>QRFJ01000730.1:1161262-1486382 GCA_006176705.1 Cocos nucifera | reverse complement strand
ATTTTCCTTTTTTATTTAATTTTTATTTATTTTATTTCTTTAAAAATTTCATATCTTCTTTGTTTTAGCTCCATTTTGCTCAAAACTTATTTCGTTGTGATAAAAAAAATGAGCTCTTTCCATTAGATAATAAAATTATTTTTAATTTTTTAATTTTATTATTTTTTAATTAATAATTTTTAATTAATAAAAATATGAATTTTTTAAAAAATATATAAATTGATCATTAATAATTCTTAAAAATTAATATAAATTAATTAATAAATTAATACTTTTATTTAGTAATTTAGATGCTTATCAAGAGAGGAGCTCAAAACCCAACCTCAACTGTAGGAGATAAGATCTCCCTCGAGGATAAGATCTCCCTCGAGCCAACCTCGGCTGTAGGAGATAAGATCTTCCTCGAGCTCCAATCTCGACTGCAGGAGATAAAATCTCCTCCGAGGAGCTCAACCTTCAACCTCGGCTATAGAAGATAAGATCTCCCCCGAGCCAAACCTCGACTGCAGGAGATAAGATCTCCTCCAAGCTCCAACCTCGGCTATAGAAGATAAGATCTCCCCCGAGCCAACCTCGACTGCAAGGAGATAAGATCTCTTCCGAGCCAACCTCGACTGCAGGAGATAAGATCTCTCCCGGGCCAACCTCGGCTATAGGAGATAAGATCTCTCCGAAGCTTCAACCTCAGCTATAGGAGATAAGATCTCCCCCAAGCCAATCTCAACTACAAAAGATAAGATCCCCCCTAAGCCAATCTCAACTGTAGGAGATAAGATCTCTCTCAAGCTTCAACCTCGACTGTAGGAGATAAGATCTCCCCCGAGCCAACCTCGACAGCAGGAGATGAGATCTCCCCCGAGCTTCAACCTTAGCTGCAGGAGATAAGATCTCTCCCAAGCCAATCTCAACTGTAGGAGATAAGATCTCTTCTGACCCAACCTCGACTGTAGGAGATAAGATCTCT
Organism: Cocos nucifera; assembly: GCA_006176705.1. Taxonomy (NCBI): domain Eukaryota; kingdom Viridiplantae; phylum Streptophyta; class Magnoliopsida; order Arecales; family Arecaceae; genus Cocos; species Cocos nucifera. Next base: position 1,485,418 of record QRFJ01000730.1, on the reverse strand, counting down.
CCTGGGCCAACCTCGACTGCAAGAGATAAGATCTCTCTCGAGCTTCAACCTCAGCTGCAGGAGATAAGATCTCCTCCGAGCCAACCTTGACTGTAAGAGATAAGATCTCTCTCGAGCTTCAACCTCGACTGTAGGAGATAAAATCTCTCCCAAGCCAACCTTGACTACAGGTGATAAGATCTCCCCTGAGCCAACCTCAACTATGGAAGATAAGATCTCCCCCGAGGAGCTCAACCTTCAACCTCGACTGCAGGAGATAAGATCTCCCCCGAGGAGCTCAATCTTCAACCTCGGCTACAGGAGATAAGATCTCCCCCAAGGAGCTCAACCTTTAACTTTGGCTGGAGATGAGATCTCCTCCGAGATTTAACCTGAACTGATGCAGAGCCCTGAAGAGAACTTTGACAGTCGCCTCTTCTGCACTTCCTTCCTTCGAGTTTCAAACTTGAAAGTGGGGGGGACTATTATTAGGGATAAATTCTGCTCCTATCGAAGTTCAGTCTGATAATCAGTCTAATACAACCGACGGACACGAAAGAGCCCAGTCGAACTTCTTCGATCGATCGAACTCTCTAGCGATCGAGTCTAATTGAACTCCTTCAACCGACCGAACTCCCCAGTGGTCAAGCCCAGCCAAATCCCTTCAACCGATCAAACTTTCCAGTAGATGAGTCTTAGCCGAATCTCTTCGACCGACCAAACTTCTCAATAGTCGAGCTTCAGTTGGACGCCTACAGAAGCCGAACTCTTTTCGAATTTTTCTTTTGATCAGACTTCCTCTGGAGCCAAACTCCTCCTAGATATCTCCTTTGGCTAGACTCCTCCTAAATATCTCCTTCGATCGAACTTCTATAGGAGCTGGACTCCTAGATCCCTCCTTCAGTCGGACGCCTACGGGAGTCGAGCTCCCTTCAGGCTCCTTCAGCTAGCGTTCCTCCTAGGCGATCCTCTTTAGCTGTATTCCCTTTGGGGGTTTGAACTCCTCTAAAATGGGTATACGTCAAAGCTCTTCAACCCTCCATGTGGCTTCGAGTAGCTTAATATCGGATGGCTACGACTGTCACCATCTGTCCGCTGTAGGCGATAGCGACCCGCTATCGAGCGGTAATGGCTATCACCATCAATCTGTTATAGACGGTGCTGCAAGCAGCGCCTCCCTCCATGACTGACTCCATCAGACCTCGAGCGACCCACTATCAGGCAGCTGCAGCTGTCACCATCAACCCGCTATAAGCTCCACCTATAAAAAGGGATCCTTCAGATATGCTTTTTCTAAGCTCTAAGCTTTCCCCTCTAATACTCCATCGAACTTATTTCTGAGTACTCCATTTTTGTTGGCTAGAAGAGCTGACTTGATCGTCGAAGGATCCTATCAGAGCCAGCACCACCGACTCCAGATGAAACTTTATTTTACAGATCACCGACGGTAACCTCCTCCTCCACTCCAACTCGTCCCGGCATCAATCAGATTCTGCGACAACAGAACTAATGTATGAATTTAAAAAATTAAGATAGAAAAGTAGGAAGCTTAAAAAGGATAATTCTAATTTAATGAAAGAAAAGAATTCATTAGCTAAAGAAAAAGAAGATTTGATTAAATCTAAAAATTTTTTAGTTAAAAAAAATATTGAGCTTAAAAAAATAATATTTTAAAATCATCTTTAAAAAAAATATTTTTTTTTAAATAAAAAAAGTCTTCTTGAAAGAAAATAAAAAATTAAGAGAAGTTGAGGTTTTGAAACTTATAGCTGAAAAGTTTACAATTAGCTTTCAAATCTTCATGGTAAAAACTAATGAAATTATTTTTAATAAAGTAGAAATTGACTCTAATATATCAAAAAAATAGCAAAATACTAAAAATATTTTTACAAGAGTCTCAACTAAAAATCATACTATCAAATGCTTTAAATGTAACTAAATTCGCCATAAAATTTTAGAATATAACTTTAAAAGAATTAGCCAAACATTGATTAAACAAATTTAAGTTTTAAAGAGAACCTTGAATACTAACTCCTATGGACCTAAGATGACTTGGATACTAAAAATCATTAAGTGATTTTGTAGGTGCACTAATGATCCAAATAAAATGAACGGAAGAAAATTTTTATAGATGCCTTGAAAATGAAAAGGGATGAATATTGATACATGGTATAATCTAAACTTTTTCTTACATCATATCATCAATGATTGTTAAAGTTATTTTGATTAAATCTATTAATTTTAATATAATTTTATATTATATTTACTTACTTAAAATTCTTTTCATATATTAGTAAGATTAGTATGATTGATTGATTTTGATGATTTGAATACTTTAATTTTAAGAGATCAATATGCTCTCCTCTAAGTATCATGTTATGATATAAATTAAAATTATTTTAAAATTCAACATGATATAATTGCTTTTCTATGTCAATTTTTTAATTGATAAACCTAAATTAAAAGATGCTTAATTGGATATGAATATTTTTGAATTATTGAACATACAAGTAAAACTAAGTTTGATATTTTCATATGAAATGCTAAATTATTAAAATTTTAATAAAATTTAGTATGAAATAAGTACTTAAAGATAAGACATCAATTATAAAATTCAAAATGCTTGATGTATTAAGTTGCATTGCATTTTAGGTTAACTTCTAAGGATTTGAAATTTCATAGTTAGATCAACACAGAGTCAATATCTAGATTTCTCTCATTTTTAATCTTAATTGATTTTGTACCCCAACTTAAAAAATGCCTTTCATACTTGGTATCAAATTAAATTTAAAATATACTTTCATATTTTATTCATATTATTTTCAAGCAATAAAATTGAAAATTAGTTTTTCTTCAATCTTAAAGTGGTATCAAATCTCTTAAGAAAATCTTGATTTATTTTAACTCAATGGGTATCAAATTGGAGAAAACCTTTCAAAGATATGACCTTTTCTCTTCAAAATATTGGATATCTAGAATTAAATTATTTTTCATATTTGATATCAAGAAGTTTGTTGTTTGAACTGATTTTTAAAATAATCAATATCACAATTCTTATAATTGTTATCAAACAGTCTATTCTTGCCTTATTTTGTCTCGAATCTGATTTTGCATAGCTTATATGACATCATTTGAGACAAATCCAAGAAGTTCATATCATTTCTAAACTTAGCTATCTAGTATTTCATAGGAAAATGGATGAAATGATCTTTCAAAAAATAATAAAAAGTCTATTCATAATTTGACTTGAATGATTTGCTGATATCAATTCAAATTGATTTATTATTTTAAATTTTTAAAATTATTTGATTTGAATCAATATAGCTTTATCACTTTAAAACTCTTGATATCAAAATTTTCATATTTACTATCAATCAGTGCATTATTGCCTTTCACTCTAATGCCTTATCTTTTAGCAAAAAGAAAAGAATATCTTTATCTTAAATCTAAGTTTGCACAGTAATAATTTTAATATGATATTGTTTGAGATAAATTATAAATATTTGATATCTTTTCTAAACTCAATGTATAATATTTTTTGAGAAAAAAATACTTTTAAAAATTAAACATATCTCTTTATGATTTGCTTTGTAGGATATATCCAAATTTTTAATTTTGAAAGGATTTATCTATCTTGAACTTATAAAACTCAAAGAAATAAACAAAAACTTCTTTCAATTGGTATCAATAATTTTTTTTTTCAAGAATATTTTTATAACTAGTATCATAATTTATATCAAAAAGTATATTTTTGTCTTGAATTTTATTGCATTATCTTTTGGTAAAAGAAAAGTCTCAAATTTAAATTTTCATGATCATATTCTTACTATTATATTATTTAAGATAAATTCTTGTGATATATTTTTGAATGATCTGCTTTAGTATTAAAAGAAGAGAAGTAATTTCAAGACTATATTATTCAAAATTTTTAAAGTCCAGAGTTCTATTAATTAAAATTAAGAAGTACATCTACATGGCATACTTTTAAATTTTTAAATGTTTGTTATCATTGAAAATATCTTTTGAAGTTAATGAAAAGCAAATTTTAAAAAAATTTAGTATCTACATGAGTGAATGCTACATTTATTTAAATTGAATACATAATTTAATACTTAATTTACTTAATTAATGCTTGTTTTCTTAAAATTTTATTTAATTTTAAAATAGCTTTATTTGCAAAAGTAAGGAAGAGAAAACACCAAAGATAAAATGATCACTAAATTGATATCCATCAAATTTAAAAATCTAAGCTTAAAAATAAAATTAGTATTAGTTAAAGATTAATATGGTATTAATTAAATATACTTAACTAGAAAGAAAAAGTAGGAGTAACAAAAATTGTAAAGCTTAAGTATGCAAATTTTTTAAAAAATAATACTAAAGAATGAATATATTTATTTTTTAAATTGATAATTTAAATTTAAAATATGCTTATTTTAAAATAAAGAGGGGAAGAAAGTTGAAAAATAAATTAATCTAGCTATTAGTATAAAAAATAGGGAGAGAGATATTTTTTATTTGATTTGATTAAAAATATTAATAAATTTTTTATCTAAAATTTTCAATCAATTATCTTATTTTGAGTCTTATTGATTTTAAACTTTTCATCAAATGTCTTATAGTTTTCTTAATTTATACTTTCATATATTTATTCAGTTTGATTTACTTAATTTAAAGTGCTATTAATTTAAAAGTATCAAACAAATAAATTATTCTCCAATGTTGAAGCTTGCTTAAAGTGATATCATTCATATATTGATTTCATAATTTGATTTGGCTGAACATTCTTGATATTTTTGGAGTTGAATTGAATTAAAAATTCTTCTTACTCCTAAAAATAAATTTATAAAATTTTTAATGTACAATGTAAGTTCTTTATAAAATTATTTTTAGCTCTGATACTATTTTTTATACTTTTTTGATACGTACCTTTTCAAAGTTTAATTCACTAAAACTTCTTGAAAAAAGTAAAGAATAAATATTAAAATTGATGTCATTTTTTTACATGTTATACTTATTTTATTTAAAAATTTTTATTTTTAAAATTAAATTAAAATTTTAAATTACTAGTATTAAATAAAAATTTGGCATCGAACATACTTTACTTGATATCAAATGTACTGAAATATCTTAAAAAGCTCTATCCCTCAATATTGGCTTGAAAAATCTAAATTTAAACCTTTTGGAAAGGAAGAGAGTGATATCAATATAAATTCGATATCAAACATGTTTATTTTCATATTAAATATTTCATAAAATTCAAATTTAATATCCTCTCAAAATTAAATCATTTTTTTTAATTTGATATATCTTTTTTAAAATTTTGATTGATTTTATGATATATTTTAATGATTTATTTAATGCATAAAGATTAAAATATATATATTATGCTTGATTTTTTTGTTCAAATTTTTGAAAAGCTCTATTTCTCTTAAAACATAAAAGTACATATTTGAAAATATGATCAAAGAGTTATACTTATTCAAACTTTGATATTTGAATTCAAGTAAATTTTTGAAAGTGAAGTGATGTTTTAAGCATTTTTTAAATCCAAAGATAAGTTGTCAAAAGAGAGATGACTCATTTGATTTTATTTTTTGAATTTGATATATCTCTTATTTGATACATTCTTATATTTTATTAATTTTGATGGTTTCTCTTAATCCTTCCCATAAGCTTTTTAATATTATCAAAAATAAAAAGAAAAATATTGAGTATATGCTTAATAAATTGATACTTAAAATACTCAATAATTTGATGCTTAAAATCTTAATATTCATTGATTTAAATTGAGACATTATAGTACAATGAGTATATAAAAAATATATAATGAACTAAAGATAAATTGAGAATATTCATGAAATATGTATTCATATATTTATTCAATTACTTCACAATATATGTTGATCAATTTTGATTGTATATGGTACTTATTTTGTATAGCTAACTATTTATACTTCTGATATGTAATGTAAACTCTATGTCATATCTTTATGTATTTTGGCTAAAACTATTTACTTGATGTATGACTCTTATAACTCCTATATATTTTGAATATTAACATTTTATTTTATCATAAAAAAGGAGTAAATTTTTATTTAAAATAAGGAAAGAGTAGTTTTAAATTGATGATGTCAAAAATAAGGAATAAATATGTTATTTGGTATAAGCAATAATTATTAATTAATGATGTTAAAAATAAATGCTTGATCATTGGCTATTTTTTTTGTAGCCCCTAACCTCTCTTCTAAAAGAACTAAATTATTTTATAGAAAGTGAGGTTTATACTATAATTTCTCTATCCTTTATGGTAATGATGCACTATGATCATCTACCTGTAGGCATTGACATTATGTCATGATATTATAAAGCTTATGCCTTAAAATTTACATCAATTGAATATATTTATATATTACCTTAATTAAATCCAAAATCCTTAATAACATAATTTTACTTCAATATTCTATGCATGTCTTGTTTTGCTTATACTCAGATATTTTGTCATCATCAAAAGAAAAAGATTGTTGTCCCAAGAATTAATTTTGATGATTATAAAATATTTAAGAGAAATATTAATAATTTTTTGTTTGAAAAAAGATCAATTGTGCATTTCAAATTTCATAAGAATTTTCAAGTACATTTAAGAAAGTTGAAGAAGAACAAAATCATAATTTCATCAAGTTGCAGATTAAGAAAATATATTTTAAAAATCTCAAGAACAAGTGAAAAAAAATTCTGATCTTTTAAAGATAATTTTATATTTTTTAAATATCAAAATTTTAAAAAAAATTAAATTTTAGCAAAAGGATCAATCCTACGGACAATCTCTAGGTCATCTTCTTTTGAAAAGGATAGCTTGGCATGTTGTTTTTGAGTGGCACATAGAAAGGATCAACCCTAGGGTGGACCCCTGCTATTCTGCTATCTAAAAAATGTAGAAACTAATCTTTTCTATTTTTCTATCATAAGGTCGACCCCTGCGATGGAAACTTCCATAATGACTAATTTTTCTGCCCATTTTTAGTGCATTAAATGTCTAATAAATTCTCTCACTCTAAATGGCTACTAATTATTTTCTAGCTTTGATTGAAGGTTTAAAAGGCATTCAAAAGAAAATAAAGTGCATTGAAAGTAATTTTTATTCAAATTTATGAGCTCCATTAAATACCTAAGAAAAAAAAAGAAAAGAGAGGAACCAAGCTTCAAAATCAAAGAGCTTTCAAGAGAAACTATCTCCATCATCTTTCACATCCTCTCAAGCATCAAGAAGAGAAGTTGAAGTATCATTTGAGCAATCCAATAACAACTTTTTTGAGTTTTAAAGAGTTCTATTTTTGTTTTCTATTTTGTACTGAAACTCATTCTTGTATTTTTTGTTTCTTTATAAATTTCTTTGGAGGAAAAAAACTTGAAAATTAGGCTGGTCCAAGCCCAAAATTAGATGTTGTAAAGATTATGGTTGGTACTCCTATTGAAAATCAATCAGGTTGTTAGTAAGCCTGAAAAGTTAATGGTGTTTGATTTTGGTTGATGAGCCCAAAAAACCAACTAAATTTTTTTGTGAGTCTGAAAAAATAAACACACTATAATCAATAAAAGATTATAGTGAAAATCCCAAGAAAAGCTTAGAGAGTGGACGTAGGAATAGGTTGCTCCGAACCACTATAAAACTTTGAGTGTTTGTGATTGTATTCTTCACTTTCTTGCTTTACTTGTTTTTACTTTTTAATTTATTTATATTACTACTTGTTTAGCTTAGTCATAATTCTTGAATAGTTTCATACACATTTGATTCTCCTGCATACATTACAAAATCATATCAAGCTAAATTAATTTAAGTAAAGCACATATTGGTTTAGAATTAAATTTTGGGCAAAAATTTTATAAATCCGATTCATCCCGCTCCCCCTCTCTTAGGTTGCTACCTCTGGGCAAAACAACTATATCAACTTTTGCCATATCTATTTGTAATAATATTTGCATGACAAAAGGTCAATCTATATCTAAGAATGATATAAAATGATTGTACAACTAATTCTACCTAGGAATTGGAAGAATTATAAAAAAGTACTTAGAATGTCTTATATACTATGATCCCTTAAATTTTAAATGTGATCGATCATTATAAGGTCATGATCTCTTTTGAGCATTATCATCCAAATTCCTCTAAATTTAGTTTGGTTGTCATCAACAAATCATAAATAGTCAATTGTATACAATATACTTCAATTTATGGTTACTTGCTTTATAGTAAACTAAATATATACATCTAATATTATCCCTATTGCTATCATGGTCAAGAGGTCGAATGGCTTTGGATGGTTGGGTTGGCTCTATGCCTGTATATGTGAGGTATTGTTCGCTTTGACCTTTAGCCTATGGCACGGGGCTTCACAGTTTTGCTCTTTAAAAGGCACATCACATGGGAGAGAAGATTTCAATTCTTCTAAGACATACTCCTTCTTGACTCATAACCGATGTAGAATTAAAAATGCATCCTCCCATAACATTACCCCCCCCCCCCAACCCAGTCAAGAGGGAGTATGTGTGGGTAAGAGGTATTCCCACAGATGATGCCAATGTTGCCGTTGTAGTTAAGGAGTCAAATGGCTTTAGATTGTTGGGTTGGCTCCACGCCCGCATATGTGAGATATTGTCCGCTTCAGCCTCTAGCCCATTGTATGGAGCCTCATAATTTTGCCCTTTAAAAGACACCTTATGTGGGAGAGAAAATTTCGATCTATATAAGCCATACTCTCGATCTCGACTCACAATTAATATGGAACTAAAGATATCGTCCCCCCACAACATTTCCATTGAGCTCCTATTTTTGTCGAGCTACTATTCCTACTAAATTTTTTTTTGCCGAACTCTTATTTCGACCGACCTATACCTCGATGTCTAATCTAATTTTATTTTATCATCTTTGACTCTGTCCACATGCATAGAACTCTCAAAACAAAGTCCTACTCAAAATCGGCTATAGCTCCAGAGTCATATTCCAACTGCAATTCTATCTAGCCGATTGCTACTAAATAAGAGAGAGATAACAACCGCATCCCAAGAATGTTAGCCTAAAATTTTGCCATGATATACCTAAATTAAAAAAGAGCGATACATCATCAAGTTGATTCAATCATCACCATCATCTATAAAAGGCCAAGAAGAGGGACCCTCAAAGGTACGCAAACCCTAATATTCAATGCTTTATCTTCCTGTTCCTCTGAATCTGACTTAAATATTGGAGGATCCCCATCGGAGCCATCTTTGGTTAAAACTTTTTTTGCAGGTCCCCTGCTCGAAGGACGTCAACTCAACTCTAGCATCTCCAGCGAAGAGTCGGATTCCAACGGTAACAATCCCCATTATCAATTGTACATCATATCATTTGACTTATCAAAAAGTATTAAAAGTAGCATTAATAGAACAAATGTTTTGCTTTTTTCTATTTTCATTCCTATAATATCACTAAATATGGTTGGATCATATGCATGGTAATGCCATCAACATTTTTAAACTTTTTAGGTTGTCTTTCTAGTGCTCCAATTTAAATTAGGAAAAATGTATTTAGATTGTCAGGCTACAAATGGGTTGGGTTAACCTTTGATTGACTTGATCTGGATCTATTTAGACCCAACCTAGTCTTGTATTGAAGATATGTAGGGTGGGTCAATTCAAAATTGGACCTGATCTAAATTCCAAATTGGATCTTGATTTTTTTATCTTTCAAATTAATCCAGTCTGGCGCAATCCGGTCTTTATATCATTCGAGTCAACAAAAAATGGACCTAAGTCAACTAGAACTTGATCTAGCCTAACCCAAAAACCTAAACCACATAAATCTCCTTCTTCTTAACTCTAAATATCTTTCCTCATTCATCGAGTAAACTCTAATTCAACTAATTATCCTTTTTTTCATCTCAGCAACCATTTCTCCTCTCATCTATTTTCACTTAACAATAGTAAAACATTTATATTTTATTATTTAATTTTGTGGACTTTTATCAATGATACCCTCAAGTATACCAATATATATAAAAGAACATAATTTGTAAACTTAAAGAATAGTCAATTCTATAGATGATATTACAAGTTTTTAAATAAAAATTCAAGTTTAAATTCGCTTATGTTAGTTTTATTTAGATTTTGATAATTTTATGTTGATTATCAAGTATGATATTTGAGCTATAAAAGAATAGCCAATTCTAACTAAAGTACAAACATAACTAACTTGAACCTGAACATTTTGAATTGGATCCTAATCACACTTGACCTCGACCCAATCTGAATGGCCTACTGAATACAGAATCCTTTATATGAGCTAAACCTGACCCGAACCAATTAGCTAATGTGTTGGGTCTGGATCTAAAATCATGATCTAAATATGAAATTGGATTGACTGGGATCCATTATGCTCTAATCCAATGCAAGAAGGCTCGCTAGAGGGACCCATAAATTATTCAACTACTGACTTCACTCAATTGGCATGTTCTTCGAGCCAAGGAGAGGTCTCTGACGACAATACTTGGTCACAAGAGGAGGTGCATCTATTATTGAGATAGGTGAGCAATACAGCTAAGAGTGATGGCGGTGCTAATGAAGCGATGGTGTGTTTCTCCAACAACCTACAGTAGTAGACACCTAGCTCAAACAAGTCCTTCCTTATATTTGAGTTTTGAATATTTGGGCTTGGATCATGTTTTGTTTGTGTTGTTTATTTGTTGGAGCAAGTTGAGCCATCATTTCTACAGAACATCCAAACAATCCAAACAGTAAATACCACCCTTATAGACACCAATATTTCCACAAAAGTAGGGTGTCTACAATCACGATGCTAGATCTATTGGTATAAATGTTGCAAAATATAAAAATATTTATTATATACTTAGGGCATATGTTGTATTAGTAATCAGTGAAGCAAAGTATTAAATTTCTTGTTAAATATTTCTACCAAAGTATGAGGAATGTTTTGGTAGTAAGTCAAGGTGAAAAATAAGGTTGATTAGAATTACAATTATTGCCGCAAGACTCTGAAAGTGAGATGGCGAGGTTGGTGTTGAACTAAACTAGAGAGCTGCCAAGGATAAAGCTGATGTAGTCCGCAAATAAACATACAAAGAAGTCTTAAAATCGGTGAGGTATCCTCCGATTGAGGATCCTCTGATATTTAAGTCAGTTAGGACCTTGAGAACTAATAGTGAAAAATGGAGAATTAGAAGATAGAAAGAATGATTATGAGTGGAGAGAATGAAGGCTCAACTTTCTTCAGTGAAAAAGTTGAGAAGAGAGTTCAGCAAAATCTGGGCTTTGTCTGTTCCTCCCAGGAGATACCTTGCCCCCATTTATATAGAGAGGGTTTGCCTAGACCATTGGGCCATTAGAAAAATTTGTTAGGCCATTAGTTTGTTATAATATAATGACCAACTATATGAAGATTATGGATTGTTTATCCATGTGAAAATTAGTTGTAGCATAGCTGAATGATAGTTATAATATAGCTGGAGAGTAACTGATGTCCTCTTACTAGAAATCGAGTATTATATCGATAGGTCGATAGTAACCCTATCGCACCTTCGATCTGAGATCATAAGCCAAGGATCATGGCAACCATCGTACACTCATAGAAAACTTTGTCTATATCCATGTAAGGCATTTCATCATAATAACATAAAGCAACAGTGGAATAATTAGTTAATAAATTAAGTTCAAATTTAACAATCTAAATTCTAACTTTAATGTCTCAATAAATTTAACAATATTCAAAGGATCTTACATTAAATGCAACAAAGTTTTTAATTTAAAATAGAATTATCAATGTTCTGATTCTAATCACTCTATCTACTTCTAATGACTCTTTCGTATATATTCCTAGACCATCTTATTTCTTAAGATTTGTAAAAAAAATAAAATAGAGATAATGAGCTTAATAGCCCAGTAAGTAATGATCACTTCAACTAGATTAAATCAGGCAATAAAATAAATCATTATTTATAGAAAATAAGCATATAGAGTTCATTAGTTTGAAATCAATTTTATATCAAATTTAATCTTTTTGAGTTACTTTTAAGAATTTAATTTTCTTTCAAATCATCAAATTCTTATCAATTATTCTCATCAGCCATGAGCTATGACCATATTATCCCTGCGGTAGGGTCATAACACTACATGTTATCTTACAGTGAGCTGTGAATCATCTAGTACCAAAGTCCTTCAAAACTGCTGGTCTCACTGATGATATGTCACTGGTCTCGCTGACAACATAGATCCTCAAAACTAATTCTTTACCAACATATTAGTCCTCATTGGCGGGATCCTCTATATAGTTAGACTGAGAGTTCAAATCATCTTAATTCATAATTTTTTTCATAATTCATGTTTCTTATTCCAGTTCGATAAGGATGCACATAATCATGTGGTATCAAAATTCATCAAGTGTAATAAGATCAATACTTTCAATCATATTTCATCATAATATTTTAAAAATAAGATATTTTTAATAATAAAATATCATTCATTAAATTCATGCATCATTTCATAAATCATGTCAAGAACATATATTATAATTTACTGATAAATTTAGAAAAAGTGAATATTACTTATCTCATATGTATTCCAATAAATCTATATAATTCTAGCAATTTTTTTTCAAAATCTTCTATTCATAGATCATCATATCACAGTATCTCATTATTAGACATTTACAATCCTATACAGGATCAATTCTAATAATTAGAAAGGATACGAATAATTATGGAAAAACAGATTGATGATAGTCACATCTAATAGTTTGGATCAGTTTGGTCATCTAATTATCATCCAATCGAGATTGGATTAAGAGAAAGATGGTCCAAAAAAGATCGAGAGTGATCAAATCAATAATATTCAACAAAAGATCAAGAAATGCCATCCAAAAATCAAAGGTCAGTTTGATCAAATATTTTTATTTAATCAAGATCATTAAGGTTGATATGATTCCATAGAGATCATTAAAGATAAGATTTTGTATAGCTCGACAAAGACTCAAATGATGTAGATAAGCTATCCAATCGATAAGGTGATTCAGAGTTTGGCTATTTGGGTCAAATCAGATTTGAAGTGATAGAACAAAAAATCTTTCATAGAATTAACAAATCAAGTGGAAAGATAAAATCAAAGAAGAGATAAACTAATAAGATACAACAGAACTAATCAGAGGATATAGTCCAATAATCTGATCAATCAAATCAAGATAATTTAAATCAAATCATGATGGAATTACCACATAGTTAATTCAATAAAATTATGAGTGACAAAATCTAATGATATCTGATCTAGTCAAGATAGGTGTCGATACACTGTCCGACGATCATGGATCAAGACCCCTTCACTAGGGTTGTTCAATTGCATTATCAATCTTCTCAAAGTCCAGAAACCTTAGATGAGCGAAACAATCCAGAGTGAGAAAGTAAAGAGAGAAACTAAAGAGAGAAAGATGGAATTCAAACTCAAAACTGGAGGAGAGAGAGAGGAAAAAGAGAGACTCTCTCCTTTTCTTTTCTTTTCTTTTTCTTTTCTCCTTTTTCTTTCTTTTTCCTTTCTTCTCTACTTTTTTTCTTTCCTATGGGTTCTTAGGAAAATAGGAATGGGGGATTTTGAATCCCCTTCATCTTCCCCCAAGTTAAGGAATTCTTGCTTGAAACCAAGACTAAGGGGTGCGGCCCACAGCGACAGAGCCATGGGTCCCCAGTCTGTTGATCAACGATGATGATAGCACCAAAAATAAGGCAAAGATGGAAGAAGAGAAATAAAACAGGGGTTCTACTGTTAGTGGATTTTCTGGCAACCATCTGGCAAGATCGATGGCCCTCTAGTTGAGAAAGGGTAAGGAAGAAGGATCGGCAATGATTACCTCAACTCTGATAATGAATTTGTTGCAATTCAGTGATCATAGCAAGCCGATCGATGGTCTTCTAAGAGAAAAAGAAGGAGGAAAATGGCAGTGGTCATGGTGATGTTCGGTGGGGAAGCGCAAGGGGTTTGGGTGCCCCTAAATAAGAGTGGAGTCAGATTTCTGGTCCTCTTCTTGGAGTCAATCTCTTTCGATGGGATCGAGAGAAAGAATACTCCCATCGGGAGTCTTCTTCCCATCTCCTCTCTTTTTTTTTCTTTGTCTGCATTAATGCGATTCTTCTTGGGCCATGATTTACAGCTAGGCCAGGCCATGTTGTGTTGGGCTATTACATTTGATCTGGCTTATATTGGAAGGTCGGTAGTAATCCAATCTGGCTTAAAGCGATGCTAGTAGGTCTTCAGATCAACTGATGAAATATGGTGATGTTTTACTCATAGATCGGTGACACGCCAACTTTAACTGCTGTAGTTGAGTGAGAGGTCAGCTAAAACTGATGTTCCATTAATATAAACTGAGCAGGTTGGCTGTCCACAACAGTAAGTTAACGGTAATTCTAGATCAGTGCTCAATCGATTTGCATCTAAAATTAATTATGATACTTTGCCATTAGAACACCATCAGATTAATGATTCCTGATGTTGCCATGTGGCAAGAGGTTGTTAGCTACACCAACAACATTACATCTCATAAATTGCCCATGTGATATCAACAATCAAAGTGAATATTAGTTAATCTTTTATGTTAATTAACATTTAGCATTTTATATTCAGGATCTAGTATAATGTACAAAGACGCATATGAACTCATATCGCATTGTAGCTTGTTTTTAAGAAATAATTTGTCTAAACTAAATCATTTTATAAGTTTTCTTTTGTTATAAAAATAATCATCTTGTTAGGGTAAATGTTATTAGAAAACCATCTCATTACTCTATGACAATTCTTTTGATCAATTGGTTTTTAGGAGAAATTTGGAAAAGCCGCTTTTCAAACCATCTTGAGTCTTGCTTCGGTTAATGCATGGAGAGATGAATTTATTAATAAAATTTCTTCTATAGTGAATCATTTGAAAAAAATAATTTAAATTAAAAAATACAAATGCATTTATATGTACTTTCTATGTTCTTAATGAATGATCTTTGGTTCAAGGTGTTGCATCTCTTCATAAGATGTAAAATCAAAATGTATAAAAAATATTTCTTGGAATAGTGTTAAAGGAAAAATGGTGTTAAAGCCAACATGTTTGGGATGTGTTAGGACATAACTCAAACTATATCCCTAAATAGTGCCTTTATGTAATCACTCAATTGGAAGGAGCGGTAGGAGTGCTAGATGATTATGAATAAAGTTAGAATATAATTTAAATATTAGCAAGAAATCATTAATAATTAAAGATATTAGTATTATAAAAACTTTTGTTTTTTGTAGCATCCAATTACTATATGCTTGTATGCATATAAGCGACGAAGACTTCATAAAAATACCAAACAATTTTAATATTATCATTACTTTGAGTAAATTGAAACAAAATATTACAGTCCGGTCATGTTGGTTACTAACCAGCCCTTTACTTGCTATGAGATAACTAACAATTACCCTACGATTGAGGCATTTTATACCTCAATCATTACCTCATTTAGACCGAGCTAAAAATCCTAACTCTCATTATTAAAAGCATTTTAGCTTCAAGAAAGCATCACCTTTCTATTATCATTGGAAATATTTAGCTGAAGACAACTCCAAGATTGCCCTGGTGATGCATTTGAGATTATTTTTATCATTAATAGATTTTTTTATGCAAAAAATGTTTTCAATACAATGCTAGAGTAAAGATTCTTTTGTCTGTAATATTCCATTTTCTACAAAAAAAAGCCAGCATACATCAAAGTAAATTAATGTTTTTTTAAGCTCCAATATAACACCAAAATAAAATCAGAGCACCTAACAAGAAAAGTCTGCTATTGTTTCTAATTTATAAAATGAAAGAACTAGAAGCTAATTTTTTAAACTTCTCCTAAAATCTTTTTTTTTTAATTTTGTTCTTATAAAAGCACTTTCTAAATAATATTATCAAACAAGTATTACTCTTGTTAAATAATTCAAATTAAGATTTTTTTTAAGCAATAACAAAGTCTCTTATCCTCCATTGCAACCCTTCTCAACAATTGACTAAAAAAAAAAAAAAGAAAACTCTTGAACATACTAAAATACCAACAAGTCAACTTTTCAAAGAGAGAACTTAAGTTTAGATTAATTATGTGTAAAAATAAATCAAAACATTGTTACATGTTTCTAGAAATATCTTCAAATTTTGGATCTGATCTTTTTCTATATCCTTGTGATTATTAGAAATAGCTTGAAATTTAATTATAGGTCAATGCAGCATAATAATTTTAATCCATAATTAGGAATTGACCCCAATTCATGTGACAAGAAATTTGATCTCTGCTTGCTTACAATATTAACGTAACTGAAAAATAAAAAAATGAGAATTGTTATATTTAAAAATAGGTTGAACTTTATATAAATTTGAATTCCCATTTCCTCCAATATCTCACTATTTTTTTTTTGTACTTTTTTTGAATCTATATGATATAAAATAATGTATGAAACAAAATAATAAGATAACATAGTTCAAATAAATCAATTAGAATTTAATAAAAACTTATATTACTATCACTTGAGTCAAGTTACATGTCCTAGAAGGAAAAATAATTAGTTTGCAACTTTATAAGCATCTATCATGAAATTATAATGTTGACATTCATATAGGATGATACATCATGCAAACGATAACAAGCATATTCATTTGATGACATTCACAGAAAGCATTTATGTAGGAAGGTCACTCCAACCTAGATACCTGGGTTTTTATTCAGACAATGCTCAATTTGAATCCTAACCAAAACCCAGCAATGAAAATGGGTTTGGTATATGTCCAAAATTACACTCATTAATATTCTGCTCACATCTAAATTTGAGGCTTTTAGATCTAATACGGTCCTAACTAATTACCTAATTTATTTATATGTATAACATTAGTTTTATTTATATACCCTTCAATTTTAAAACTCTTGGCATATAAAACTTTATTCTATAATTTAATGGGGTAAAATGAACAAAAATACACACAAGCTGGAACGAGTTTAGGTGTTTGTAGTTGACTTTAAAGCTAAAGATATCTTTTTATTTTCATAATTAATTATCAAGTACTTGCTGGTCATAATTTAATATTGGAGAATATAGTTGGATATTTTATTCATGAACTTATCAAATATGTATATTATGGTTCTGATAAGGCGAAGAACTCTATTAGTCCCACATTAATTATGAGTTAAGAAGGATTCTAGCTTATAAGGAAAGGACAATCTTTCCATATGAGACACCTTTTATAGGATAAAATCATGAGGACCAAAAATGGCCCATAGAGCCTTCATGCCGCAGGTCAAAGTGGACAATACCTCACATGCCAAGCCATTGAGTCCTTATTCGCAATAGTTGGTGCATCAGGTAGAGGCAGGGATCCATCCCTACTGATTATGGGGCTCCTTAGATCGTACAAAGTTAAGTCCATCCTTGAATGAGGGCTCTATTGTGGTTCTAATAAAGTGGAGAACTCTATCAGTCCCACATCAATGATGAGTCAACGAAAATTCTGGCTTATAAGAAAAGAACAACCTTTTTCATGTGAGAAGCCTTTTAAAGGATAAAATTATGAGGTTCAAAAATGGCCCACATAGCTTCTAGGTTGCAAGCCGCGGGTCAAAGTGGACAATACCTTACATGCCAAGCCATCGAGCCCTTATCCACAATAATGCATATGTAGAGCTTGATAAATTATTCAAGATACCTAGTTTAGCATCGGATAGGAACCTAGTTTTAATAGGTTTTATGATATTCTCATTGGCCTAATATTTTAACAGCATTGGTATGGAATAAAATGTAGACCTAAAACCCCAACAGGTTTAGCATGACTTTACTTTAACCCTGACTTGACCCAAAACAATAACACCCCTATGTGCATAAAATACTGAGCAGATTAACAGATGGAAATGGTTCAATTACTTCCATATTGGTCCACATGGCACGATTTGAATTCTCAGCCCTAGAAAAGGTTGAGTGGCACCAATATCCTTATCTAGATCCCTCAACAAAGGTTGGCCGATTAAGTTAGCTAGCTTTTCTTAATCCCTCAACAAAGGTTGGCCGATTAAGTTAGCTAGCTTTTCTTAAAATAAAATCCTGGGCATTAGCAGCTAATGAAAATGAAAATAATGATAAAGTAATAGTGTAAGGATGTTATTTGATAAATCATTATTTACATGATAAATTATCATTGCATGAAGATATTCCATTTTGTTGAATTATTGTCTTTAAAGAAATAACAACTACATAACAAGCATCATTGAAGACCCATTATGTATATATCCAACAAAATAGATGGAATGACCTATTTATCAACTAAGCTTATTTATATCAATCCCAAATTGATGAATTAGATCATAAATTATCATTCCTAATTACTAACAAACCAAAAAAAAATCAACATAAAAAAAAATTATAGAGAACTCTTCAATCCCTCCTCAGCCATCCTCACTACAACCCACCTAGAGAATTGAAAGTAGCGGGGCATTCTTCAGCAACAGTTTATTTAGTTGGATTAATCTAGCATGGAAAAATAAATCTCATATCATATTACTATATTCGGTATGATAAATAAAAAAGAGACATGATAAAAAAGTTAGTGGGCCTTATACTTATTTTCTACAGAGAAGGTAAACAAATACCATAAGGGTTAGTATTTGATAAATTCTCAAGTAGTGGTAATTCATACTTGACAAAAATATTCCTAATAGATTATGGATGCTAAATAAGATATTGATAACAATGAAAATACTAAAAAAATAAATCTTAAAAAATAGAATACATATATAATCATCAAATTTATTTTGATGTCTTTCTAAATTCATTCAATAAAAAATTTTATAATTTTATATTTTTTAGATGTCAAAATTGAAAGAAAATTAAGTTTTAGCAAAAGAATCAATCCTAGGGACGATCCTTAGGTCATCTTCTTTTGAGAAGGGCAGCTTAGCATGCTGTTTTTTAGTGGCACACAAAAAGGATTGATCCTGGGGTCGATCCCTGCTATTCTACCACCTAAAAAATGCAGAAACTAGCCTTTTCTATTTTTCTATCACAGGATTGACCCCTCGACGGAAACTTCTATAATAGCTAATTATTTCTATCTATTTTTAGTGCATTAAATGTCTAATAAATACTCTCCAACGACTCTAAATGGCTACTAATTATTCTCTAGCTTTGATTAAAAGTTTAAAAGGAATTCAAAAGAAAGAAAAGTGCATTGAAAGTAATTTTTATTCAAATTTGTGAGCTCCATTGAATACCTAAGAAAAAGAGAAGAAAAGAGAGAAACCAAGCTTCAAAATCAAAGAGCTTTCAAGATGAACTATCTCCATCATCTTTCACATCCTCTCAAGCATCAAAAAGAGAAGTTGAAGTATCATTTGAGCAATCCAACAGCAACTTCTTCGAGCTTCAAAGAGTTTTATTTTTTATTTTCTATTTTGGGCTAAAATTTATTCTTATATTTTTTATTTCTTTACAAGTTTCTTTGAAGAAAAAAATTTAGGAATTAGGCCAATCCAAGCCCGTAATTAAATGTTGTAAGGTTATGGTTGGTACTCCCATTGAAAATCAACCAGGTTGTTAGTGAGTCCAAAAAATTAACGATGTTTGGTTTTGATTGGTGAGCCTGAAAAATTAATCAGATTTTATTTATGAATCCAAAAAAATAAATACACTATAATCAAAAAAAGATTATAGTAAAAATTTCAAGAAAAACTTGGGGAGTGGATATAGGAGCGGATTGCTCCAAACCACTATAAAACTTCGAGTATTTATGATTATATTCTTCACTTTCTTGCTTTACTTATTTTTACTTCTTTCTTTATTTGTATTACTACTTGTTTAGCTTAGCCATAATTCTTGCATAGTTTTATATATATTTGGTTCCGCTGCATACAGTACAAAATCATATCAAGTTAAATTAATTTAAGTAAAGCACATTTATTTAGAATTAAATTTTGGACAAAAGTTTTATAAATCCAATTCACTCTCCCCTCTTAGGCTGCTATCTCTAGCAACACAACTACATCAACTTTTGCCACATCTATTTGCAATAATATTTGCATGACAAAAGGTCAATCTATATCTAAGAATGATATAAAATGATTATACAACAAATTCTACCTAGGAATTGAAAGAATTATAAAAAAGTACTTAGAATGTCCTATATACTATGATCCCTTAAATTTCAAATGTGATCGATCATTATAAGGTCATGATCTCTTTTGAGAATTATCATCCAAATTCCTCTAAATTTAGTTTGGTTGTCATCTACATATCATAAATAGTCAGTTGTATACAATGTACTTCAATTTATGGTTACTTGCTTTATAGTAAACTAAATATATACATCTAATATTATCCCTATCGCTATCACCGTCAAGGGGTCAAATGGCTTTGGATGGTTGGATGGCTCTGTGCCTGTATACATGAGGTATTGTCCGCTTCGATATCTGGCTTATGGCATGGGGCCTCACAGTTTTGTCCTTTAAAAAGCACATCACGTGGGAGAGAAGATTTCAATCGTTATAAGACATACTCCTTCTTGGCTCATAACCGATGTGGAATTAAAAATGCCATCCCCCCATAACATTAGTCCCCCCCCACCTAGTCAAGAGGGAGTATGTGTGGGTAGGAGGTATTCCCATAGATGACACCAATGTTGCGGTTGCAGTTAAGGGGTCGAATAGCTTTGGATGGTTAGGTTGGCTCCACGCCCACATATATGAGGTATTGTCCACTTCAGTCTCTAGCCCATCGTATGGAGTCTCATAATTTTGTCCTTTAAAAGGCATCATATGAGGGAAGAGAAGATTCCAATCCATATAAGCCATACTCTCGATCTTGACTCATAACCGATATGGAACTAAAGATGCCATCCCCCCATAATATTTTTCCGTCAAGCTCCTATTTTTGTCGAGCTACTACTCCTACTAAATTTTTTTTTCACCAAACTCTTATTTCGATTGACCTGTACCTCGATGTTCAACCTAATTCTATTTTATCATCTTTGACTCTGTCCATATGCATAGAACTCTCAAAATAGAGTCCTACTCAAAATCGACTATGCCTTCAGAGTCATATTCCAACTATAATTCTATCTAGCCGATTGCTACTAAATAAAAAAAGGATAACAACCGCATCCCAAGAATGTTAGCCTAAAATTTTGTCATAATATAACTAAATTAAAAAAGAGCGATACATCATCAAATTGATTCAATCATTACCATCATCTATAAAAGGCCAAGAAAAGAGACCCTCAAAGGTACGCAAACCCTAATATTCAATACTTTATCTTTCTGTTCCTCTGAATCTGATTTGAGCATTAGAGGGTCTCCATCGGAGCCACCTTTGGTTAGGACTTCTTTTGCATGTCCCCTGCTCAAAGGACATCAACTCAACTCTAGCTTCTCCAGCGAAGAGTCAGATTCCAACAGTAACAATCCCCATTATCAATTGTACATCATATCATTTGACTTATCAAAAAGTATTGAAAGTAGCAATAATAAAACAAATGTTTTGCTTTTTTTCTATTTTCATTCCTATAATATCACTAAATATGGTTGGATCATACACATGGTAATGCCATCAACATTTTTAAACTTTTTAGTTTATCTTTCTAGTGCTCTAATTTAAATTAGAAAAAATGTATTTAGATTATAAGGCTACAAATGGGTTAGGCTAATCTTTGATTAACTTGATCCGAATCTATTTAGACCCAACCTAGTCTTGTATTGAAGATATGTAGGGTGGGTCAATTCAAAATTGGACCTGTTGACGCAGAATCTGATCGTCGTCAGAATCAGTCAGAGCTATGGTAGATGAGGTCGCCGTCGAAACCTACAAAATAAAGTTTCATCCGAAGCCGATGGGGGGTGGCTCCGGCTGGACCCTCCGATGATCAAGTCAGTTCTGGCCAACAGAAATGGAGTACTCGAAAATGAGTTCCACAGAACTTAAAAAAGAAAAGGAGAGCTTAGAGCTTTGAGATCAGAGGTTAGAGTTAACGTATCAGGAGGATCCTTTTTATAGGTGGAGCTTGATGGCGACAGTCGTAGCCGCATGGTGGTGGGCCGCTCGAGGTTCGACGAAGTTAGTCCCGAGGGGAGGGCGCTATCTGCAGCATCGTCTGCAACGGGTTGATGGTGACAGCCATCATCGTCTGATAGTAGATCGCTGTCGTCTGTGGCAGATTGATGGTGATCGTTCGTTCAATTTTAATAGCCATGGCTCTCAGAAAACAGGCATTGATTGAACTTCGGCATATATCGATCTCAGAGGAGTTTGAACTTTCGAAGAGGAAGCTCGGTCGACCGCAAGGGGTGTCTGGGAGGAGTCCGACTCCTGAAGAAGTCCGACCGAAGGATGTCTGGAACTAATCCAGCTTCCGAAGAAGTTCGACTAAAGAAAATGCTTGGAGGGAGTTTGGCTCTTGCAGACGTCTGGCTGGAAGGGCGTGGAGAGAGTTCGGCTCTCGTAGGAGTCCGACTGAAGCTCGGCCGCTGAGGAGTTTCGCTAAAGCCCGACCGTTGGGAGTTCAAGAAGCTCGACCACTGGAAGTCCAAGGAGCTCGATCGCTAAGCAGTTTGGCTAAAGCCCGGCTGCTGGGAGTCTATAGGAGCTCGATCACTGGGGAGTTCGATCGGTTGAATGGATTCGAAGGAGCTCAGTCGCTGAGAAGTTTGGTCGGCTGAAGGGGTATGGCTAAGATCCATCTGCTGAAGCTCTTCTACGGCTACTGATTGTATTAGGCTAAGCATCGAACTGAACTTTGGTAGGAGCGGGGTTTATCCCCAACAATAGCCCCCCCACTCTCAAGTTCGAAACTCAAAGAAAGAGGGTACAGAAAAGGCGACTGCCGAAATTCTCTTCTGGGCTCTGTGCTGGTTCAGATCGAAGCTCGGGGGAGATCTCATCTTTCACTAAAGTTGATGTTGAAGTTGAAGTCCGAGGAAGATTCCATCTCCAATCGAGATTGAGGTAGGCCTCATCTCCTGCGATCGAGGTCGGAGGTTGAGCTCATCGGAGGTGACATTGTCTCCTACAGCCGAGACTGACTCAGAGAAGATCTTCTCTCCTGCAGTCGAAGTCAATATGAGCGCTCGAGAGAGATCTTATCTCTGGCCGAGGTTAGCTCGATCGATCGGAAGAGATCTCATCTCTAGCCAAGGTTGGCTTGGTCGATCGAAAGAGATCTTATCTCTAGCTGAGGTTGGCTCGGTCTCCTATGGCCGAGGTTGATGCGGGTGCTCGGAAGAGATCTTATCTCCTACAGATGAGTTTGCCTCAGAAGAGATCTTATCTCCTACGGTCGAGTTTGCCCCAGAGAAAATCTTATCTCCTACGGCCGAGGTTGACCACGGTCGTCCGAAAAAGATCTTATCTCTAACCGAGGTTGACTCGGTTGCACGGGAGAGAAATTATCTCTAGCCGAGATTATCCACGATTGCTCAAAAGAGGTTGTCGCTCGGGAGAGATCTTATCTCTGACCGAGGTTATCACTTGGGAGAGATCTTATCTCTAGCCGAGGTTGCTTCTCGAAAGAGATCTTATCTCTAATCGAGGTTATCGCTCGGGAGAGATCTTATCTCTAACCGAGGTTACTTCTCAGAAGAGATCTTATCTCTAGCTGAGGTTGCTTCTGGAGAGAGATCTTATCTCTAGTCGAGGTTGTCGCTCGGAAGAGATCTTATCTCTAGTCGAGGTTGTTTCTCGAAAGAGATCTTATCTCTAGCCGAAGCTGTTTCTCGAAAGAGATCTTATCTCTGACCGAGGTTGTCGCTCGAAAGAGACCTTATCTTTGGCCGAGGTTGCTTCTCGGAAGAGATCTTATCTCTAGCCGAGGTTGTCGCTCGGGAGAGATCTTATCTCTGATCGAGATTGCTTCTCGGAAGAGATCTTATCTCTAACTGAGGTTGTCGCTCGGAGAGATCTTATCTCTGATCGAGATTGTCGCTCGGAGAGATCTTATCTCTGATCGAGGTTGCTTCTGGGGAGAGATCTTATCTCTAGCCGAGGCTATTTTTGAAGGAGATTTTATCTGATCAAGGTTGCTGTTGATGTAAACTTTGAATTGTTGCTCAAAAGAGATCTTATCTTTAGTCGAGGCTTCTTGAAGAAAATCTTATCTCCTATTGACGTAGAAGCTCGAAAGAGATTTTATCTCTAACCAAGATTGAAGGAGATCTTATCTCCTGTTGACGTAGACTTTGAGGTTCGAGAGAGATCTTATCTCTAGCCGAGGTTATCGCCGCTTGGGAGAGATCTTATCTCCTGTTACCGAGGACTTTGCTTCTCGAGAGAGATCTTATCTCTAGCCGAGGACTTTGTCGCTTGAAAGAGATCTTATCTCTGGCGAGGTTGCTTCTCGAGGATCTTATCTCTGAATATCTTAGATCTCAGGAGAGATCTTATCTCTGTTGACGCTCGGGAGAGATCTTTCGAAGTTTTTGGGAGAGATCTTATCTCTAGCCGAGTTGTCGCTCGGAAGGAGATCTTATCTCTGACCGAGGTTGCTTCTCAGGAGAGATCTTAATCTCTAGCCGAGGTTGTCGCTCGGAAGAAATCTTATCTCTGATCGAGGTTGTCGCTCGAAGAGATGATCTCTGACCGAGGTTGCTTCTCGGAAGAGATCTTATCTCCTGGTCGGCCGGTTGTTCGCGGAGAGATCTTATCTCTGATCGACGCTAGATCTTATCTCTGGTCGAGCTCTTGGAAGAGATCTTATCTCTAGCCGAGGTTGTCGCTCGGGAGAGATCTTATCTCTGATCGAGGTTGTCACGGTGGCCGAGGTTATCGCTCGGGAGAGATCTTATCTCTGGTCAAGGTTGGTTCAATCGCTTGAAAGAGATCTTATCTCTAGCCGAGGTTGGCCCAATCGCTCGGGAGAGATCTTATCTCTAGCCGAGGTTGGCCACGATCGCTCGGAAGAGATCTTATCTCTGGCCAAGGTTGAAGGTCTTTGACCTGCTCGTGTTAGGATGAGGTTCTCCTTCTGTTCCTAACACAGCAACTATTGACTGCTTCTTCCCTGTCATCGCATAGTTTTTGCATCCAGAAACAATATTATCGAAAGGAAGGAATTTTATTGAAAGGAAGTTACTGGCAGCGCATCCCCAAATTCTTTATGTTTTAGGGTCATGGTAGCATTGTTCCTCCGCATTTCTTCGGGCGATAAGCTCTGGGCCGGACGACCTCCTCCATCTCCTACTGGCCTCCTCAATTTGGAGCATGTTTCTCTTGGCTTTGACGTCGAGAGATTATGGATCGTCGATATACCAAGCTCCTCCCAGGGATAATGTTGATGATGCCGTGAGGCGACCGACCTTGTCGTTTCTTATTACGGCAGCACCCTTGGTCGATCTTCAGGCTGGCGTCAAAGGAATTTACCCAGTCGCCCATTTCTAACGAGCTCCTTAATTTCGTCTTGGAGCTGGATGCATTCCTCAATATCATGATCGTGGTCGCGATGGTAGAGGCAGTACTTGCCTCGATCGCACTTATTTGGGGGAGACTGTAACCCTTCTAGTCTTGGCAGCTGGCTCTCAACTTCAGTGAAAATTTGAGTTCGAGGAGCATTTTCGGGAGGAGAGCTTCTTTGCGCCCTTCTGTCGGGGCTTCCTTGGTGGTGAGCTCGAGTGGTTCGGGCCTTGCTTGCGCTAGGGAGGTCGTGAGCGCGGCTGAACTTCCTATGAAACCTTTTGCGGGAGAACCTCATGCTTCTTTGTCGGGACTTCCTTCACGATGAGCTCGAGGGGGAGCTCAGCCTTGTTTGCTCGAACTTTGTTGCACCTCCCGTGAATTCTTTGCAGAGGCTTCCTTGGAGACATACTCGAGGGGGAGTTCGGCCTTGCTTGCCCTGGGGCGGTCGTGAGCACGGTCGAACTTTATCTCACCTCCTGTGAAATCTTTGTAGGGGGTTTCCTTGGTGGCATACTCAAGGGAGAGTTCGGCCTCACTTGCATCGAACTTCATTCTGATGATGAGCTTCGAGGGAGAGTTCGGCCTTGCTTGCGTCGAACTTCATTCCGATGATGAGCTTCAAGGGGGAGTTCGGCCTCACTTGCATCGAACTTCATTTCGATGATGAGCTTTGAGGTGGAGTTCGGCCTCGCTTGCACTAAAGTTCATTTTGATGATGAGCTTCGAGGGGGAGTTTGGCCTTACTTGCATCGAACTTCATTCTGCTTTCCCATGAAAGCTTCCGTGCAAGAACTTCATGCCCCTTTGTCAGGGCTCCCTTGATGATGAGCTTTGAGGGGAGTTCAGCCTCACTTGCGTCGAACTTCATTCCTCAGAAGAACTTCATTCCGCCCTCGCTTGCGCCGAACTTCGTTTCATTTTTCCGTGAAAGCTTCTGCGGGAGAACTTTATGCTCCTTTGTCGGGGCTCCCTTGATGATGAGCTTCGAGGCGGAGTTCGGCCTCGCTTGCACCAAATTTCATTCTGCCCTCCTTGTGAAACCTTCTACGGAAGAACTTTTGCTCTCCATTTCTCCTTCCTAAGGGCGATTGGTATGCCCAAATGCTCTTCCTTAAGGCTGATTCCTCGCATCCTCATGGCGGGTTTGCTAACAAAGTCTCCATCGAAGATTGTCGCACAGCCTGCATCATCTCAACGGGGCCACGAACCCAACCAGTAGGTTGAACTGCTCTACATCTATGATGGCTTCGGATGGAACCTGGGCTACCGGGGTTGTAACGAGAGCAGATGGACCTGATGCATAGGTCACCGATCGCCAAGTCGAAGCTCTCCTGGAGGCATTTTCTCTTCGAAAAAGAACTCTAGTGAGGAAGAAGAGAGATCTCTGGAGAGAAAAAAATCATCGCCGAGCACTTCTTTAAGAATAAGAAAACCTCGGAGGTTCGTGGTTGCCCTCCTTTTAGCGTCAATCTGTTGACGCAGAATCTGATCGTCGCCGAAATCAGCTGAAGCGGTGGTGGACGAGGTCGCCGTCGGGACCTGCAAAATAAAGTCTCATCTGGAGCTGGTGGGGGGTGGCTTCGACAGAACCCTCCGACGATCAAGTCAGCTCTGGCCAACAGAATGGAGTGCTCGAGAATGAGTTCCACAGAGCTTAGAAAAGAAAAGAAGAGCTTAGAGCTTTGAGATCAGAGGTTAGAGTTAATGTATCAGGAGGGTCCTTTTTATAAGCAGAGCTTCATGGCGACAGCCGTAGTTGCGTGGCGGCGGGCCACTTGAGGTTCGACGAAGTCAGTCCCGGGGGGAGGGCGCTGTCTGCAGCATCGCCTGCAATGGATTGATGGTGACAGCCATCACCATCTAGTAGTGGGTCGCTGTCGTCTGTGGCAGATTGATGGTGACCGTTCATCCAGCTTTAATAGCCATGGCTCTCAGAAAGCAGGCATTGATTGGACTTCGGCATATATCGATCCTAGAGGAGTTCGGACTCCCGAAGAGGAAGCTTGGCCGGCCGAAAGGGATGTCTGGGAGGAGTCCGGCTCCTGAAGAAGTCTGACTGAAGGATGTCTGGGATGAGTCCAGCTCCCGAAGAAGTCCGACCGAAGGAGAAGCTTGGAGGAAGTTCGGCTCTTACAGGTGTCTAGCTGAAAGGGCGCGGAGAGAGTTCGACTCTCGTGGGAGTCCGACTGAAGCTCGGCCGCTGAGGAGTTCCGCTAAAGCCCGACCGCTGGGAGTCTAAGGAGCTCGATCGCTAAGCAGTTTGGCTAAAACCCGACTGCTGGGAGTCCGCAGGAGCTCGGCCGCTGGGGAGTTCGATCGGCTGAATGGGTTCGAAGGAGCTCGGCTACTGAGGAGTTCGGCCAGCTGAAGGGGTATGGCTAAGATCCATCTGCTGAAGCTCTTCCGCGACTACTGGTTGCATTAGGCTGAGCATCGAACTGGACTTCGATAGGAGCGGGGTTTATCCCCAACAAGATCTAATCTAAATTTCAAATTAGATCTTGATTTTTTTATCTTTCAAATTAATCTAGTCTGACTCAATCCGGTCTTTATATCATCTGAGTCAACAAAAAATGGACCTGAGTCAACTAGAACTTGATCTAGCCTAACCTAAAAACCTAGACCACATAAATCTCCTTCTTCTTAACTCTAAATATCTTTCCTGATTCATCGAGTAAACTCTAATTCAACTAATTATCCTTTTCTTCATCTCAGCAACCATTTCTCCTCTCATCTATTTTCACTTAACAATAGTAAAACATTTATATTTTATTATTTAATTTTGTGGACTTTTATCAGTGATACCCTCAAGTATACCAGTATATATAAAAGATCATAATTTGTAGACTTAAAGAATGGTCAATTCTATAGATGATATTAAAAGTTTTTAAATAAAAATTCAAGTTTAAATTTGCTTATGTTAGTTTTATTTAGTTTTAGATGATTTTATGTTGATTATCAAGTATGATATTTGAGCTATAAAAGAATAGCCAATTCTTACTGAAGTACAAACATAACTAACTTGAACCTGAACATTTTGAATTGGATCCTAATCACATTTGACCTCGACCCAATCTGAATGGCCTGCTGAATACATAATCCTTTATATGAACTAAACCTGACCCAAACCGATTAGCCAATGGGTTGGGTCTGGATCTAAAATCATGATCTAAATATGAAATCGGGTTGACTGGGATCCATTATGCTCTAATCCAATGCGAGAAGGCTCGCTAGAGGGACCCATAAACTATTTAATTACTGACTTCACTTGGATGGCATGTTCTTCAGGCCATGGAGAGGTCTCCTGCGACAATACTTGGTCACAAGAGGAGGTGCATCTATTATTGAGACAGGTAAGCAATACAGCTAGGAGGGATGGCAGTGCTAATGAAGCGATGGTGCGTTTCCCCAACAACCTACAGCAGTAGACACCCAGCTCAAACAAGTCCTTCCTTATATTTGTGTTTTGAATATTTAGGCTTGGATCATGTTTTGTTTGTATTGTTTATTTGTTGGACCAGGTTCAGCCATCATTTTTGCTGAGCATCCAAACAATCCAAATAGTAAATACCACCCTTATAGACACAAATATTTTCACAAAAGTAGAGTGTCTACATTCACGGTGCTAGATCTACTGCTATAAATGCTGCAAAATATAAAAATATTCATTATAAACTTATGGCATACATCCAAATAATCCAAATAGTAAATACCACCCTTATAGACACAAATATTTCCACAAAAGTAGAGTGTCTACATTCACGATGCTAGATCTACTGCTATAAATGCTGCAAAATATAAAAATATTTATTATAAACTTATGGCATATGTTGTATTAGTAATCAGTAAGCAAAGTATTAAATTTCTTATTAAATATTTCTACCAAAGTATGAGGAATGTTTCGATAGTAAGTCAAGGTGAAAAATAAGGTTGATTAGAATTACATTTGTTGCCGCAAGACTCCGAAGGTGAGATGGTGAGATCAGTGTTGAACCAAACTAGAGAGCTGCCAAGGGTCAAGCTGATATATTCCGCAAATAAATCTACAAAGAAGTCCTAAAACTGATGGGATATCCTTCAATTTAGGATCCGATGATGCTTAAGTCAGTCAGGGCCGGCCTTGAGAACTGATAGTGAAAAATAAAAAATTAGAAGATGGGAAGAATGATTATGAGTGGAGAGAATGAAGGCTCAACTTTCTTTAGTGAAAAAGTTGAGAAGAGAGTTCAGCAAAATCTGGGCTCCATCTGTTCTTCCCAGGAGGTACCTTGGCCCTCTTTATATAGAGAAGGTTTGTTTAGGTTGTTGGGCTATTAGAAAAGTTTGTTAGGCCATTAGAAATCCATTAGGAATCTATTAGGCCATTAATTTGTTATAACATAAAGACCAACTGTATAGAGATCATGGGTTGTTTATCCATATGAAAATTAGCTATAGCATAGCTAAATGATAGCTGTAATATAGCTGGAGAGTAACTAGTGTCCTCTTGCTAGGAATCGAGTATTATATCAACAAGTTGGTAATAATTCTATCATACTTTCGATCCAAGATCGTGAACCAGGGATCATGGCAACCACTATACACTCATAAAAAACTCTTCCTATAAGCATGCAAGGCATCTCATCATCCTATTATAAAGCAACAGCAGAATAATTAGTTGATAAATTAAGTTCAAATTTAACAATCTAAATTTCAACTTTAATATCTCAATAAATTCAACAATATCCAAAGAATCTTACATCAAATATAATAAAGTTTTCAATCTAAAATGGAAGTATCAATGTTCTTCTTCTAATCACTCTATCTACTTCTAATGACTCTCTCGTATATATTACCATATCATCTTATTTCTCAAGATTTGTTAAAGAAAAGGGGTAATGAGATTGACAGCCCAATAAGCAATAATCACTTTGACTAGATTAAATCAGGCAAAAATAAATCATCATTTATAGAAAATAAGCATATAGATTATGTCAAATTCAATCTTTTTAAGTTTCTTTTAAGAATTTAATTTTCTTACAAATCATCAAATTCTCATCAGTCATTCTCGTCAGCCATGAGCTATGACTAAATTATCCCTACGGTAGGATCATAATACCGCATATGATCTTGCAATGAGCTGCGAATCATCTAGCAGCAAAGTTCTTCGGAACTGCTAGTCTAGCTGGCGACATGTCGCTGGTCTCACTGGCAACATAGATACTTAGGACTAATTCTTTGACAACATATTAACCTTCATTGGCAAAGTCCTCCATATAGTTGGACTGAGAGTTCAAATCATCTTAATTCATAATTCTTTTTATAATTCATGTTTCTTATTCTAGTTTGATAAAGGTGCACATAATCATGTAGTATTGAAATCAATACTTTCAATCATACTTTATCATAATATAACAAAAATAAGATACTTTCAATAACAAAATATCATTCATCAAATTCATGCATCATTTCATGAATCATGCCAAGAATATATATTATAATTTATTAATAAATCTAAAAAATAAAATATTACTAACCTTATATGTATTTCAATAAATTCATATAATTCTAGTAGTTTCTTTCTAAACTCTTCTGTTCATAGATCATCATATCGCAGTATCCTATTATTGGATATCTATAATCCTATACAGAATCAATTCTAATAATTAAAAAATATATGAATAATTATAAAAAGATAGATTGATGATAGTCACATCTAACGAGATCTGGATCAGTCTGATCATCTAATTATCAATCGATCAAGATTGGACTAACAAAAAAGTGGTCCAACAAAGATTGAGAATGATCAAATAAATAATATTCAACAAGAGATCAAGATAAAGGTCTGTATGCCATCCAAAAATTAGAGTTCAATTTGATCAAATATTTTCATTTAATCAAGATCATTAAGGTTGATAGGATTCCATAGATCATTAAAGATCGAATTTTGTGTAGCTTGACAAAAATTCAAATGATGCATATATGCTATCCTATCGACAAGATGATTCAAGCATTTGGCTACTTGGGTCAAATCAGATTCGAAGTAACAGGATCGAGAATCCTTCATAGGATTCACAAATCAAGTGGAAAAATAAAATTAGAGGAAAGAGAAACTAATAAGATACAATAAAACTAATCAGAGGATATAGTCTGATAATCCCATCGATCAGATCAAGATAATTTAAATCAAATTATGATAAAATTATCTCGCATATAATTGAATAAAATCATGGGTGATAAAATCTAACAATATTTGGTTTAGTCAAGATGGATGTCAATATACTATCCGATGATCATGGATCAGGATTTTTTTACTAGGGTTGTTCAATTGCATCATCAATCTTCTTAAAGGTTAGAAAATCCTAGAAGAGAAAAATAATTTAGAGAAAAAAATTTAGAGAGAGAAACTAGAGAGAAAAAGGTGGGATTCAAACTCAAAATTGAGAGAGAGGAAGAGATGGAAGGGAGAGACTTTCTCTCTCTTCTTTTCTTTTCTTTTTCTTTCCTTTTTTTTTCTTTTTCTTTCTTTTTCCTTTTTCTTTCTTTTTCCTTTCTTTGCTTTTTTTCTTTCTTCTTTCTCGTGGGTTCTTAGGAAAATAGGAATGGGGGATTTTGAATCTGAATCCCCTTCATCTTCCCCCAAGTCAAGGAATTCTTGCTTGAAACCAAGACCAGGGGTGCGGCCTACAGTGATAGAGCCATTGGTCCTCGGTCCGTTGATCAATGGCAACAAGGATGCCAAAAATAAGGCAAAGATGGGAGAAGAGAAATAAAATAGGGGTTCTATTGTTGGTGGATTTTCTAGCAACCATCCGGCAAGATGAATGGCCCTCTAGTTGAGAAAGGGTAAGGAAGAAGGGTCAGAGATGATTACCTCGACTCTGGCAACGAATTTGTTGCAATTCCAACGATCATAGCAACCCCTATCTGTGGTCTTCTAAGAGGAAAAGAGGAAGAAAAATGGCGGTAGTCATAGTGATTTCTGGTGGAGAAGCACAAGGGGTTTGGGTGCCCCTAAATAAGATTGGAGTCAAGCTTTCGATCCTCTTCTTGGAGTCAATCTCTTTCAATGGAATCGGGAGAAAGAAGACTCCCATCGAGAGTCTTCTTCCCGTCTTCTCTTTTTTTCTCTCTCTTTGTTTGCATTAATGTGGTTCTTCTTGGGCCATGATTTACAGCTGGGCCAAGCCATGTTGCGTTGGCTATTATATTCGATTTAGCTTATATTGGAAGGTCGGTAGTAATCCGATCTAGCTTAAAATGGTGCTAATGGATCTTTAGATTAGCTGATATAATATAGTGATGTTTTATCCATAGGTCAGTGACACACCGATCTTAACTGCTATAGTTGAGTGAGAGATCGGCTAAAATCGATATTATGTTAATATAAACTGAGCAGGATGGCTATCACTGCACCAAGTTAACAATAATTTTAGATCAATACTCAATCGATCTGCATCCGAAGTCAATTATGATGCTTTACTATCAGAACACTATCAAATCAATGATTTTCTTGATGTTGGCACATGGTAAGAGGTTGTTAGCTGCACCAACAACATTATATCTCGTATATTGCCCATGTGATATCAACAATCAAAGTCAATATTAGTTAACCTTTTATGTTAATTAACATTTAGCATTTTATATTCATGATCTTGTATAATGTACAAAGGCCCATATGAACTCATATCGCAATGCAGCTTGTTTTTAAGAAATCATTTGTCTAAACTAAATGATTTTATAAGTTTTCTTTTGTTATAAAAATAATCATCTTATTAGGGTAAATGTTATTAGAAAACCATTTCATTACTCTATGACAATTCTTTTGATCAATTGGTTTTTAGGAGAAATTTGGAAAAGTCACTTTTCAAAACATCTTGAGTCTTACTTCTATTAGTGCATGGAGAGATAAATTTATTAATAAAATTTCTTCTACAGTAAATCATTTTGAAAAAATTAATTCAAATTAAAAAATACAAATGCATTCTATATCTACTTTCTATGTTCTTACGAATGATCTTTGGTTCAAGAAGTTTTGCATCTCTTCATGAGACGTAAAATTAAAACGTATACAGAATATTTCTTGGAGTAGTGTTAAAGGAAAAAATGGTGTTGAAGCCAACATGTTTGGGATGTGTTAGGAAATAACTCAAACCATATCCCTAAATAATGCCTTTATGTTATAACTCAATTGAGAGGAGTGGTAGGAGTTCTAGATGATTATGAGTAAAGTTAGAATATAATTTAAATGTTAGCAAGAAAATATTAATAATTAAAGAAATTAGTATTATGAAGAATTGATTTTTTTTTGTGTAGCATCCAATTACTATATGCTTGTATGCATATAAGCGACCAAGGCTTCATAAAAATATCAAATAATTTTAATATTATCATTATTTTAAGTAAATTAAAATAAAATATTATAGTTCGGTCATATTGGTCACCGATCAGTCCTTTACTTGCCATAAGGCCACTAACAATTACCCCATCATTGAGGCATTTATACTAAAAGTCTATAAGGGCATCACTTTTCTATCGTCAGTGAAAATCTTTAGCTGAAGATTACTCCAAGATTGCCCTAGTGATGCATTTAAGATTATTTTTATTATCAATGGATTTCTTTATGCAAAAAATGTTTCCAATACAATGCTAGAGTAAAGATGCTTTTGTCCGTAATATTCCATTTTTCTACAAAAAAAGTCAGCATACATCAAAGTAAATTAATATTTTTTTAAGCTTCAATATAACACCAAAATAAAATGAGATCACCTAATAAGAAAAGTCTAGGCATGTTTGCTATTGTTTCTAATTTATAAAATGAAAGAACCAGAAGCTAGTTTTTTAAACCTCTCCTATTTTTTAAAAAAAAAAAATTGTTCTTATAATAGCACTTTCTATATAATATTATCAAACAATTATTACTCTTGTTAAATACTTCTTACTTTAAAAACTGTAAATATATATATATATATTAAAGCAATACCAAAGTCTCTTATCCTCCATTGCGCAACCCTTCTCAACAATCGACTAAAAAAATGAAAAGTCTTGAACATACTAAAATACCAACAAGTCAACTTTTCAAAAA
The DNA here is from genome assembly GCA_006176705.1 of Cocos nucifera. NCBI lineage: Eukaryota > Viridiplantae > Streptophyta > Magnoliopsida > Arecales > Arecaceae > Cocos > Cocos nucifera. The sequence continues at coordinate 1,450,914 of QRFJ01000730.1, read as the reverse complement.
GAGGACTTAAGTTTAGATTACTTATGTCTAAAAATAAATCAAAACATTGTTACATGTTTCCAGAAATATCTTCAAATTTTGGATCTGGTCTTCCTCTATATCCTTGTGATTATTAGAAATAACTTGAAATTTATAGGTCAATGCAGCATAATAATTTTAATCCATAATTAGGAATTGACCTCAATTTATGTGGCAAGAAATTTGATCTCTGCTTGCTTACAATATTAAGGTAACTGAAAAATGAAGGAATGAGAATTGTTATATTTAAAAACTAGCATAGTGGCCCGGGCATTGATTTTAAAAATATAGAAGAATAGCTACCACAATAATAAATTTCAACATAAAGCAAACTATAAACATAATAATTTAGTTTGTAATTTAATTAAAAAAAAATATGAAAATAAATCAAACATTCAAAGTAATAATTTAGATTTTTCATATCTTCAGTTTTTTAGACAACATAGGTTATTTCTAATTTAGAAAATTTTTTAATATTTTTATATATTCTTCATGGAAAGTTGAAAAAACATGAACTCAACTAATTTGTGTTGGATTTATTCAAATTCACATTTTTTTATTATTATTTTTGAAATTTTTTTGAAGGAAACAGATATAATTTGATTTTTATTTTTTGAAAATATGTCCAAAAAAACATTAAGGCTCTTAAGTCCCATTGATAAGTAGATGCAATAATAAAAATATAGGTATAAGATCTAGTAATATTCAAAATATAATACTTTCGACCAAAAAGAAGCCATTATTGCAAATCCAATAATTAATTTTTTTAATATATTTTTCTTATTTTTTGACTATATTGCACTAAAATCTTAAAATTTTTTTAGCATGCTTAGTTTTACAAATGATCAAATTGGTCACTTGAAATTAATTAATCAAGATCTCAAAGATTCTTACTCATGATACTGCTTATATTGAATATCTTTGCCAACAAACCTGCCGACTAATGTGTTACCAAAATCAGTACTCATTTAGTCTGCTACCCAAATAAATAACGGTTAGCTAATGTATTGAATTAAGAAATAAAACAGTATGCAAACAATTCAATTCTTACTTTAATTAAACTAAACTAAACTAAACTAAAATATTCGATTCGTATAACGATTTCCAAACGGGGCTTGGATTGTATCTTTCACAAGAAACAATGATTTTCCTTTCTTCGCGACGTCCATATACCTTTACCAAGAAAGCAATACCAGGCTAAAATGGTAAAAGTCATGATCTTGCACCAAATAAGAACCACCGATAAAAATTATACTTTAAAATAAAATATACACCTAATAGTAAATGGGAAAAAAAAAATTGCACTTCATATTTTCATGCGTTAAATGACTATTACGGATTACATACACAGAGATGATAATGTGATGAGATAACCCTCTCTAGCTCCCTGTTTTTATATTATTATTATTTCTTTTTGCCCGTGGTAGGGGCATTGCAAGAGCATTTGGTAAATGCCAATGCAATGATACAGAAATAATTTTGCACACCACCCTGGCTATTAGACTATTTTGAGATATAAATTAACTAACATATGAGAGCTCTGAGAGGTTCACGGACATCAATGATTCAAGTATTCAGAACCTGCAGTGCATGCTATTCCAAGAAATAAGCATATAAGTAATGGCTGTAAGCCCAGGTTTGCCGAGTTATTTCTAGCTGTCAGTTACATTAATTATTTCTCAAGAACACCAAACTCAAATCCACAAAGCAATTCAGCAGATCAGAGTATTTCCCTCAAAGACCCCATCCGAGAAAGAATGTACCACAATGAAAAAGGAAGGTTGATACCTAAATATATATCAATAAATACATTGGCCACTTGAAATTCTTATTGGAAGACCCTCCTTCCTTGGTACACATATTAGCAATGTCCTTCCACTTTAAGGCCCTGGCCTTCATTTCCTCATTCAAAAATATTTGGGATCCATGCTCAAACCAATCTTCCAAACATCACAAATATAGGTCTGTTAAAGAACTAATCACGAACTAAGGCCAGCAGAGGTTCTTCACCCCTTTCAATGTTGAATTCCAACCACAATGAGAAAAGAAGCAAACAATGGAAGGGTGAGCCTGTTGAGAAGACCATCCTACCAACTTTACTCAATCTGAAAATCCATCCAACTAGCCATCATCTATCCCATCTGCGAGGATGGCTAGAGTTGAAAACTGCCAAGCTTCCAAATGCCACATAGATAACAGAGTTAGCATGTTGCTTATCGAGCCAACTCATGCAAGTTGTATCCACGTGCCAGAAATGCCCAACTGCCTTTCCAATCTGTTGGCTTGTGAGTAATAGTCCAACAGGCAGTAAGTTTGGGAAGAGGGTGAATGATGGTGACTCCAGGTTATAAAAATGAGTTACAAATGATTGTTTCAGCAAACTTCAGATGACTCTTTCTGCTTCGAGATCACTGGCACAATTGCATGAAAGTTGGCTTGCGTTCACAGATGGCATGCCAAGGCTCAGCTAGAATGTCTCACTCCTTTCTGGCATTCCTGCATGAAATGCAAATAGAGATTTTTTAAAAAAAAATATATTTTAAACATGCTTGCTATGTGAATGCAACCAGTTTCCCCAATAGAAGATCCATCTAAATAACACCTAAGATACTGAAGGAAACTACTAATAATTACTACCAGTAGTTTGATGGAATTTTTTTTCCTCATTTTCTTTTTATTTCTTTCATCTTCATTAAAACACAACCATTTCCTTCCATCAATTCGATTCCTGCTGATGTTTGCTAAGTAACAACTGCATGTCATGTTAACCGCATTAGTAAATCTCGCCCTCTGCTTTTTGTTGGCAAAGTCATCTACGTAGGGTTTTGGATGATTTGGTTTAGCTCATGATCCGCGTCAAAACTTAACCAATCAATAGAGAGGAAAAATACATATTTGCTTCAAAAATATTACAATAAGAACACTGTTACAAATGATTGGTATGTGCTAATGTTTCACGAGCATGATACATCAATTTATAATATTTTCATCAAAAAAAATTACAATATTGGTCAGGAATAAATTCATACTTTCTGGGCTTTTAATCACTTTCTCTTATACTTTCCACAAGTTTGAATATTGAAAAGATTGAAAAGTTGAATCACCATGCTCTGAATTGTTTGACCCGTCAGAGAAAAATGACCAAAAACCAAGTCTTACCATTAGCATCAATGATACCATCCTGGGAATGTTCAGAAAAAATGCAAGCCCGCAGTAGATGTAGGCCGAAAGGCAGCAGACCGGATGCCCATGTTTTGGGGCACTTCAAGAGGCCATCCCATGTTCCCATTGGCGATAACGCATGTAACCCGGTCACCTCCTGATGTGTTCCATCTGTTTTATGAGTTCCTCCAAACACCGAGGCATGACCTTATATGATGTCTTCACCAGGTGCCTAGCTTTCAAAACACTACCTCCTATCTCACAAAACTTCCCATTCCCAATAAAACATCATGCTTTTACGAAGATTAATCACACAAAATCCCGAGAAAAAACCTCAATCATAACATAAGAAAGCCCTCCGATCTCCCTCAGGTACTCTCCTTCCCCATGGATCTTCCAAATTTAGCTTGTGGAGGAAAAAGAAAAAATCCTTCCGGAGAAATTAGAAGAAAATATAGAAAAATCAATGAAAACAAAAGAAAGGCGGAAAAATTAAAGGGGAAGACCTTATCCCGCATTGATTGATGAAATCTCAGTGAAAGTATTGTTTTCGATGAGAAAAATCAGACAACATCCAACAAGTTATTTGGGTAGAGATTAATGTCTATTTCTCAGGTTCAAAGACAGAACTTGACGGATTTATGTAGCACAAAATATTAAAAAAGATTATATTATGGATTTTATAAGGGCAATGTATGATCCTTTTTAGCACTATTATATGTAGAAAAATGCCTACACAGGTAGCTTGCTCTCGATGAGTATATATTCATCTAAATTTAGAAGACATGGTAATATCAAACATTCTCAGATATTTTATAGCTTCTAAATATAATTTTAAATTCTCATATCATCATCAGCCAGAAATCAAGCATGAACTTCGAAAATGAGTTCAATCCACAGGCAAGAACACAATTAATAAAAGAAATTGCAGCTAATGTCAGCTAGAGCAATCCTAGACCTTGATTTCGTTAGCTTGATATCTAGCGGTCATTTTTTTCAGCATTTTCAGCTTCAAAAACTTCTCATTACCACATATTTAGGCATCTAGTTTTATATTTTCTAACACAAGTGCACATAATAGCTAACATTCTTTCCTATTTGGAATCTAAAAATTCATAGAATAGAAGTCTAATAAATAGATCAAAAAGATATATTTAAGATATGATGAAGAGTAAGGGAGAAAAATACCTGCTCAAGCGAGTGGTAATCATCACCTACTTTTGTATACCTTCTCTGTACCCTATCAACTGATCTAGGCCGCAGATTATTCCTTGGATAAGGAGAGTATCTCAAAGTGCTTTTATAGCAAATTTCTTAACATACAATAGCCCTCAACCACCAAATAAACCCTCTGCTGAAAGCATGAAACAACATTAATTTCCGGCAAAAATATATGAAGATGCAAACCCAAATTCTAGGCAATAACAAACAAAGGGATCAAATCCCTTTCTTTCAAGAATTCTTGAAACTTGAACCGACTAACATTGTGAAAAAGTAGATCCGAAGATAAGATAAACCTAATAAAGGGAAGTCGCGGGTATAGAGGATGCGGGAGGGGAGGGTAGAGGGAATGGGACGGCAGCGATGGTAGTGATTTCGGCTTTGGACGGGACAGAGCGGGGGAGAAGATAGCGGTGAGTGGCGATGGCTTCCAACGGTGAGGTTCTTGAACGGGAGTGGGTTAGAGCTCTGGCGTTGGAATCGGAACCGGCGACAACGGAGATTTGTAGAAAGGAAAGCACTTGAGCGAGATTGGGGGGGAAAGCCCGACACCGTTGAGGATCGAGAGGAAGGCGATGGCGGAGACCGGCGTGAGGTGGCAGTGAGGAAAGCGGGGATTTCCCCGACACCGTTGAGGATCGAGAGGAAGGCGATGGCGGAGACCGGCGTGAGGTGGCAGTGAGGAAAGCGGGGAAGAGGTTGGCGTCGTGAGCGAGAGTGGAGGGCGAACGCGATGCCGGCGGGAGGTGGCAGTGAGGAAAGCGGGGAAGAGGTCGGCGTCGTGAGGGAGAGTGGAGAGCCGATGACGATGGAGAGGAAGGCGACGACGGAGACCGATGGAAGGTGGCGGCGAGGAGAGCGGGAAAGAGGTGGGCGTCCACTAAGGTTCGGGAGAGCTCGGGAGCCCGTCCCCTATATGGGCCACCCTCTGTTTCAGGAGTCCGCGGCCTTCGCGACGTTACTCATCTCAGCGCGGCCCATGGCTTCTCCTCTCCCGGGGGCCCACGACTTCTCCGCCTCCACGGCCCATCCCATCCGGGGGCCCACGGCTTCTCCGCCACCGGCCCTTGGCTTCTCCTCTACGCGCGCCCCTCCCCATCCCTCCCGCCAACACCCCACAGCTGGCGGTCCTTCTCCGTCTCTCCCAACTCCTTCCACTTCCCGTGTCCTCGGCGCCGTCAGCTCCACCGTCAACTTCCAACCCTTCAAAAATTTCTAGAGATTTCAGAATTTGATCTATTTTCCAACTCCCAGCTGTTCTTGAACTCTAATTGCACTCAAACTATTTTCTAAAATTTTAATTGGATTTCAAAGCTTGGGATTGAGCTCGAATCTTTTTCTAACTGTTAAAAACTACTTGAGTGTGTGAGGAATTATAATACACAAAACGCCCCTTCTGAGGTAGAGGGCCTAGAAATCCTGCAGGAGTTACCTGGCACTGTGACATGTCTTTAACTCGTAGGCATCCCCCACCCCACGCTTGCAACCCTAGCGCAGCCATACTAACACAGTGAAACATAGCCAAGTTAAGGTGGTACGCTTGACCGAGACCCTAAAATCAGTTTACCTGGCAATTCCATTGACTGCAGCATCACCACCATCATCAATCAGTTTAGTTTAACATCGAGGTGCCTTTCATTATACTTCATTTATGTGTTCCCTCATTTTATCCTTTTTACTGGTTTAAAAGAACTTTAATGTATATATATGATCCTGGGCGGAGACATTTGGCTGATTTGGTGCACTCAGGACAAGCTGTTCTGCAGCTTTGGCAACCAGTTATCATCACTTGAAGCCCTTGACTGACTTCATTTTCTGGCTTAAGCGTCAGGAAAAGCTGTTTGTATTTCAGCGTCCAATCTCAATGATAGATTATGCTGCTGTTCATAAGAAATGGATTATGTCCATTCCGTGCTGCTGCTCATAAGGCTGAAAAGAAAAGGGCAAATGCTAGCTAGATATATCGATCTCTTGAGCTGGCCATCGTGCAAAAGACGAAAGAGTTAATTTGGTGTAATATTCCATATGAAGGTTTATTTTGCAGGTCTAAGAGTTTTCTTTCATGGTTTAGCGAAAATAATTTATGGTGTCTCAAACAAGTTGAATTTATTTCACTCATCAACAATCCAATCCAAGCAATACGCACATGTTCCAACGATGCCAGCAAGTAGATTTAGGAAATAAAAAGGGTCGACTAAGACTCGCTTTTTGACAATACAGTATATTCACTTTTTCTGTGAGAGGGATAAAATTTTTCTGTGAGAGGGATAAAAATTTTTCACATCTGGTGTAGCCAGGATCAAAATCATTGCATCAAACGGTAAGGTGTCCTATATTCCCATGAAACATGGGATCACAGAAGCTACAGTTGAGTCTTCCCCCCAACTTTAACAAATACAACTAGTACTAGTGAATGAAATATCTAGCTGCCTTCTATGCAGGCAGTTCATCTTTCATCCTTTAATTTCAAGGGGTATCAATATTCATGTGTTCAGAAGGTCGATGCGCATCATAATCAGCTACCGCCTTGTCAAATGTAGTCCTTACATGCTGGCACATCACCATCAAATTCTGGAGTCCATCTTTCAGTACATCTTTGGCTATATCACCTACTCATGTAATCAATACATTGAAAGAAATAACAAGAGGTAAAAACAAAATAAACCATGTGTTAGCAAGGCTGCAAGCAACATATAACAACAATGTCTGCAAACCAAATATTATCAATTCTGGGATGGTTGAAGGTCATATTCTTAGTTCCGATCTAATTTTGTTCTATTTTAAATGAAACCGAATATAATTAAAAAAAGCAGAAACTGACAGAAAACACCATAATCATGTGAAAATTTGGCCAACGTTTTGACTAAGACATTTTGGATGCTGAATTTCAAAAGAAGGAAAAATAGTATGTCTATTTAACTCATGTTATTCCAACTATAGCTATTAACCATAGAAGCATAACCAACAAGTCATTATCAATCTAATGTGGAATCATTTGAACAAACAAAATAAGAAACAAGAACATAGAACAAAGAACAATCGATCAAAAGTGACAAAAGGGTAGTGAGCTACTTGATGATAAAGAGTGATGTATAACCTCAGCTACAGGCTTCAGTCAAGTTTAGGGCATTAAGTTTACTAGGGCAGCCTACACCTTATAGTAACTAGCACGAAATTCTTGAACAGTTCCACTCGGTCAACAAAGGTCTACAATTTATTTCACAACTTCATATAGTTTTCACTAGCATCACATGGAAGGCAGCTGAAACATCTTGCTACCGGTGTGCCATGATAACTCACCCGGGTTTTTTTGTTTGGTCAGGTGAGGGGACGCAGCGGTTTGCGGGCAGGGGTGGTTTCATATCTGCTAGTTTTTTAAAATAAACTAATGTGTGTTGAGTAATCTATGAGCTTTATTAATGTCTTAGGCAACTTACCATATCAAAATCAACTCAACATACAACAAGTAGTCAAGAGGTTCAAAGTACTGGAAGGGAAAGAACTCTAGATTGATATTGTCCACTTGGTTGCAAACTAAGATTGACTCTCACTTTGTTAAAATGTAGCCAACCATGTCTCCAGAAAATAAATTCATGACACAGCTGAAGTGCATGCAGTTGAAATGAAGAATGTAGCAGGATTGCATGAAATATGTACACGAAAAGGAAACCACTGCCAGATCACAATTACTTCACGAATTTAAGGTTTCACCCTCAACATTGCTCCAGATCCTGATGCATACTGCATATGTATTATTATTCATCTTCCTCCAGCCATATGGCAAGCTACAAATTAGGTATACTTCAGTGGGTATGATGTTGGATTCAGCTCTAGCATGTCTAGAACAAATTCTATCAGAAACCATTTGTAATGGCACACATGAACATCTACAAATACGATTGCAAAGAATAATCTGACAAGCTCCCGGATGATGGAATCTTTATTTTGAAAAGCTATAGTTAAAAGAAAAAAATTTGATCGGCCTTTCATATATATCAACCATGAGATCAGAAGCATGGAAAATAAAAATTTCTGAAAGATTTCAAAGCACATGTGGTACCTGTAGTCTGGATTCTTATGTTAACCTTGTTATCTGAAGGATGAGGGATGCTATACCCACAAAATGCCACCCTTGGACTGCAATAAGGTTGGGGAAAAACGAGCCAAAAATGGGTCATTTAAGTAGTATGAATAATTAAAAAGGGAAATGAAATTTAAAAAAAAAAAAAAAAAAAAACTCAAATATGTTATGAAGTTCCAAAACCATATACCATAGTTTCTGAATTGTCAGTCTCAAACATGTGAAAGAAAAGTAGGCAGCTAGTAATATTGGATCTAAAGGTGGTACAACAAGCAAGTATATTCTACCGCTTCACTTAAGTACTCTTGTTTCTGCTCTCTCCATAACATTGCTTGACAATAAATAGAATTGAGATGATGTAATGCAGAAGATGACTGAAATATGGAGGTTTTTCAGCAAGTTCACAGATTCACCTAAGGTTCTCGACTTTTCATATAGGCATGTTAGTTATAAGTTCTAACCTTTCAGAAATGTCAATTCCCACAACAATGCCAGAACATTAAATTGTTTCCTAATTTTCTTTTTTTTTTTCTGAAATGAGACAATATTTTCATCAAAACTCAAATTTCAAGATTGTAGGTTTTCAACTTAGGTTGTTGCTGCTTCATTAACACCCGTACATATCAATTTTTGAGTTTAAATAAAACAATCATAGCATATCAAAAGAATATTCATATTTTCAAATCCATTTTAGCATTGAGAAATAACTTTTTCATTCAAAACATAACCATTTGGAGAGCATTTCTGGCTTACAACTTTTATTTACCATGTCCTACAAGAAATAACCAAAATCATGATATCATGCTCTTTTATAACTCATCCATATGTAATTTTTGGTAACCAGGCTTTTGTCAATTTCAAACAAATGAACTGAGCAGAAATTTGATTCTCACATAAAATCATTCTACAGTATTTGCCTTTAAAAAAACAGCAATAAATATACAAAGATAATACATAAAATACAAATATATATCATTGAATATACATTTGTGGTCCTACAAAACAGCGAAAAGTCAAATTTAATCTTACTCCCTACACTGTAAGCACTTCTTCGCCAATGTATTTAGATTTCAATTTGCTGTATCTATATTTCATGCCATATAAAAGTCATATTCTCATTTCCATGTAAGCTTCAAGCCTCGAATTATATGTGACTGAAAGTAGAACCATTCAGTATATTTTTTTTTTTTTGCAGAAAAATGCAATGTTCTAAGCATGTTATCTATAAAATTTTACAAAGATACTTTGACTTAGAATAAAGCAAACTGGATTAGACATCTAATAGATGAGATAAAAGTAATGGGACAAAATACATACAACCAAATTCAAGAACATCATATTTGCTTAATACAATAAACCAAATAGGAAACTTGATTAAGCTTATGAAAGTACTGACTCTTGATTCAGTGTGAATCTGACAGAATTTGCCAATGTGTGATCCTCATCCATTAAAGAAAATGTTGATGCGGTCAAATCAGTCAGAGAACCATGCTCCATTACAAACTATAGTTCAAGAAAAAAGAGAATACATGCTTAGCTGACAACCTTTACACTGTATCTATGCTACCTCCAAAATCACATATATTTTAGCATCTGGACTAATACAACTATACTCTTATTTCAGAGTAGCAGCAGCTAGGCTTGAAGAAAAGAAAGGACAAAGACTCTGCTCATTCATTAATAAGGTTAAAAAAGAATAATACTGCATCAGACAGAGGCATAAAATCAACAAAAGCGGAATAGAAAAGAGCGAAAGGTTCAAAAGACAAATATCAATATCACAATTTGTGCAGCTATTGCTTCCAGGTTAATCTCTTACCTGTTGTGACACACTCCACTTTTGCCACGATAAGTTTCATAAGACTTTTCACATCTAGGTTTGAATTTTCAATATATACGCAATCTGGCTAGACTGGATTGTCCCTTGAAAGGCTATTTTAAAAAACTAAAAATTACTAAAAAAATGAGATATGTAGCTGAAAAATATGCATAATTACTGATATATTATCTACTTTAAATACTAAAAGTTTAATATCTTTTTTTAACAAGTCGTATTTTATAAATAAAGAAGCCATTTATGATATCTAAAGACACCAGAGTCTGAATAAAAGAAAGCATATAGCAATTCACAAACTAAATTCCTTCTTTTGTTCTCATTTAATATTATTCAAATGTGAATGGTATAAAGACACTTTAATGCCTCCTGGAAACATGTAATTATACTAAAATACATATTTTATTACAGATTAAACACTTCCAGTTCTAACTCAACAAAATCAAATCATTCGGGACTAAAATTTTTATAATTAAACAACCCTTATGTGGTTAAGCAAAAATTATCAAATTTCTAAATTTAATGAGGCAATTTGCAAAGTAAACCCTCCTCAACAAAATAAAAACGAAGTAGATTGCACTACCGAAACCATCAAAAAGGAGATAATGCAAAGAGAGAGATTGTACCAAGGGAGATGGTACCGAGTTAGCGGATCGAGGCGAAGAGAAGCCAAACACCGAAAAGAATAAACCGAGTCGGTGAAAAGAGGACCGTCGAAGATGATGGAGAAGAGAGCAAAGCGAGGTGGAACTTGGGAACCGAGGGGAGAGGGTGGGTTTAGGGTTTTTCTTCTTTGTATAATTATTGATTAACCGAAATGGCTGAAATAACCTTAGTATTATAGCTTGTTACGTCTTAAAATCTAGACTTATTATATAGCCCATGCGATCCGCAGGCAGGATACCTTTTTATTAAATTAGATTATTATATAGATAGATTGAATTTTCTATAAATTTGAATTCTCATTTCCTCCAATATCTCAGTATTTTTCTTTTTATGCTTTCTTTGAATCTGTGTAATATATGAAATAATGTATAAAACAAAATAATAAAATAACATAGTTCAAATAAATCAATTGCAATTTAATAAAAACTTATATTACCATCACTTGAGTCATGTTACATGTCCTAGAAGGAAAAATAATTAGTTTGTAACTGTAAAAGCATCAATTATGAAATTATAATGTTGACATTCATATAGGATGATACATCATGCAAACTATAATGTTGACATTCATATAGGATGATACATCATGCAAACGATAACAAACATATTCATTTGATGACATTCACAGACAGCATTTATGTAGGAAGGTCACTCCAACCTAGAAAACCGGTATTTTATTCAGATAAGGCTCAATTTGAATCCTAACCAAAACCCAGCAATGAAAATGGGTTTGGTATATGTCCAAAATTACACTCATTAATAGTCTGGTCACATCTAAATTTGAGGCTTTTAGACCTAACACGGTCCTAACTAATTACCTAATTTATTTATATGTATAACATTAGTTTTATTTATATACCCTTCAATTTTAAAACTCTTGGCATATAAAACTTTATTCTATAATTTAATGGGGTAAAATGAACAAAAATACACACAAGCTGGAACGAGTTTAGGTGTTTGTAGTTGACTTTAAAGCTAAACATATTTTTTTTTATTTTCAGAATTAATTATCAAGTACTTGCTAGTTATAATTTAATATTGGAGAATATAGTTGGATGTTTTATTCATGAACTTCTCAAATATGCATGTTGTGGTTCTAATAAGGTGAAGAACTCTATTAGTCCCATATTAGTTGTGAGTCCAAGGAAACTCTGACTTATAAGGAAGGGACAACCTTCCCACGTAAGACACCTTTTAAAGGACAAAACCATGAGACCCAAAAGCAGTCCATACAGCCTTCAAGCCAAAGCAAACAATATCTCACATGCTGAGCTATCAAGTACTTGTTTGTAAAAATTGGTGCACCAGGTAGGGGCAAGGGTCCACTTCTGCCGACTGTGGGGCTCTTCGAACTATAGAAAATCAAGTCCATCCTTGACTACGGGGCTATGTTATTGTTCTAATAAGATAGAGGACTCTATTAATCTCACATCAGTTGTGAGTCAAGAGGGACACTACCTTATAAGGAAAGAACAACCTTCCACGTGAGACGTTTTTTAAAGGACAATCGTGAGGTCCAAAAATGGCCCATACAGCTTCCAAATTGCAGGCAGTAGGTCCAAGCGGATAATTCCTTATGTGCCGAGCCATCAAACTCTTGTCCGCAATAATACATATGTAGAGCCTGATAAATTGTTTGATATACCTAGTTTAGCATCGGATAGGAATCTAGTTTTAATAGGTTTTATGATATTCTCATTGACCTAATACTTTAATAGCATTAGTATGGAACAAAATGTAGACCTGAAACCCCCACAGGTTTAGTATGACTTTACTTCAACCCTGACTTGACCCAAAACAATAACACCCCTATGCGCATAAAGTTAGACATGTCAACGGATCAGGTTCGGGTCGGAACCTGGATATCCAGATCCGAATCCGATTTTAATTATTGGTACCAGATCCGGACCCGAATACCCGACGGGTTTGACCTTGAAGTACCAAACCCGGATCCGAATGAATTCCAGATATCCAAACCTGGTTCTGGGACCTGAAACTCATATTCAAAGTCTCAAAAAAATATCTAAAAATTATACAATAACCTTAAAAAAACCTAAATATTATACAATCATATGATCATACAAATAAAAATATAAAAATTCTTCAAATTCAACAAGTAAAACTCCAATTAAAGTATCCAAAAAAATCAACATTACAATTATAAAGTATTCAATACATTGTTCAAATTTTAATAACAACATCACACAGTTCCATCTCAATTTGTTCCAACATTCTTCACAACTCCAATTCAAAATGTCAAAATTATCTTTTCTTGGAAACACAGCTTCCTCCAAATATTTTTCCAACTCAGATTTATTAGAATCTCGAATAGTGGAAGAACAAGATCGATGATACCACTCATCAAAGTCATGCTCATCATCGAAAGATACACCCCCACGGCTTGCACTTGCATTTTCATTTCCTGAACCACTTGACATAAAATAACTTGAATTCCCAGCCAGCAATTCCTCACCCCCATATTCATTATACAAATCAAACATAACTATACGAACTCTATCAATATAATTATAAGAATCAGAACCATACAGCTGATCATAATAATACTCCACAACATCAATTTTGAATCTTGGATCAAGAATAGTTGCAATTGCTAATGGCAAAGAACATTCTTCCCAATATTTTGCAAACTTTTCTCTCATAGGTCTTGCCATTGATACAAGACATTCAAGCTCACTATTCTCCCACTCTCTCATCTTAAGCTGAATTTTACAAATATCTCGAAAAAATAGATTACAAGTAGGAAACTTTGAACCAGAAAAATGATTACAAGCATCATAGAATAATTTCAAACAATCTCTCACAATGCATGCCGCTTTCCATTCATCTTCTAAAGGATTAAGCATCAAGCATCAAATAGGTTGAATTCCACCTATTAGGTACATCTTTTCCTACCATTTTTGCACCTGTCAACTTCAACTAAGATAATGCTTTTTTCAAATTTTTGATGCAAAGCAGGAGACCTATTCAACAAACTCACAGTATCGTGATTTTTTTTTGCAAAAACACTCCAACCTTTGCTAATCCATCTTGAACAATCAAATTAAGAATATGTGCACTACATCGGACATGAAACAATGCACTAGACAAACAAAGCAATGATTTCTCACAAAGCCAACTTTTTAATTGTCTGACCATTATATCATTTGCACTTGCATTATCAACAACCATTGAAGAAATTTTTTTTATCCAAATTACACTCCAATAACAAATCAGAAATAAAATGAAACAATGTCTCACCATCATGTGGATATGTAATCTTTTTGAATGCAATGATTTTTTTCTTCAGTTCCCAAACATCATATATATAATGTGCAGTCAAACATGCATAAGCATTATTTGAATGATCAGAAGTCCATATATCATTAGTAAAGGCAATCCTACAAGAAAGTGCATCAAAGTAATCATATAAATTTGCCTTTTCCTCCTTGTAAATATTCAATATATCGTTCCTGATTGTATTACGACTTATAAGCTTAAAATTTGGATTCAATCCAGTACAAAATTGTTCAAAAAACTCATGTTGAACCATGTTGAAAGAGTAGTTGTGCTTAATAATCATTTTTGCCAAATCTCTTCTACTCTTTTCTTGGTTAAACTTGTAAACTGCCTTATCACAAAAGCCTTTAACTCCAGTAATTGATTGTTGTATGGCTCTTCCATCGTTCCTTTATCTAAAAATACATGTGTTAAGATGTTTTCTCAAGTGACTAGTTCCTTTACCACTATCACCACAAAGCTCCTTCTTACACCAATTACATCTAGCAATATCATTGCCATTTTGATGTTTAACCTTAGTGAAATCATTCCATACCATTGATATCAACTTTCTTTTATGACCAGCAACATAATTTTGTGTAGATTCAGTTGTCTCATTCTCAATTAGCTCTACAGGTGTACTTGCATTTTGTTTAACTTCAACATTAAAATTTTCAGCACACATTTTCTGAAATTTAAAACAAATCATACAAGAAAAGATGGCTACAAATTGATAATTGATCCGCAGGATAGTATGGCAATTAGTAATACATTCACAGCAACCACGTAAGAACATTTACCTGAAAAAAAAACAGATCGTGGTGGATCTCAGTGGCGGAAGGCGGCGGCGCTGCGGCGGAGGTGGAGAGACAGCCCGGATGCGCGGCGGAGATGCCGCAGAGGGAGGGGGCAGCGGAAGGCAGCGGCGCTGCGGTGGATGGGGAGAGACGGCCCGCAGAGGGAGGGGACTGAGAGAGGGAGAGACCGAGAGAGGGACTGAGAGAGAGAGATACCGAGAGAGCGACCGCGACGGTCCGCCGGGAGATCCGAGGGGGCGACGGTCCGCCGGGAGATCCAAGGGGGCGAGATCGGGGTCCGGCCGCGGACCGCCGGCGAGAGGAGAGGCGGGGAGGAGGGGAGGGAGAGAGACAGAGAGGGAAGACCGTCGGGAGATCGGAGGGGGCGAGATCGGGGTCCGGTCGCGGTCCGCCGGCGAGAGGAGAGGCGGGGAGGAGGGGAGGGAGAGCCAGGCGCCGTCAGCGTTGGTCGAGAGACGGACAGGGAGGGAGGGAGGGAGAGAGGGAGAGAGTGATCTAGTGTAGATTAGGCTTTTCTCTAAATGATTTTAGGCCATTGGATCAAAAGAAAAGATCCAATGGCTTAAAATATTTTTAATATTTATATATAATATTATTATATTATATTATATTATTATATAATTTGGGTTCTATCACGATTTTTTTGATCTAGATTCGAATCCAAGTAAATGGGCCCAATACTAATACCAGATCCGAATCTATCGGATAAATATCCATGGGTTTCAGGTTTAGACCCAATCCATCTCTACATAAAATACCGAGTGGATTAGTAGTTGGAAATGAATCAATCACTTCTATGTTGGTCCATAGGGCATGATTTGAATTCTCATCCCTAGAAAAGATTGAGTGGCACCAATATCCCCATCTAGATCCCTCAACAAAGGCCAGCTGGTTTAGTTAGCTTGCTTTTCTAAAAAACTAGTCCAATATCCGTACATTACGATCTATAATTATTAAAATTTTTAATAATAAATATTTATAATAAATATTTTTTATTTTTTAATATTTTATATTATTTATTTATGTTACATATTATCCTATCGTTTCACTATGGCTTTCCTTCTCTCTCGATAAATATCGATCCGGCACCCCCATCCCCTCTCTTCTTCTCATACCTTCTCCACACTCGATAGTACTGCCCCATCCTCCTGCCATCTCACTACCGCTCCTCTTATCTCTCAATAAATGTCGATCCTAATCATACCCCTGGTGCTTCTACTGATATCATCATTCTCGGTGCCACCATTGCCCCTCCTTTCTCCTCCCTTGCCTCCTATCTGGTCCCCTTCCTACCATCGCCAACATCTCCCTTTCCGGCCATCCCCCTTCATCCAGCCTACCAAAAATTAAAAATACTATTTTTATAAAAATTTAATAAAATATTTCCAAAATTATACTATTTTCAAAAAAATAAAAAATTTACTATATACAAACTGTACTAGCAAATTTTACATACAATATACCAATATTTATTACAATGATAAATAGTTTTAATAAAATAAAATAAAATAAAATATAAGAAAAAATAAAAGAAAAATATATAAATGATTAAGAAAAAATAAAGAGCAATATATGGCGATAATGAGGAGACCCTTACTTCTATCAACGATAATTTATCCTCCTAATCTCAATCTGCACTTTGATTTATAAAGAAATTTATTCAAAGATCTCTTGTTCAAAAATTATTTTTCTATGAGACAAGTCAAAAAAAATAATACTAATAATAAAATATAAATTACTTGTTTTAAATCCCTCATGACTCATTGAGCCCATCCGAAATGTCCTAGTTTTAAAAAAAATAAATAAAATAAAAATAAGAGAGAGAAGAGAGACTCACTCACTCTCTCTCTTTATTTCTCTTTTCTTTCTTTTTTTGGTGGAGCCTCTGTCACTTCTCCTCAATATCCTCCATCCAAATCCCTCCTACAGCTGCTACCCTCCTTCCACCGACATCATTGCCCATCACTGCTGCCCTCCTTTTCGAAGCCCTGCGGGCATCCGCCATCCACCACCCAACCCCCTAACCCTTAAGGGGATGGTGGAGCCTCCACTGCTTTTCCTCGATATCCTCCATCCAAATTCCTTCCGTAGCTGCTACCCTCCTTCCACCGCCGTCGGTGTGGCTGCCCATCACTGTCGCCCTCCACCGCGCTCTTCTTCCAAAAGCCCTACGGGCATCCACCGTCCACCACCCGGCCCCCCTAACCCTTAAGGGGGCGGTGGAGCCTCCGCCGCTTCTCCTCGATATCCTCCATCCAAATCTCTCCCACAACCGCCACCCTCCTTTCACTACTATCGATATCGCCACCCATCATTGCCACCCTCTATCGTGCCCTCCTTCTCGAAGCCCTATGGGCATCCACCATCCATCACCCGACCACCCTAACCCTTCAACTCTTATCCCTCTCTTTAAAGGCTGGCCTCTCCCCAGACCTCTACCTCGCCACCCATCTCATCGGCCACCTCTCACACTCCGACCACCCTTCCGAGGCTCGTGCCCTCCTCCACATCCTCACCACCAACACCGCTGCTTGGAATGCTCTGGCCTAGAATGACTGCATTGAACTCATGTTCCAACTGTTAGATATGTGTGCCCTAGAAGACAGAATTGGCTAACACTTATAATATACTTCTAAGGGCAAAATTATAATTTTAACTATAAATAATAAAATAAATTATTTTCTATCATAAATGTGTATTTAGTGTCTGTGATACATCCCTTGAGTTAATGGTAATGATAATTCATATTTTCAAGAGTTGAAAATTTAAGACATGAATTTTTATTTATTAACTCATAAAATGCTTCTAACCATAAAATCGTCATGAGGATGGTGATTGATCTGGAAGGTTAGTGTACAATCACTTCTTCATAGTAGATGAGTCTTGAGTCTATGGTGTAGAAATACCGGAGTGAAAGTATAGATACTCGTTAGAGAACGAGGGCACTGAGCATGACCACCTCGAGTAGTCATAAGGAAGCCTATCTTCTCATCGATGATTGACTCGAAGTTGCAGTGGTGTGTCTGATTCTTTGACCTGAGGTGCATCGATAGTTCACCTTGAGGGTGTTATAGTTTGACTATACCTGACTCAATCTCCTAGTCATTCGAAATCCTGAAGTGTATGTTGGCTATAATATGTTCATTGTTGGAATTAGATCACATCAAGAGAAAATCTATCTACCTCGATAGAAGAGGAGCAGCCCTATGATGATCATGAGAATCAAGTCCATAAACCCATGGTCATGGCAGAGAGTGAAATAATAGAAAAATTTTCTATTAAGATTTTCACATTGAACTTGAATCGAATGATTAAATCATATGATAGAAATTAGGGTTTGATGAGTTCACCTAAACCCTAATCCGATCAAAGCTCAAGATAGAAGAACTTAATCACACAAGTAGCTGTACCGAGAGGTTTATTTTTAGTTTTGATGGATTGCCACCATATACTGCTAGGTGTCACTGATGGAATTTGGGAGCAATTAGAATGATTTAGATGATCGATCATTCTAGTTGTCTAAATCAGAAGAGTTCTGATCCATCGAAAGAAGTTTCGATGATGTCGATGATGGAGATCATGACATATCCCATTACCATATAGAATTAAACCTAACTGGATCATACAAATAAGGGTTTGAATCTGGATATCATCAATTGGACTAATCCAGTTCAATTGATTTGAATTAAATTCAATTAGGTTCAAGAAAATCGTGCTAGTACACGATTAAACATAACATTCTCCTTTTACTATCATTAAAAGTTGTCTCGACTGAGCCAAATATGTTTGTGCTCATTTAGGTATCTTTACTTGATCTGACTAGAGCTTGTCCAAGTCAAAAAAGGATTTATGAGATAAATTTGAGACAATACCTACCATTTTTCGTCACCTGCTAATTCTTATCCTTTGACTTTGATCAAACATTGACCTTTGACCCTTGGACATCTGTCCATGTGTCATGCACTTATTGGAGAGCGGATAGGGGCTTGTCCTCTTACTAAAATTTGGAAAAGAAGGGGCACATGCCTAGGATGGTGTGCGCCCATGGATAGGGATGCCTAGAGTCCCATACGGATAGGACTCCAGGTTGCTTCTTGGTTTCTACTTAGGTGGCCCTTAGCTATAGACTTTGATCAGTCTTAGACGTCATCTAAGGATAAATTTATGGGGCTCTCATCTGATTGGATCAGGTGATGTCATCTCACCAATCAGATTTAGATTTGATTGCATGAAGCAACGCGATTGGCTAGGATGATGTGGCACTGCATGGCACAGCAAGATCTATAAATAAATCCTATCTGCACCCAACTTTAATAGAGTTTCCTCTTAGCCATGTCCCAAGGCTGCCCCTCTCCCTCCTCCATGCCATCTTCTGATCCTCTCTCTCCTCTCACGCCCAAGGGAAGTTGGGCTTCAGTTTGGTGCGATCCAAACAAAAAAAGGCTGATGAGAAAGGAAGAAGACAGCACTACTGCAGAAACGACTGCTGATCTTCAGAAGGAATTTTGAAGATCCTTCAAATCAGATCCAGATCTAATTTTTGGAGAAGTGATAAAGAAGAAGAAGATCTTTAGATCTAGCTTGAGTGGATACTGGTAGAGATCAGGTACTTGCTTGGCTAGATCCAGAACCTCAGGCAATCAGCAGGATCATCAAAGGATAATCAGATTACCTACATCAAGATATAAATTAAATTAGATTTAATTTATTTTTATTTTTATTTATTAGATCTATGAAATTAAATCTAAAATATCTTAGATCTCATCTAAAAATATGAAAAAAAATTTTGAAATCTCTCTCTCGATCCAATCAGATCTAAACGAACCTGATCTGAGAAATCAAGATTTTTTCTTCAACTATATCAGAGCCAGGTTAAATAAAAATTATTTAGATCTATTTTTAATTTATTTTAATCTAATAAATAAGAGATTTCAGATATCACATAAGATATAATTAAATCTAAAATTAAAAAAATTAAAATTAAATAATATAGATCTAAGTTTTTCAATATGCATGACTAGTTGTAAAATAGAATAGTTCTATACATAGTCTTGCATAATCATGATTTATTTTGATTAAATTATAATTTTAGATTTATTTATTTTTTATTTTTTAATAACTATAAATATTATAATAAGATCTAAAAAATAAAAAATAAAATTATTTAATTTTTAGATCATATGAGATATGATGATTGCATGTTTAGACTAGTTGTAGAATAGTTCTACATAATTATCTAGATTAGAATTTATTTTGATGTGATCAATCTTAATCTGATTTTTTAGATTATTATGAGATAATTTAGATCTGAAAAATATGCACGCATGATACATGAGATGTATACAAAATATGTATTAAGTTAGATCAAATTTTATATATGAGATATATGATGTAAATCTAACTAGTTTTGTAGATTTATATTTCTGATTAAGACGTTTTCTTTAGCCGTCCGATCATAAGAACAAAGTAGGGTTTAAATACCCTCTCTTTTCATTCGATGGAATGTTCTTATGATGTATAGGGGTGCTACGTGTTCGTCCTTAATTAGAAATCAAGAACTTACTTTCTGCAAAATCCTAGATCTTGAAATCCTAGGATTTTATTTACATATTTTATCTATAAATCCTAAACTTAATTAAGAATTAAGATTATGAAATATTAATTAGATCTAAAATTAAAAATTTCATATCTAAGACATATTTATAAATTTGGGTTCAGGCTTGGATAGCTCAATTAGGTCTAAGCGGTTGATCAAACCGAATCAAAAGTTGGTTAAATGGGATCAACAGTGCTTAAATTAACCAGTCTAATAGGATTAAGTTTAGGTTAAGATAGAATCACGTAAGTGATCGATCAAGCTAAGACCTAATTAGGCTCAGTGGTTAGAGTCTGGATTGTAGGCTAATCTGATTGGTTCTAGCTCAATAATTTGATGTCTAAGGTAAGTCTAGCAGATACGATCGACTGATTTTTAATTGAGAGCTACTCGACTCGAATGCATTCTTGTTGAGTTAATGGCATATCTCTTCCAACGGTCTCACTTATCTAGCCATATTTGTTGGCTCAGTTCTAATCTGAGGTGGTCAATAATCCGAGCTAACACATGCCACTAGGTTAGTCATAATGGTTATAACTATGTCAAGACTAGTTTAATGAGATCTAAATCAAATCTTCCTAAGAAAAGATTAAGTCTAAGATTTTCCACCATTGTAGATGTGTGGGCCCTTTCCATGATTGATTATTCTCGGTTGGTTACCGTGGCTTAGTTGCACCAGGAAGACACAACCATATCTATTAAGCATTGGATGCTACGGGCTGGAGGATGAATTGGACTCAATATTCTGAATACGGTGAGAGACTTAATTAGAAATCCAATCTGTGCAAATAGTGGATCTGACTTAACTAAGAAATGGATCAATATTTTGGGCACGGTGAGATTCATGAATTAGAGATCAAGTTTGAGTGCATCATGATTGGAGAATCATTGAACAAGAGTTGTTCACTCATTGGCTAACCTATCACCAATAACTATTAGGTGAGGTGATGAGTTAGTTGGTGGAACTGCACTATCCACTAGAAATCATTAATCGTGGAGATTTTCATATCTCTATAGAGGGAGTGTAGGGATCTAAGAAAATAGTGGGAGCTAATTTATTTAAAAATAAAATTTCTAAATAAATTGGTTAAGTCTTAATTATAATATCTAACTAGAAATTTTAACTCTCTACAGAAAAATATCTCCATCCAACCTATTAGCACGAATTCTAGACACCCATAAACTGATCAGACCAAATTATAAGAATTGACTCCAAAACTTTAAAATTATTTTGGATTTCGAGAAGGTAACTCATGTATTGGATCAGGACCCTCCCATCTTACCAGCTCATCCATCCGCTGAATAGAGAGCGTCTCTGGATAAGTGGACGGACGAAGATAATAAGATCAGATATTACATGTTGGGCTTGATGTCTGATGAACTTCAGTGCCAACATGAAGATATTAAAACTGCTCGCCAAATATTGGCTCATCTATAAGAGATGTTTGGTGAACAAAGTCGCACAGCTAAGTATCAAGTTACTAAACAACTTTTTAAGGCTAAGATGTGTGATGGGCAGTCAGTCCAAGATCATTGTCTAATGATGATTAAGAACTTAGAAGAGCTTGAGAAGCTTGGAGTGAGGTTGGACTTAGATCTACAGAATGATATAATTCTACAATCCTTGACTGATGCATATGGATAGTTCATCATGAACTACCATATGCATAAACTTCAAAATTCCTTGGTTGAACTTATAAACATTCTGGTTACCGCTGAGCTTTCCATGAAAAGTTCTAAAGGCTCAGTGCTTGCTATGGAATGGACTTCTTCCAAGAGAAAGTCTTTTGGAAAGAAGAAGTTTGTGAAAAAGCAGAAGGTGGAAGGAGGAAAGAAGAAAAAGACAGAGCTGAAGAAGAAGGCCGCTGATAAAGAAAAGTATTTTCATTACAATAATGACGGCCACTGAAATCGAAATTGTTCTACTTATCTAGCCACCCTAAAGAAGAAGAAGGTACGTTCTTTTAGAGGTATGCTCATTATTGAGTCTAACCTTATGGTTTCTTCTGCATCTAGTTGGGTGCTTGACTCTGGTTCTAGTGCTCACTTATGCACTTCTATGTAGGATCTTGAGGATAGCAGAAGACTGAGAGATGGTGAGATGATCATGCACGTCGAAAATGGAGCAAGAGTTGCTGCCGTGGCTATGAGAACATATCCTCTTCGATTACCATCTTATTTAGATTGTGTTAAAAGACTATTATTATATGCCTGCAGCAAACAGAAATTTGATTTCTGTTTCTTGCCTTGCATTAGAAGGCTATGTAATTAGTTTTCTTAAGGATCATTGTAACATTCTTTATGAAAGAAATAAAATTGCAAGTGATTTTCTTATTAACGGTCTTTATCAGTTACATGTTAATGTATCTATTTTTAATATCGAGCAAAATATGAATACCATGAAACAACCTAGGGTAGTCCAAATGATAGATATCTATGGCACCTAAGACTAGATCATATAGCAGAAGATAGGATTAACAAATTGGAGAAATCCAGGCTATTGAGTCTATTGACTTTCGAGTCATATCCAATTTATAAATCTTTTCTTCATGGCAAAATGACTAAGCTCTCTTTTGTAGGATATGGGGAAAGAGCCACGGATCTTCTTGCCCTAGTATATACTAATGTGTACGGCCTATTTGATGTGCTGACTGGAGGCAACTTTATCTACTTCATAATCTTTATCGATGACTTATTTAGGTATGGGTATGTGTATCTTATGAGACACAAGTCTGAAGCTTTTGAAAAGTTCAAAAAATTCAGATATGAAGTAGAAAAGTAAATTAGAAAATCCATTAAGATTCTTCGATCAGATTGAGGAGGTGAATATCTTAGTCAGAAATTTCTGAACTATCTCAAAAAAATGGCATAGTCTCTCAATGGACTCTACCTTGAACATCTCAACTCAATAGAATTTCAGAACGGAGGAACCGGACCTTATTAGATATGGTCCAATCCATGATGAGCTTCACAGACCTTCCTAATTTTTTTTAGGGATACTGTTTGTTAACTACAACATACTTACTAAAAAGGGTTCCTTCTAACATCATTCCTACCACACCGTATAAAATATGGCATAGTAAGAAACTAAGTCTAAGTCATCTCAGAATTTGGGGTTGTCTGGCTTATGTCAAAAGACAACAAGTGGATAAGTTAAACTTTAGATCCTTCAGAGCTCGATTTATAGGATATCCTAAAGAGTCATTAGGATATTATTTCTACATTTCAAAAGATCACAATGTGATTGTGAGTCGACATGCCATCTTTCTTGAAAAATAGTTTATTCAAGATAGCGGCATTGAAAAGCAGATCAAGCTCGAGGAGAAAGTCTCATAAGAGTAATGAGCTAATGACCAAATGAAATCAAATCAGGTTAAGCCAATCCATTCACTACCTCCTCCATCTCGTAAATCAAAAAAAATTTTCCATCCCTCTGAGAGGTACTTAGGTACTATTTCAGAGAAAGTAGAAAAAATATTCCTCATAGGTAATGGGGTTCATGGTGATGATCCTAAAATCTATAATAAGACGATATCAGATATCGACTCCAAGAAATGGTTAGAGGCAATGAAGTCAGAAATTGACTCGATGCACTCAAACCAAGTCTGGAACCTTGGTAGATCCATCAGAAGGTATAGTACCTATTGGATGTAAATGGATCTATAAGAGAAAGATTGGTGCAGATGAAAATGTGGAGACATTCAAAGCTAGATTAGTGGCAAAAGGTTATAGTCAGTGCAAAGGCATTGACTATCAGAATACCTTTTCATCAGTAGCTATGCTAAAATTCATTCACACATTGCTTGCTATTGCAGTCTATTTTGATTATGAAATATGACAAATAGACATAAAAACGGTATTCTTAAATGGATATCTTAAGAAAGATATCTATATAGAACAGCCGCTAGGTTTCACATCTAGTGATGATGATCACAAGGTATGCAAGCTGCAAAGGTCTATATATGGACTTAAGCAAGCATCTCGGAGCTAGAACACTTGCTTTAATGATGTGATCAAATTATTTGGTTTCATCAAAAATGAAAAGAAGCCATGTGTCTTCAAAAAGATCAGTAGGAGCGTTGTTGTCTTCCTCATATTGTACGTAGATAACATCTTCTTATTGGAAATGATATTCCCATGTTGACCATAGTTAAAATATGGTTATCTAAAGAATTCTCAATGAAAGACCTAGGAGAAGCATCCTTTATTCTAAAAATTAAGATCTATAGAAATAGACCGAATAGGATACTAGGACCTTCACAAAAGATGTACATAGAGAAAGTGCTAAAGAGGTTTAGCATGAAAAACTCTAAGAGAAGATTGGTACCCTTCAGACATGGCATTCATCTTTCCAAGAAGATATGCCCTAACACACCTGAGGAAATAGAACGCATGAGCAAGATCCCTTATACTTCAGCAATAGGAAGCCTCATGTATGTTATATTATGTACATGACCTGATATAGCCTATGCTATGAGTGTCATAAGCAGATATCAGTCGAATCCAGATGAAGAACACTAACTTCTATGAAATGTATCCTTAAGTACTTGAGAAGAACTAAGGATATATTGTTGGTCTTTGGTAATGGAGAACTCCAAGTCCATGGATATACAGACTCAGATTTTATGTCCAATGTAGATGATCGAAAGTCGACATCTAAAAGTCTGTTTGTGTACAATGGTGGAGCTGTCAGTTGAAAAAGTTTCAAGCAGACAGTGATAGCAGATTCCATTATGGAAGTAACATATATTGCTGCGTCGGAAGCTGCAAAGGAGGCATTCTAATACAAGAAGTTTGCTGTATAAATCAGAGTGATGCCATCAGATGTCATTTCTCTGTACTGCAACAATAATGGCACCGTAGTCCTTACTAAGGAGTCGAGGTCTCACTAAAAATTCAAGCACATCGAGCGGCGATACCACCTCATTCGCGATTACCTCGAAAAGAATTACGTCGAGGTCAAGAGAGTCGACTCCGCAGACAATGCGATGGATCCGCTTACAAAGCCATTGGGCCAGCAGAAGATTGAAGCCCACCTTGAGAAGATGGGACTTAGATTTATAGCCAATTAGCTTTAAATCAAATGAGAGTTTGTTAGATATGTGTGCCCTAGAAGTCAGAATTGGCTGATACTTATAATACACTTCTAGAAGTAAAATTATAATTTTGACTATAAATAATAAAATAGATTATTTTTTTATCATAAATATGTATTTAGTGTCTGTGATACATCCCTTGAGTTAATGGTAATGATAATTCATATTTTCAAGAGTTGAAAATTTAAGACATGAATTTTCATTATTAACTCATAAAATGCTTCCTGACCATAGGATCATCACGAGGATGGTGATTGATCCGAAAGGTTGGTGTACAATCGCTTCTTCATAGTAGATGAGTCTTGAGTCTACGGTGTGGAGACACCGGAGCGAGAGTATAGGTACTCGTTAGAGAACGAGGGCACTGAGCGTGACCACCTCGAGTAGTCATTAAGGAAGTCTACCTTCTCGTCAATGACTGACTCGATGCTGCAGTGGTGTGTCTGGTTCTTTGACCTGAGGTGCATCAATAGTTCACCTTGAGGGTGTTATAGTTTGACTACACCATTGACTCGGTCTCCTAGCCATATCAGAATCCTGAGGTGTATGTTGGCTATAGCATGTTCATTGTAGGAACTGGATTGCATCAAGATGAAAATCTATCTACCTCGGTGGTAGAGGAGCAGCCCTATGATGATCATGAGAATCAAGTCCATAAGCCCATGGCCATGGCAGAGAGTGAAATAATAGAAAGAGTTTCTATTTAAGATTTTCACATTCGGACTTGAATCGAATGATTACATCATATGACAGAAACTAGGGTTTGACGAGTTCACCTTAACCCTAATCTGATCGGGGCTCAAGATAGAAGAACTTAATCACACAGGTAGCTGCACCAAGAGGTTCATTTTCAGTTCTGATGGGTTGCCACCATATACTGCTAGGTGTCACTGGTGGATTTTGGGAGCAATTAGAATGATTTAGATGATCGATCATTCTAGCTGTCTGAATCAGAAGAGTTCTGATCCATCGAAAGGAGTTTCGATGATGTCGATGATAGAGATCATGACATATCCCATTACCATACAGAACTGAACCTAACTGGATCACACAAATAAGGGTTTGGATCTAGATATCATCAATTGAACTAATCCAGTTCAATTGATTTGAATTAGATTCAATTAGGTTCAAAAAAATCATGCTAGCACACGATTGAACCTAACATTCTCTTTTTACTATCATTAAAAGTTATCTCGACTGAGCCAAATATATTTGTGCTTACTCAGGTACCTTTACTTGATCTGACTGGAGCTTATCCAGGTCAGAAAAGGATTATCTTAATTTATAAGATAAATTTGAGACAACACCTGCTATTTTCCATCACCTGCTAATTCTTATCCTTTGACTTTGGTTAAATATTGACCTTTGACCCTTAGACATCTGCCCATGTGTCATGCACTTATTGAAGAGCAGATGGGGCTTGTCCCCTTACTAGAATTTGAAAAGGAGAGGGCGCATGCCTAGGATGGCGTGCGCCCATGGATAGGGATGCCTAGAGTCCTATATAGATGAAACTTCAGGTTACTTCTTGGTTTCTACTTAGGTGGCCTTTAGCTATAGACTTTGACCAATCTTAGACGCCATCTAAGAATGAATTTATGGGGCTCTCATCTTATTGGATCAGGTTATGTCATTCCACTAATCAGATTTAGATCTGATTGTACGAAGTAATGTGATTGGTTGGGATGATGTGGCACTGCATGGTGTAGCAGAATCTATAAATAAACTCGGTCTACGTCCAACTTTAATAGAGTTTCCTCTTAGCCACACCCCAAGGCTGCCTCTCTCCCTCCTCGACGCCATCTTCTGATCCTCTCTCTCCTCTCACGCCCAAGAAAAGTTGGGCTTCAGTTTGGTGCGATCCAGGCAAGAAAAGACTGATGAGAAAGAAAGAAGGCAGCACTGCTACAGAGACGACTGCTGATCTTCAGAAGGAGTTTTGAAGATCCTCCAAATCAAATCCAGATCTGATTTTTAGAGAAGTAATAAAGAAGGAGAAGATCTCCAGATCCAGTTCAAGTGGATACTGATAGAGGTCAGACGCTTGCGTGGCTAGATTCAGAACCTCAGGCAATCAGCAGGATCATCAAAGGATAATCGGATTACCCACATCAAGATATACATTAAATTAGATTTAATTTTATTTTATTTTTATTTGTTAGATCTATAAAATCATATCTGAAACATCTTAGATCTGATCTGAAAATATGAGAAAAATTTTTAAAATATCTCTCTCGATCCAATCAAATCTGAACGAACCTGATCCAAAAAATTAGGATATCCCCTTCACCAACTCTTCAAAGAATTGCCGCTCCATGGCCTTAATCCTGACACCTTGACCTTGAGCTCCCTCCTTAAGACACGTGGCACAATAGAAATAATCGGAGATGCTGAGTTGGCAACACCACAATACTATATATATATATATATATGAGATAAAATCCTAGGAATTAGTAGCTAATGGAAATAAAAATAATGATAAAGTAACATTGTTATGTGATAAATCATTATTTACATGATAAATTATTAGTGCATGAACATATTTTATTTTGTTGAATTATTCTCTGAAGAAATAACAATTACATAACAAGCATCATTGAAGACCCATTATGTACATATCCAACAAAATAACTGGATCGGCCTTTTTATCAACTAAGCTTATTTATATCAATCCCAAATTGATAAATCATATCATAAATTGTCATCTCTCATTACAAACAAACAAACAAAAAATTCAACATAAAAAAATTATGGAGAACTCTTCAATCCCTCAGCCATCCTCATTACTACCCACCTAGAGATTTGAAAGTAACAGGGCATTCTCCACCAAGGGTCTATTTGGTTGGGTTAATCTGGTATAAAAAAATAAATTATATATCATATTATTATGTTTAATATGAAAAATATAAAAAGATATAATTTAAAAGTTAGTAGGTCTTATACTTATTTTCTACAGAAAAAGGTAAAATAAATACCATGAGAATTAGTATTTGATAAATTCTCGAGCAATGATAATTCATACTTGATAAAAATATCCTTAGTAGATTATAGATGCTGAATAAGACATTAATGACAATGAAAATACCAAAAAAAAATAAAGCTCAAAAAATAGAATACACATATAATCATGAAATTTATTTTAATGTCTTCCCAAATTCATTCAATAAAATAATTTTATCAAAAAACAAAAGAAAAAGAACTATGTAATTATAGTTGTTTTATAAATAATGATTAAAGGCAATACTCTTCTAATATTAAAAAATTATTTTAAATTAATGAAAATATTTTTAAATTTGATGATATTCTTATATAGGATTGCCTCCAACCAAACATAATAATTTTTTTCAATATCATTTTTTATAATAATTTTTCTATCAATTAAATATAATAAAAAAATATTTTTTTATAATTATTTTTTAAATAAATGATTCTCATGGATCATTAGATTATCGCGCGAATCTTAAGAGCTTTGTAGGTTTCTACACTATGGGACCAAGACTTTGGATGAGCAAGCAAAGATCGCGAATCTTCCTGTGGTTCATGCCCCCATAAACTTCCCAAGTGACTTGGAGGTTTTCTAGGTTCCATTCGAGCTTTCTAATACTAACAACCGGCACGTCTTGGGTCAGATAGGGACCTCAATGGATGAATATGTTTGTCTATGTCCCTGGGATTCTCAGGCATCCCATCTTAGTATTTGGTATTTGCTTTGATTCTGCTGTACCTGGGATGGTTCTGGGGGAGGGGGAGGTGGTCACTGTTGCTTTCTCCTGTTCTTTTACCAGGCTTGGCTTTGTTGTGGGATGGATGGTCACAGTCCCACATTTGTACATCTGCTACGGTAGGCTGTTGAGCTGTGCCTCCTTGATGACCATCGTTTACCTTTCTTTTTGTTCTTTTACACCATTTCATCTTATCTCAATGACATCGTTGACCTCTGGTCAACAAGGCGACAGTGAGCTGAAATGCTGTTATCGAGAAAATACACAATCAAGATGACCTGAAGCCAAAAAGAAGAAAAAATAACAATGATTCAAGATAAGTTCATTTGAGAATACATGCTATTCTAATTACACCGGGTAAATCAGGTAAAAAGTTTAATGACCAAATTAGATTCCAATATGGCCATCTTGTATCATAGTTCCATGTTAACCAGAAAATGGGCATTGCCATGCAAACACTATATTCTCATTACTTTTACTGTTATCCTTACATATGCATCCAATGGAAGTTATTGGGATAATCAGATCTCCTCGTCCTGATTCGAGACTGACTTCTTGCTATACATCTATATAAGAAGGGCCAAGAGATCCCAAGAAGGAAGGTTCTGGAAAGAAAAGAATTTTCGCGATTCAACTCTTAAAAGTCATCCTGCTCGAATCATAACTATTCATGACCGACTATCATTCATCAGCCGACTACTGTTCATAACCGACCATCATTCATTGTGCGACTGTCATTCATCGACCGATGATTGTTCATGATCAACTGTCATTTATCGGCCGACTGCTATCATTCATCAGCTAACTATTGTTCATGGTTGACTGTCATTCATTGACCAATAACTATTCATGGCCGATTGTCATTCATCAGCCGACGACTATTTATGACCGACTGTCATTCATGGTCGACTGCCTAATCTACAATCATGAATCCACAATCAACCAACGATAACGACAACTCTCCATGATCATTAGTGGGCATAACTGCCCACTAACTTCGTAATAATAACCTAATCATTAATGGGCATAATTATCCTTTAGTGCCATAAAAAGCGGAACCCACGATGTTTAATAGTTACAAACGGTTACTAATCATTTGTTTATAAAAGGGAGGTAAACAAAGAGCACCGGTAAGAAGCTTCTGAGTAAAATTCTGTCATTCTTATTTTCTATTCTTCTGTTCGACCAAATTTCTCTCTTTAACTTAAGTATCGGAGGGTTCCCACCAGAAATAACTTCAATTAGTGAGGACTTCTTTTGCAGGTACTTTTCTCCGATGACAGGCACTATAAGAATTTGACCGCAACAGATTGACATGCCAGGTAGAGGGAGAAGGAATCCAATCATTGTGAAAACAAGAGCCTTGAGCAACTCCACCGCTCCACCATTCAATCTTTTCGTCGAGAAAATCTCCCATCTCCACCTCCACCGGCAAAGCCTAGTTCTTTACGTCCAGTTATGACAACGGACGCCCAACAATTCGCTACTCCAGCAGCAGCAAACACAATAGCAGCAACAAAATTAGTGGCGAAGAAGTCGGTGTCGTGTATAGCGCCATCCAGACATAGTCGTCGATGAAATGACGACTAGCTTAGCATTCCTACTATGTCGAGCCACCATCATCTCGACACTTCCACTATGCTGCTCGCCAATAGCGATGGTCTCCTCCTTTTCCTTCTCCTCCTTCTCACTGCTACAGTATTAAGAAGGAGAATAGGCTGCGCTCGCTTTCAAGTTCTTCATCCTCAAGTTCTTCAGAGAATTCTACTTCTAAATTCTCACAGCAATGATGGCTCGACGATTATAAGCACAAGCTCAAAAACATGGACCGCCGACTCGCCTAGCTCTAAGTAGATGGCTGAGGATCTTCCAACGATTTTGGCATCTACACCACTACGAGTGGAAGCTCCGGGAGCTAGATTCCAAATTGAAAAGTTACAAATGAACCGAGAAGGAGATTAGGGGGCAAGTTCCGATGATCCATCGGTTAATCTACTTATCGACTCCGATCGGATGGAGAAAATATGCCAACTCAACTCCGATCAGATGAAAAAATATGCCGACTTGACTCCGATTGGATGGAAAAAATATGCCGACTCGACTCCGATCGAGCGAAAAAAAGCCAACTCAACTATGGTCGAGCGGACCAATATGCCAACCCAACTACGATCAGGTGAAAAATATGCCGACTCGACTAGGTCGATCGAAAGATAGCAACTTGATTAAAAGTCGACCAAAAAATATACCAACTTGACTTCGATCAGTCGAAGGGTATTCATTTATCCCTCGTCTATCAAATACTTAGAAAATTTATGCCTAAAGTTTAGTCAGTTGATAGCTGATTAACAGTCAAATTTTATAACCACAACCATCAATTGACAGTCGACTAAATTGATTACAGTTATCTATAAAAAAAAAAGCCAAGAAAGAAATAACAAAATAATTGGAGATTCTATTTTTGAGAGAATCAATAATATTTGCAACCGAAATGATCATAGAATCGGGGTCGAAGACATGGTAGAAAATGCACCGACTCTCATTGTCTAACGTGTCAAGCCACCTTGGACTTAGGAGTAGAGGGCAATGTTGGGATAATTGGATCTGCTCATCCCGATTCAAAATTGACTCCTTGCTTCATATCTATATAAGAAGAGTCAAGAGATCCCAAAAGAGGAGGCTCTGTAAAAGAAAAAATTTTCGCGATTCAACTCTCATGAGTCATCCCAATCGAATCAGAATTGTTCATGGCTGACTATCATTCATCGGCCAACTACTACTCATGGTCGACTGACATTCATTGATCGATAACTGTTTATAGCTAACTGTCATTCATCATTCGATTGTGATTCATCGGCCGACAACTGTTCATGACCGACCATCATTCATTAGCCGACTATTGTTCATGACCCACTATCATTCATCGGCCGATGATTGTTTATGACTAACTATCATTCATCGGCAGACTATCATTCATTGATTGATGATTGTTTATAACCGATTGTCATTCATGACCGACTTATTCATAGCCAACTGTCTAATGTACAATTATGAATCCACAATCAATCAACAATAACGACAACTCTCCATAATCATTAGTAGGCATAACTAGCCACTAAGTCCATAATAATGGCCTGATAATGAAGATTAATTATCTTTTAATACCATAAAAAATGGAACCCATAATGTCTAACCGTTACGAACGGTTACTAATTATTTATTTATAAAAAGAAGGTAAACAAACAACATTGGTAAAAGGCTTCTTGATAAAATTCTGCCATACTTATTTTCTATTCTTCTTTTCGATCAAATTTTTCTTCTCTAACTTAAATATCGGAGGGCCTCCATTGGAAACTCCGGTCGGTGAAGCCTTTCTTTGCATGTATTTTTCTCCGACGAGCAACAAGAATTTGACCGCAACATTGCAACCGTCTAAAAACTCCACGGAACCTCTGGCTGCTTCTAGGTTTCAACCTCCTTCAGCACCTCCCAACCTCTCGTCCCGGGGGAGGATAATTCGAATCTTTTGGTAATCAAACTCAAGTTATAAAAGCTTTTCAAACAGCAAGCTATCGTTCACCTTTCTAAGCCTGATGACGACATCTGCCGTTCTTTCATATGCTTTTATTAGATCTAATGCTCGTCTCAAACGGCATGTACAGCAGCCAAAGGTTGCCAGTTGTGACGGCAAATAGATGATGCTCCAGAACACCGCAACATATATACAGAAATAAAGAGAACACAGGGAAACATCATGATGAAGCATCAAGCTAAAGTCCTCCACCATACGAGATCTAAACACAAAAACTGTGATTACGGCAAGCATGGTGCAGTATCTTATCCAAAAATTAGTCCCATATGCCCTGAAAACCCATCCTTTGTGACATCCAGAAAGAGAACGCCGGGTCATCTTAACTTAAAATTCTTATAAAAACCAAACGAAAATCCTGGTAATCATTTTAAATTCTGGAACATGCAGCGAGTTGCTTTAAAGAAATAAATTCTGGAACATGCAGCTACTTCTAGATCACTCGATAATAAACTCCAAATTATTGAATCTTCCATAATACTGCCATCTCAAAATTGTGGTCACCACCAACCCTCTCGGATCTTCCATACTCATATCCAATGGGAACTTTCTTCCCTCCTAGATTTCTCGCGTTAATACACCATCTCATTCAGAACTGAATTCCAGTTTGATGAAGAACCTATGTTAATTCCTCCACCATATCAAGTTACCAACTCGATGATTAGCATTTAACTTGCTCGCTCTTCACATCCAGATTAGTACTTATAAAAACTCATCAAGCAGAACAAAAGAATCAAATAGCAAGAACGATTTCTAAAAGTCCTCGCAACTATCACAACCCCACTTCTGATATATTTCTTCCTCAGATTTTTGTAATCATTTCAAGCTCCATAGATCCTGCTTATATTCATTTAGTATTTTTGATATTCCAATATTAACTCTCTTCTTAATTCCATCCATCTTTGCCACTCAAGCTCAGAAGCGGCATTGATGATGCTCATGTCGCATGTTCAAAAAAGGAAAGTATTCAATCACAAATGCTAAAGAATATATAGAATTGCCACAAAATCAATTCAAAACACTGAATTATTAGGCAACACAAATAGGTCAGGTCAAGCTAAAACCTTATCCATACCTGTGCAAATTAGATTGTACACCCACAATCAGGACCATTTGCGGAACTACACGTGTTTTCAAAACAGGCCATTCAGGATGAAAGAAATTAAATATTCCATATCTTATTCTGGTTTCCCAAGTTAGGGTTGATGCCATAGAAGTTGGGTCTAGGAGGAGCACAAATGCATTAGAGTTAGCTACGAAATGTTTCCTATTTTCTTTTAACTTTTCTAGTAAGTTTTCAAGTCATGGGTTGCCTACTTGGTTTATCAGTAATTGACTGTTTATTCGATTCTCTTTACTCTTGTAGCACGTCTTTACGAGTCTATAAATATGTAGTGCCCTAGGAGTCACTTATCCAAGCAATCGATTCAATAAAATTGGTCTAAAAGGATTTTGGAGGTCCTAATCCCTTTGAAATGATCAATTATCCCTTCTTTTTCTATTTTCTTTTTCTTTCCCTAATTCATAATACTACTGATGGTCCCCATGCACATCTCAAGTCTACACCACAACTATAAAAATCCTCACCCAATTATGGATGATCCATGGTCACAGCTTGATGCTAGGCATGAAGCAAGGCTTAAGGCAGAGTTCGATCAAAAGCTCAATCAATTTTTATTAAGGACACCCTTCTGTCAACTCTTCATCCCACAGTTATTTGAGCGTTTGAGCAATTCTCAAGAATTGCTAGAAACCAGCTTCAACATTAACCACTACCATTAAAAAGCAGCTTGAAGGATAAAAGGAAGATCTGCAAGACCAAAACCCCGATAAGAAGGTAACTAAAACAATAGCATCAGATGAAGAGTAGAAGGATCTCGTGCACATATGTGCAACTCAATTAACACAAAGATGGTGATTCTTCAAGAGGGATGTCTCTTGAGGATCTTATTGTTCAATTTGGGTTCCACAGTATGAATATGTTCATAGCAAATTAGCTAATATTCACCAAATGATAGAATTTATGGTCAATATGTTTGTGACAAAATTCCATCATGATATCCATCTTGAAGTAAAGACATGTAAATCTTGTGCTAGGATGGTGACAAGTTCGGCTACAAGACTAACAGAGTAGGTCTTTAGTAGGACTTGTAAATCATGTGCTAGGTCTATTTCAGCTGCAAGACTATTGGAGTAGGCCTTGAATCAGAATGATGGTTGTGACCAAGGTTCACAAAACTAGTACCCTGACCTGCACCGATCTAGTACCAAATCAGTACGGTACCATATCATGCCAGTGTCGATCAAACGCCGGGGCACCCAATCTAAGGTTTTGCCATATATCTAGAGAGGGAAAGGGTTCTGCATCCTGTTGGCGGCAACTGGCGATGGTGGTGGTGGATGTGGTGGAGCCCATGGTTGCCACGAGCCCACAAGCATCAAATTTGAGCTGTCGGATGGGGGTCTTGGGGCGGATCGCAAGCAGAGTGAGAGTAGAACGCTGCGAGGAAGTTTTGAAGGTTATCAGTGAGAAGTTTGA
Source organism: Cocos nucifera (assembly GCA_006176705.1). Classification (NCBI taxonomy): domain Eukaryota; kingdom Viridiplantae; phylum Streptophyta; class Magnoliopsida; order Arecales; family Arecaceae; genus Cocos; species Cocos nucifera. The sequence goes on along the minus strand of QRFJ01000730.1, from coordinate 1,415,299 downwards.
GGGAAGAGTGATCGACACAAAGTCCAAAGGCAAAAGCCATCAACGAGAAATCCAATGGTGAGAGCAAGTAAGAGAGTGAAGAGAGGAGCGATTGAGGGGATCAATAGGGGATGAGAGGGTTTTATAAACCATAATCGGTTCAACCTAGCCAAACCAAACCTGGTCAATACCATCCAAACTAGGCAGAACTAAACGACTTCACTTCGGATTGGTTTTGACATGTGAAACCGACCAAGTTCTGCACTAGCTCAAACAATATGCCTCAAACCAGGTCATTCGGGTCAGTTTCGCATACCTTAGTCAAGATGCACTAGGAGAAGGTTCATCTTGGAGGACAAGGTTGTTTTAGAGGGAGGAGGAATGAATCTCTTTTGTTATGGTCTCCTGATTTAGGGTTCATCTGCGGTAGAAGTTTTTAAAGATTTCAAATCCATTGAAGATGGGTTATCTCATGTTTTATTTTTCCTTTTCTAGTAAGTTCATGAGCCATGGATTGGCTAATTAGTTTAGGAGTAATTAATGTAGGACAACTAATTAAGGTAGCGTCCAATGACAAGTTAATGAAATTGGCCTAAAAGCTTCTACAGTTCCCAGCACACTAAAAGTGACCGAATATCCCTTCTTTTTCCACTTTTCTATATTCTTTCTTTTTGTTTATAATACCATCAATAGAGACCTAGTCCACAGAACTACTCCGAACGGTCCGGCATGCTAACCTGTACCATCAGCTAATCGATGCTGTTTGATTCGGAATGCCGATGAAAATGGAGAAAATGAAAAGAAAAAACAAAAATCAAGAGAAAAAGAGAGAAATGAGAGAGAAAAAAAAAAATCGACGGGGCTAGTGGGAGCCCATCGAAGCCATCGGAAGGCTGCTGAGGCTATCTAGGCTCTCAATCCTCCATGAGATGCGAAAAGAAAGAGAAATAAAGAGAGGGGAAAGAGAGAGGAGAGCAAGGAGCGGAAGGCGTCGGCTCAGCTGTCAGAGGACAGCCGAGTAGCTGTCATGGCCACCAAGCAACCCAAAATAGCCTCACAGTCACTGCATGTCCGAAATAAGGGTTTACCCCTATTTCATCATATTTTTTAAAAAATATCATACACAGTGAATTCGCTCTCTCTCTCTCTCTCCGCTCAAATTTTCTCTCATAGAGGACTGCGAAGCCCAAGAGGCCTCGAATTTTCTCTCATAAAGGACTGCGAAGCTCAGAAGGCCTCAACAGCCCTTCGATGGCCACCGACAGCTCAGGAGGCCCAGTACAATCCAATACAGGGATGTACCAACTCATACCGCTGAGCAGCCGGCATATGATCCGATTCTAAGTCGATGATCCTTGCGTATGATCATATCATTAAATCCAACTAAGAAATTCTAAGAATTTTGCAGTTTATATCCAGCATTGCTAAGGATTTTTGAGATAGTTTGACCCAAACAGCGGAGATGAGAACGCTTCCCAACCCAGAAAACTTCAACCAAGATTCAGCCTGGTAGTGTCCTTTAACCAGTGCAGAGCAAGGAAGCACTTGAGCCTCTCTCTCTAACCAATCTCTATATTATTCCTACAAATCTCACTAATATTTTCCCATCAAGAAAAGGGTGAATTAAATTAACCATCGAGAAAATGATGATATGACCCTTAATTATAGCTATAAACCAAGTTCACATCTAACGTGTGGCAAAAGCCTCATCACTGCCCATAAATCCAATCAGATATCCCCTCTTTCCTAAAGATGGTTGCATTATGATGATATAGTAAGTACTCATCATTCTGTGAGTTGACCAATAATCCATTAAAGCTGCTAATCATTGTTGCCAAAACTAAAGTAACAGTGCAGCTGAGACTAAATAGAACATGAGGCCAGCATTACCTTTTAACAAACTCTAGGACCATGGTTCTTCCTTCCACCGCATGCAGCTGTGATTAGCAAAAAGAAAGAGGAGTGCAAAGTAGAAATTAAGCATTAGTCCATGGTATATAATTAGCTAAAAAAGTAGTGCTGTTAGCAACCAAATCCAAGAAGGATTTAAAAGGAAGATGCAATTCAAAGACAATTTTCAGCAAGTTCGAGCTTAAGCATCGAGAACGATACCAAATAACAACAAAAAGATACAAGAAGAAGACTAGGGAAAAAACAAGATGAACCATAACCAAGAGCAATACTGAAATTCTAGTACACAAGATGCAGAAGAAGAAAGCATGTGTGGTGCTTGATCAGATATCATACATGTTCAATCAATGATATCACAATCAAGTCATAAGGCCTCAAGATACAACCAGAATATATAGCAGAACCTCATTAAAATTGTACCATTTGCTAACAAATGAAAGAAGAAACTATCTTTCTGACCGTGATCAGGACTCCCCCCCACAAAGTCTACATTATACATGCGATATTCATACATTTAACAAGTGAGAAGTAAGATTCAGAGCGTAAAGTGAACCACATGGTATGAGGTACCATGACAGCTGATCTTTTGAAATGATAAATGAACACTGTTACCAACAAAAATGATAAAACAACACATTGCTTCAAACGAGTTATATTAAGAATGCCAAACTGTCGAAGAATCCCTTGCTTCTAAAAGAAACTCTGAGCGACAAAATTTAACCCAAGCAAACCACACAGTTTGTGCGCTTCACGTTACTCCAGATGAGACTCTCGATAATATAACGTAAACATAAATCTTTTCAATATGATGCACCACCAAAACTACAATGGATTTGTACCCTGTATAAAAGAATGCCTGCATTATAGAAACCAAATATTATAAACTGCCACAAAATACAACTAATTACACCGTAATAAACACGTCCACCGCCCAACAATGTTAACAAGCACAAATATGAAGTTGAAGTCCTCATCATGATTGATATATATTCCAATCAATGTCAGGTTTTGAGAAAACCTCATAATCCGTTGGGCCATCTACAAAATTATCAACAGTTTGCATTCCTTCCAAAATTGATGGCTGAAGCATGTCAGTTCTGGAAGGGAACACTTTATAAAACAATAACAACCCAAGAGTGAAAATGGCCTGCAGCTTCATAGGGTCACCCTTTACCGAGAAGTACAATAGCATCGACAGAAGAAACAAGACGACACAGAAATGCATGATGCACAACACCCTGTCCATTAGCTTCCCATCATTACCAGCAGGGAAGCCTCGAACTCTGTACACGAACAAGAAGTTGTACTTGTCCACCACATACCGATAACCAAAGTAGATGGCACCCACAGGAACCACGAGTGGAGCAAACAGAGAATAGATCATGGTGAGCGCGAATATTGTGAGGTTAAATGCATAGTATTGTGCAAAGTCGAATGTCTGCTTTGGAGCATGGAAGCTCCGGCTAATTGGGTATATTGAAAGATCGTGTGCTTCCACACCATTCAAACCCGAGCTGTCTTCTCTCTCGGATACGAGAGGCATCCGTAGATTATTTTCTTCATTGTTCTGCTCCAAAGGGTAATCCTCAGTCTGTTCTGGAACCAGCTGGATCATGTCATTTTTCCGAAACTTCCTTAACATATTTTTCATCCACGGTATCGGAGCCAACAGATCAAATGAAATCCCTAGAAAGGTGCTCGTGATTAGGAATGCAAGAGATGAGAGGCATGATCTGGATAGGAAAGAAGCACTCATGTACTGTTCTATCCGTTTGCAATCTTCACCATCCAAGTAACACCTCCCCATCCGTAGTATAGCACCCTCAAGTGATGACTCGACCAGAGCTCGCAGAAGGATGAGATTTACCAGAAAGAAGCAAACCATCTTTAGTAATGCAGCTCTTTGCTCCCCAGACACCGTGATATGGCATTCAAACTTGGAAAGGTAAGACAGCACCGATGGAATAATAATGTACATACTCACAAATATAAGGACATTAGGCAGGAACTGGAGAATTATAGCTGCAAACCAGCTCGAGCCTTGAAGCCAGGTCAACCAATGCTGAGCATTATCCATGGCCTCTGCATTAATGATCCGTCCGGCACTCTTCATTGCACTGATGATGGCCAGAGGTGAACTGCAGAACAGGAGCATTAGAACAAGGCAAGTGTTTACAGCCACCCGCCGAAATCGTAATGAGAGTTTGTTCAAGCCCAAGTGGTTCCAGTATATGTCAGCTGCCGGAGGAGCCCGCTCCACCCTCCATCTGCTCCGCCCAAGCTGGAGTTCCATCAGAGGGAAGAACCTCCCTATGGGCCTCTTCTTCCTTTCACTCTTGAAGTCCCTCACAGCCTTATTGGTGGTGTAAACATCTTTAAAGATCACGAAAGCAATCCCAGCACCCTGCGCACGCCCTTCCCTGTATTCCGACAGCTTACTCTCCAATAACAACCTCGAATTATACAGCTTTCTCAACCTCTCCTCGTCGGTAAAACCCAATTTTGTGGCAATATCTTCCCATATCTCTTTCGCTCTCCTCCAAAGCCAGTGCTCTCCAAGATCACCGGCACCCTCCCCACCATCAACGAGGTCTCCCGCATCCATCCGAGCTTCCAACCAAGATATGTCGTTCTGGACCTTTGTCCACTTGGATGCAAGGTACTCCAGGGAGCAAAGATCGAATGGCACGATGACCCTGTAGACCTTGCCGGGATATCTGTGCTGGAAGTACTCCTCCAGCGGGGCCTTATCGGCAGCAAGGTTTTTGGGTATCCCCTGAACCATGATGGTGAAAATTGCGACGGAATTGGCATTGGAATCGCTAGGGTGTCCATTCCCATCCCGGAAGCGGGTGATCCGCAGGTCGTCCTCCATCTTGGAGATGCCGAAGTGGGCGAGGACAACGATGACGACCATAAGGAGGAAGTGGACCCAGAGGAGGGACGAGCCGCTTGGGATGTGGCTGATGGTGGTACGCGCAAACTGGTCGGCGAGAGGAGCGGAACCGGCGCAGAGACTGAGCGGGAGGGCGACAGCAAGGGCAACGAAGGCGACGGCCAGGAGGACGGCGAAGCTGGCGCGCTCGATGACGAGGAACTGGGCGGCGTCGGCGCCGCAGTGGAGGGCGATCTGGGCGGCGGTGGAGTGGTAGACGGCGAGGAGCTTGGCGGCAAGGGCGGAGGGGCCAGGAAAGCGGCGGTGGTCGCTGCGGAGCTTGACGAAGAGAAAGAGGAGGAGGCAGGAGGCGGCGCCGGCAGCGGAGATATTGAGGAGGTACTGGATGTTGCCGTACCAGGCGGCGGGGTCGTCCGAGTCAGAGGGGTTGGGCGGAGGGGAGGAGAGGAGGCCAGCGGAGGAGGAGGAGAGGAGGCCAGCGGAGGAGGAGGAGGCCATGGAGAAAGGGAAAGGGGAAAGCGAGGAGGAGATCATGAGAAGGGACGAAAAAAGGGGAAGAAGGAGAGCTTTGCCCTCATGGGCAGGCGAAACCCTAACCCTAAGTCTACGATTGGTGAAGAAGGGGCAAAGAGGACGGTAGAACTGAGTTCTTTCTCTCTTTGTTATCCCTAACCCTAGTCCTAACCCCTAATTTTTAGAGAGAGGAAGGTACATGGAGGAGAAATTTTTTGGTTTTAGATTGAAATAATATGAAGGAATGATGAGTCGAAGACCTCCTCCTTGTTTTGACGTGCGCCAGAAGGCAGAAAATGCAGATCACCGTAGGATTCCATGGTTCGGGTTGTATTTTACGCGCGAAAAAATGATCGATCTTCTTCAGCACCCTCGGCCGTCGGATCACGCGTCGTACATCTCTCAAAGCAGACAGAATCGGTTCATTTATCGTATGCGCAGATCTCAAATTAATCATTACGTAATCCAACGGTAGATTCGTGCGAAGAAACATAAATCCTTCTTTCACACTGAAGATACAACCTCGTCCTACCACATCTATACCAAAAATAAAGGAACCATCGGATTATAATTTTTTTTTTTTTGTTAATTTTTCAAAGTTACACCATCAAATCTTGCCTTCACCCGAAGTTAGGAGGTCAAAGGTTCCATGGAGGAGGTTACCAATTTTTTTTTAGGAACAAGAGGATAAAATTGTTCTGCAATTGCCGACGAATCTCTCTCTCTCTCTCTCTCTCTCTCTCTCTATATATATATATATATATATGATTTAAATATTTATTTTTAAAAATTTATTATGTTAAAGATTAGGATGGAAGTCTGCTAAAATTGGATTGTAGGGAGGTACAGGTCATTTTGAAGTTATAGAAATCAACCCTTGATTAGGCAAAGAAATCATTGTCTCAATTTTATATGGGCCCATATTGCTGCAACTATGCCAATAAATGGTTGTCTATAAATATAAAATACATGTCTCATGCACATGGTGCTATTAAGGGCATGTTTAGTTGAAGAGAGTTAAGATTTTATAATAAAAATAAAAATAAGTAACTCTTGTTCTAACTATTTAGTTGGAAGGAGTCCTATTTTTATTTCAATTCTAGAGAAAAATGCCAAATTTCAATCCTTACTCTTCTTTGTTATTCAAACCTCATTCATATTCTAATTATGATTTCAATTACAAAGCTAATATATTATGGTTTTTCAATCATACATTAAAATATATTCTAATATTTTAAAAATTATGAGATTTTGAGTAAACAACCACTAGAATGCACATGCACATTTTAGCACAACATGTGCCATAAGATTTACTCCTGACTTGGGACTGAATGCTATCTTCACTGATGGGTTTGGCGGTCAAGAGTATTGGTATGGACTATTTTTGTTTATGTAGGCTATTCTTTTCTTATTTCATCACTACATCTTAATCAACTAACTATTTACACCGCATCCATATTGTTGCTGTTGACTCCTGAACTAAAATTGAAGTCGTTAACTCCAAGATGAACTGAGGTTGTCATTACTTTTAGGATTTCTCCATAGAGATATTTCTTGTAAGTATCTTCCAATGCTTAAGTCAGCTAGAAACCAATGAACAGTGGAAAAGAGAGAGCCAGAAGGGGTGGGGAGCTTATTTGGGGTTTCCTACTTCCCCTTATTCATAAAGAGAGGATGGAGGTCAGTTCCATGATGGGTGATAGACATGTTCGTGGAGGTCACACTCCATGTGCCACATGTAGTCGGAGATTTCGGATACCTTATCTATGTCGTTATATTCTAATATTAATTTTGTGCGTAACTATTATTGAAAATCTTGGTTTGGTGTGATTGTGAGTTTACCTTGTACCTAGGTCAAAAGGTTGGTGATGGACCAAGGTATTCCTTCCTTGGCATAGATCAAGGTAAAAAGGATATCCCTGTATCAATACTAATGGTTATAATATAAAGATCGATAAACATTAAGTCTCGAGAAGCCATTCAGTATAAATTAAGTACTAGTAGGTCTTCCAAATAGATAATTTTTGCAAGCCGAATAAGAAAATCTAGAAGCATATTACCCTTTGATTAAATACTAAGGTACAAACTGGTAACTTAATAACTTACTTTGTTAATAGACTAGTAGACCAAGTTATACTCAATTAGTAGGCTAAAGTACTCCACCAATAGATCAAAATAGATGGCTAATAGGCCAAGTTATACTCAGTTACTAAGTTGAAATACTTAGATGGTAGGATGAAATGCATAGCTAGTATATCTGCTATAAGGATGCTAATTGTAGACGAGGTATCATGGAAGTAGGCCAAACTATCAAGGATGCAAGTTAAACACCAAGGGTACAAGTAGATATACTAAGGACATAAGCCGATATATTAAAGATGCAAGCTGATACAACAAAGATGTAAGCCAAATAACTAGGATGTAGACCCTAGGAGAGTAAGAATTATATGAATTATGTTCATAAAACTCCTTAGGTTGATCGTTTCTCATGCAATTTTAATAAGTTACAACATCATCAATATTCTATAAAAACATAAAATTAATTATATCTAGTACACAAGTTTTTTCAAATGAATAATAACCATGGACTAAGTTAGGACCATAAAAATATCATATGAATATTGTAGTATGGCAACCAAATCATTACATCTATAACCCATTCTATATCACTTAAAAAAAATTCAGTATTCATAAACATTGGCATGCACTCTAGATAGTAGCTTAGTATTAAAAATCTATTAGCTGTTTGTAAATATTTACAAATGCTTTGGACACTAGTAGTTTTTTTTTTATCATTATAAAGTGATTCTTAATCATTGGCTTTCTATGATATAAATTGGCTTTCTTATTTTGAGCTTCCCTTCGTCATTTATCATTGTATGGATAAATTTAGCCATCAATAATCTTATTGTGCACAAGGTGGAACAATAAATTAGATTAGTAATGACTTTCAAGCTTTCAATATCTTCAACTAAATTAGAAAATTAAAAAGGTAGTAACTACTTGAATCAATTATCTTGTCTTGCTCCAAGAGAAATCCAATAATAGATAGGATTTTCAACCATCTTACCACAAAAGATAAAAGGAAGAAAAAGATGAGAAAGAAACTAATGATATCAACTTTATCTCTTTTATATGACAATGATTTATATCTTAGAGTTACATTTTTAGAAAGAGAAAAGAGAGATATTCATCAAATGAATTAGAGGTAATGGCATTCAGTGATGATGGCAATAAATGCCTCTATCCAAAGATGATTGAGGCTTAAAGACCAGGAAAGATAAATCAAAATAGTCTTTAAAACTTCTAATATTAAATTAAAATTTTAAAATTATATTTAATTATTTATATTATGCAAATAAGTAAAACAAAAAGTCAGCCAAAAAAGCTTGGGGTAGTTAAACTATCCAAATTGATGATTTATCTAATTTCTTATCAAGATAGATTCTAAATTAGATATGCAAAATCTAGCAGATGGAATGGGTTAACCTCTAAAGCTAGCCACAAATTTAAAACTCTAAATCACATAATCGATGTTTCTACGTACACATATATTTTATATTATAATATTTTAAAAGTTTTAGTAAAATTATCTACTAAAAATATCATATTAATTGATTAAAAACTAATTATGCATAAACAAGGGTATATCTAAAACCTTATGCATGGTCTGAAATCTAAATATTTGCCTAGATAATATTGGAGAGAAGTAGCAAATCTAACCATTTCAGTACTATGACATTTTTGTAAGAAATTTGGATTTATAAATTTTATCATTTCAGCATAATAACTTCAACTTTACTCGACAAGCTACATAATACACAGATATATATATATATATATATTGTATCAGGATGATCATGATGACAAATGATGAAGATAATACGACGATGTCATGTCACATCCTTCCAGCGCTTACTCCCACAGGATAAAAAAAATCGGTTAAGAGAGAGAGAGGGGAACGGAGAGGAGGAAAAGAATGGCAGCGGCTCTCTCGCTCAACGGCTCCATCTTCCACAAGAACCCCACGACGCCGCGCGCTGCCACCATCTCCGCCCGGCACGCGCCCCACCGCCTCGGGTCGCGGCCGAGGAGGCGGTGGTGGGGCCCCGCGACGACCCTCCCCCTGCTCCGCCGCCCCCCCACCACGCCGCCCCCGCCGGCGGCCGGATCCCGGGCAGACGACTCCTCGGCCCCGTTCGAGATGTCCCTCGAGAGCGCCCTCAAGCTCCTCGGCGTCTCCGAGAGCGCCTCCTTCGACGACATCCTCCGCGCCAAGAACGCCATCCTCGCCTCCTGCAAGGACGACCAGGAGGCCGTCGCCCAGGTCTATCTCTCCTTCATCTCGTTTCTTCTTTAACCTTTTTGATATCTGAGTTCTTTTTGGTCTATATATTTTGCCTAATTTTAGTTCCGCTGATGGGTATTCTTATTCACGATGCTCGTGCGTTCAGAAAAAGAGTAATCTTGGTGATAAATTGATGATATATGACGATGGAATGCAGAGCATTCTATGTTTTCTGAACCTTTTGGCTTCAGGGTTGTTTTGGAATTAACATATGGTCTATGTTTCGGTTGTTGGGTCCAAAAGTAGGATAATTTTTAGGAGATTAGTTATGTTAATACTTACCGGGTAAAACAAGTTTATAATCTCTTCTTCATTCGTGCTGAAAAGCCTCGAATTTGGGAATCTTTGGTATTAGAACATTGCTGCTGAAAACTTGAAATTTATGTGCCGATGATTGGGATATTTTTCAGGTTTATAAGATCATCCAGTCTTAGTTGGTTAGGAGGAGACACAACTGATATTGTTGAAAAGATTAGTAACATGTATTTTGCATGTCTTTTCTTCTCTCTTTTTTGTTGACCCTTGTTTAATGAAATCTCTCAATCTCTCTCTCTCTCTCTCTCTCTCTCTCTCTATATATATATATATATATATATATATATATATATATATATATATATATATATATATATATATATATAGAGAGAGAGAGAGAGTCAGGCTAGATCAGATCGACCAGATTTTGACTCAGATTCGGACTCTATAATAGATGTTCTATATTAATGATCCAAGCCGTTGAATATAATCTACTATCTTAAAACTGCTTGCATATAAAACAATCATATAATTTAGAGACCTCTAGCCTATGCATCAAGTAGTCAAAAATTAGACAACCTAAATAAAATTGAATTAGATATATTTTTTGATCACTTGATGCATAGATTAGAGATTTTCAAATCATATGATTTTTAGTATGCAAGTAGTAGATCATATTCAGCGGTTTGGATTATCAATGTAGGATCCCCATTATCTAGTTTTGATCTGATCGGATCGGAGTCCAAATTCAATCAACCTTACCCAAGTCCACCTTACACACACACACACATATATATAAATAAAACTCTATTTTAAAAAATGAACATGGACGTTTTTGATTATCAAAGCCAATATCAGGCAGCTGATGGATTAATATAAAATCTACATCTATAAATGATATTTAGCAATCCATGATAGCAGACCAAACAGATGATGATTAAATAGCAAGTGGTTTGATGAACTTCAGAATCGGGAGTCATTCAGAATAGGTACATGAAAAGTGAATTATCATGCTTAAATAGAGAAGATCCCATTTCTTTTGTATATGAAACAGAATAATTCATGTTCATCCAATCCTCAAAAGTATAAATAGGCTTCCCAGCAGCTTTCTATAATGAAAAGGAATCAATATACAGATAGCAACGCATGGAAAATACCAATGATTCTGATCTTCTGGGTTTGGACTTTGGGAGGTTAAGCTTGTACAATTTGAGCCAAGCAAACTTTGATGACATTATTCTGCTCATAAAATCATGCCAAATATTTACTACAATGTACGAGCATCACCAATCAGAAAGGTTGCCAGATAAAATAATATAATTTTTTTCTCCTTTTTCGTTGGTTTCGATTTTGGAATTAAGGACAAGATCTGTCCTGATGTTCTGGTGTTCACACACAGCATGGTGTGCAAGCAGTAAAATGGGAAAATCCTACCTGTTAATATTTGTCAATGTAGAGTATCAATTTGTCAACTCATACAATTGAAGCATCTTATATTAGAAAATAAAGGTACTCTGCTGCAATTGTGATGAAAAGTGCTTGACCAGTTATGTAAGCAGAGCCTTGTTCTTTACAGGCATGATCTTCATTGCGCTGTTTCCAACCTGCAACTTTGTTGTTCACCTGTTCATGGTGGCAACTGGCACTTGCATCATGATTGTGTTTTATGTTAGAAATCAGAATAATAATCTACAATATACCATCAGAAGAGCAATAATCTCCACATACTATGCGGTGGTAACTAGTGCATGAAGAGCTATGCTTACTTGAACAAGAAGGTAGAATGATAATCTGGACATGCAGAAAAAACTATCCCAGAAGTCAAATTGGGGCCTCACCAAATAGAACAGAAATAATGCAATTTTATTATGAATATGCATGCCTGATTCCATTCAACATATTGAACTTTAAATCTATAGATCATGCCAATCCATTTCTTGTCATCTTGAATTATGTTCCGTTCAATGGTATCCTTCCTACTGTATATGTTAATCCACATACAATAAATAGACTGATGGAAATATAACATTAACAAATGCAACACAGAATAATCTCTGAACTTCTTTAATCAAATCAGAAAGAAAAGTTTTAGGTGTTTTTTATGATACCAACACCAAGTATAATTGAATCTGGTGCGAAAAAATGCATGATATCTTGATGAAGGGAAATAAAATGCTTTCATAAATTATTTCTTCCTTCAGTCCAAAATACCCTTTCTTCTACCAACATTTTAGTCACCTAAAGTTCTTGCATGACAATGCTTTACCAACTCCTGTACATAACCAATTTTCTTTTCCCATAGGACTTCATGTAACACAATTCACATCATTATGTTAAGAGTCAACTAAAGGTGAGCTGACCCACTTAATCCATATCAATAAGAGGGAGGAGACATGAAAAAGAATGTGTACTGTTGGTGCAGAAACTCGTCGTCGCCGGAGGTCGCCGGAGTCGAGGCCGCTGAGGTCGCCACCAGGGACCTGCAAAACAAAGTCCCGTCCGGAGCCGATGGGGGGTGGCTCCGGCAGGGCCCTCCGACGGTCAAGTCAGTTTTTGGCCAACAGGAATAGAGTGCTCGGAATGAGTTCCGGAGCTTAGAGAAGAAGAGGAGAGCTCAGAGAGACTAGAGGTCAGAGAGCTCAGCCTTAGCATATCGAAAGGGTCCTTTTTATAGCGGAGCTTGATGGTGACAACTGCAGCAGTGTGCTGGCGGGCCGCTCGAGGTTCGGCGGAGTCAGTCTCACGGGATGGTGCCGTGTGCGGCGGATTGATGGTGATAGCCATCGCCGTCTGACAGTGGGTCGCTATCGCCTGCGGCGGACTGATGGTGATAGCTGCAGAGCTTGCGGCGGACTGATGGTGATGGCTGCAGAAGGGTTAAAGGCCTTCGTCGTGTGCCCATTTCGGAGGAGTTCGGGCTCCTGAAGAGGAAGATCGGAGGGAGTTCGGCTCCCATAAGCGGAGGTATGCAGCTAAGGCTCGTCCGTTGGAGAGTTCGGCCGGATGTTGGACTTCGGCTGAGGCTTGGACGCTTGAGAGTTCGGTAGGAGCTCGGTCGGTCGAAGTTCGGCGAGGGCAACCGCTGAGGAGTTCGGCCGAGGGGTGACCGCTTGGAGAGTTCGGCCGAGGGGGCGACCGCTGAGGAGTTCGGCCGAGGGGTAACCGCTTGGAGAGTTCGGCCGAGGGGGCGACCGCTGAGGAGTTCGGCCGAGGGGGCGACCGTTGAGTTCGGACGCTGGGGGATTTCGTTAAAGCCCGGCCGCTTGGAGTCCAAGGAGCTCGGTCGCTAAGCAGTTCGGCCAGCTGAACGGGTTCGGTCTTGACGTTGGGAGTCTGGAAGAAGCTCGGCAGCTAACTAGTTCGGCTGGTTGGAAGAAGCTCGGGCGCTGGGAGTTCGGCTGAAGCCCGTCTGCCGAAGATCTTCTACGGCTACTGGTTGCATTAGGCTGGGCGTCAAGCTAGACTTCGGCTGGAGCGGGATTTATCCCCCAACATTAGCCCCCCCACTCGAGTTCGAAAATCGAAGGAAGGGAGTGCAGGAAAGACGACTGCCGAAGTCTTCCTCTGAGCTCTGTGCTGGTTTAGGTCGAAGTTCGGGGGAGATCTCATTTCCAGCCGGGGCTGACATGGTTGCTTTCTCTAGCCAAGGTCGATGTTGAAGCTCTCCGGTCGAGGTTGACATGATAGCTTTCTCTAGCCGAGGTCGATGCTCGCGTTCGACCTTGCTCGCGTTAGGATGAGATCTTCCTCCTGTTCCTTCGTGAACGAGGCCTTCGACTTTGCTCGCGTTAGGGCTGTGGGGGCACATGCGGACCGTCGTCCGAGCCTCTCTCCCCCATCTCGTCCTTGGTGAACGAGGCCTTCGACCTTGCTCGCGTTAGGACGAGGTCCTCCTCCTATTCCTAACGGGCTGTGGGGGCACATGCGGACCGTCGTCCGAGCCTCTCCCCCCATCTCGTCCTTTGTGAACGAGGCCTTCGACCTTGCTCGCGTTAGGACGAGGTTCTCCTCCTGTTCCTAACGGGCTGTGGGGGCACATGCGGACCGTCGTCCGAGCCTCTCCCCCATCTCGTCTTTGTGGACGAGGCCTTCGACTTTGCTCGCGTTAGGACGAGGTTCTCCTCCTGTTCCTAACGGGCTGTGGGGGCACATGCGGACCGTCGTCCGAGCCTCTCCCCCCATCTCGTCTTTGTGAACGAGGCCTTCAACCTTGCTCGCGTTAGGACGAGGTTCTCCTCCTGTTCCTAACGGGCTGTGGGGGCACATGCGGACCGTCGTCCGAGCCTCTCCCCCCATCTCGTCCTTTGTGGACGAGGCCTTCGACTTTGCTCGCATTAGGACGAGGTTCCTCCTCTGTTCCTAACGGGCTGTGGGGGCACATGCGGACCATCGTCCGAGCCTCTCCCCCCATCTCGTCCTTGTGGAACGAGGCCTTCGACTTTGCTCGCGTTAGGACGAGGTTCTCTCCTGTTCCTAACGGGCTGTGGGGCACATACGGACCGTCGTCCGAGCCTCTCCCTCATCTCGTCCTTTGTGAACGAGGCCTTCGACTTTGCTCGCGTTAGGACGAGGTTCTCCTCCTGTTCCTAACGGGCTGTGGGGGCACATGCGGACCGTCGTCCGAGCCTCCCCCCATCTCGTCCTTTGTGGACGAGGCCTTTAACTTTGCTCGCGTTAGGATGAGGTCCTCCTCCTGTTCCTAATGGGCTGTGGGGGCACATACGGACCGTCGTCCGAGCCTTCCCCGTCTCGTCCTTCGTGAACAAGGCCTTCGACTTTGCTCGCGTTAGGACGAGGTTCCTCCTCCTGTTCCTAACGGGCTGTGGGGGCACATGTAGACCGTCGTCCGAGCCTCTCCCCCCATCTCGTCCTTCGTGAACGAGGCCTTCGACTTTGCTCGCGTTAGGACGAGGTCCTCCTCCTGTTCCTAACGGGCCGTGGGGGCACATGCGGACCGTCGTCCGAGCCTCTCCCCCCGTCTCGTCCTTCGTGAACGAGGCCTTCGACTTTGCTCGCATTAGGACGAGGTCCTCCTCCTGTTCCTAACGGGCCACTTTCGCTCGTTTCTTTCTCCTGCCATCAGATAGTTTTTTCATCCAGAAACAATATTACTGAGAGGGAAGAATTTTACCGAGGGGAAGCTAATCGCAGCGCATTTCCGTTCGAGGGTCGTCGGGGTGTTATTCCTCGGAGTTCCCTTGGGCAGTAAGTCCCGTCCAGACGACCTCCTCTATCTCATGCCGGTCTCCTCAATTTAGAGGATGCTTCTCTTGGCTTTGACGCTGGAAGGTGACGAATCGCTGATGTACCAAGCTCCTCTCGAGGGTGATGTTGATGCGCCGCGAGGCGGCCGACCTTCTTGTCTTTTCTGGTTACGGCAGCGCCTTTAGCCGATCTTCTCTTGCTTCAGGCTGGCGTCGGAGGAATTTATCCCGTCGTCCCTTTTTGACGAGCTCTTCAATCTCGTCTTGGAGCTGAACATATTCCTCAGTGTCATAGTCGTGGTCGCGATGGTAGGGGCTTTACTTGCTTCGATCGCGCGCGTTTGGGGAGGCCGTAGTCCTTCAGGTCCTGGCGGCTGGCTCTTAACTTCGCCGAGAATTTGAGTTAGAGGAGCGGAGCGTGGTTGCGGAACCCTTCGGGAGGAGGATTTCTTCGCGCCCTTATGTCGGGGCTTCCTTCCTGGTGAGCTCGAGGAGTTCGGGCTTCGCTTGTGCGGAGCTTCATTCCGCTTTCCCGCGAAACTTTCTGTGGGAGAACTTCATGCTTCTTTGTCCGGACTTCCTTGCTCGCAGGGAGGGGGTCGGCTTTGCTTGTCCGAACTTCATTGCACCTCCCGTGAATTCGCTGTAGCGACGTACTCGAGGGGGAGTTTGGCCTCGCTCGCCCCGACGCGGTCTCGAGGGCGGCCGAACTTCATTTGGGTGATCTCCTGCGGAGTTCGGCCTCCCTTATGCCGAACTTCATTCCGCGGGGGAACTTCGTTCCGCCCTCACTTGCGCCGAACTTCATTGTGATGGTGAGCTTTAAGGTGGAGTTCGGCCTTCGGGCTCACTTATGCTGAACTTCATTCCGTGGGGGAACTTCATTCCGCCCTCACTTGCGCCGAACTTACCTTGAATGATGAGCTTCGAAGGGAAGTTCGGCCTCACCGAACTTCACTCGGCTCTCCATCGTCTGTCAGCCGCTCCCTTAAGGGCTTCTTCGTCCTTCAACTTGAAGGCTTCTTCCGCACGGGACATATCTCTCGGCCCGAGCCAGCAGATCGGCGAAGTCTCTGGGATACTTTTTTTCCAGGGAGAACAGCAAGTCATTTTTCTGAAGGACCGCCCTTGAGTGCGGCCATCGCAACAAGATTGGTCTAAGTCTCGGACCTCCAATGCCGCGGTGTTAAATCGGGTGACGTAAGCCCGGATGGATTCTCCTTACTTCTGCTTGACATTCATCAGGGAATCCGAACGTCGATGCTGAAATTCGGCTGCTGATGAAGTGAGCCGCGAACTGACTGCTCATCTGATCAAAAGAGAAGATCGTACTCGGCTTCAACGTCGAGTACCAGTTTCTCGCTGCTTCCTTTAAGATAGATGGGAAGGCTCGGCACAGCATGGCATCTGAAGCACCGTGGAGTAGCATCATGGTCCAGAAGGCTTCCAGATGATCAATCGGATCAGAGGTTCCATCGTAGCTTTCAAAGTTGAGGGAGCTTGAAGTTTGGTGGGAACAGGACTCTTGCATAATTCTGGAGAGAAGAAAGGGAAGATCAGCACGGACGTCAGCATGATGAGCCGAGGGTGACGTGGCCGAGCTCTTCAATCTGTCGGTCCATCTCCCATAGTTTGTGATCAAAGGCATCGTTGTCCTGGTCGCAGATCTTGGGGATGACTTCCGGCTACAAACGGAAAAGGTCTCCTCCAGAAGAGAACCATGATCTGAACACGGATCCCCGGCCACTTTCTATTTTCCCCTTCTCCAAGGGACGATCGGGTACACATCGGCCCTGAGTACCCTTCTTTGGGGCCGATTTTCCGACGTTCCGGATGTGCAGATTTTCCTGATGGAGTCGCCATCGGAGGCTGCTGTATGGCCCTGCAATGCATCCGTGAGGCCACGGACCTGTCGGACGAGTAGGTTCGAACTGCTCCATATCCACCGCGGGTACAGGTGGAACCTGAGTTGCCAGGACTGAAGCAGGGAGCAGACGGATCTGGATGGGATCGGGATGCGGAGGCCGTCGAGCGTCGAGTCGAAGCTCTCCTGGGAGGCATTTTCTCTTTCGGAAAGAGAACTCTAAGAGGAGAGATCTCCAGAGAGGGGAGCGGGAAATCGTCGCCGAGCACTCCTTTAAGAACAAGGGAACCTCGGAGGTTCGGGCCCTTCCTTCTAGCGCCAATCTGTTGGTGCAGAATTTCGTCGTCGCCGGAGGTCGCCGGAGTCGAGGCCGCTGAGGTCGCCGCCGGGGACCTGCAAAACAAAGTCCCGTCCGGAGCCGGTGGGGGGTGGCTCCGGCAGGACCCTCCGACGGTCAAGTCAGTTTTTGGCCAACAGGAATGGAGTGCTCGGAATGAGTTCCACAGAGCTTAGAGAAGAAGAGGAGAGCTTCAGAGAGACTAGAGGTCAGAGAGCTTAGCCTTAGCATATCTAGAGGGTCCTTTTTATAGCGGAGCTTGATGGTGACAATTACAGCTGCGTGCTGGCGGGCCGCTCGAGGTTCGGCGGAGTCAGTCCCATGGGATGGTGCCGTGTGCGGCGGATTGATGGTGATAGCCATCGCCGCCTGACAATGGGTCGCTATCACCTGCGGTGGACTGATGGTGATAGCTGCAGAGCTTGCGGCGGACTGATGGTGATGGCTGCAGAAGGGTTGAAGGCCTTCGTCGTGTACCCATTTCGGAGGAGTTCGGGCTCCTGAAGAGGAAGATCGGAGGGAGTTCGGCTCCCATAGGCGGAGGTATGCAGCTAAGGCTTGTCTGTTGGAGAGTTCGGCCGGATGTTGGACTTCGGCTGAGGCTTGGATGCTTGAGAGTTCGGTAGGAGCTCGGTCGGCCGAAGTTCGGCGAGGGCGACCGCTGAGGAGTTCGGCCGAGGGGCGACCGCTTGGGGAGTTCGGCTGAGGGGGCGACCGCTGAGGAGTTCGGGCGCTAGGGGATTCCGTTAAAGCCCGGCCGCTTGGAGTCCAAGGAGCTCGGTCGCTAAGCAGTTCGGCCAGCTGAACGGGTTCGATCTTGACGCTGGGAGTCTGGAAGAAGCTCGGCAGCTAACTAGTTCGGCCGGCTGGAAGAAGCTCAGGCGCTGGGAGTTCGGTTGAAGCCCGTCTGCCGAAGCTCTTCTGCGGCTACTGGTTGCATTAGGCTGGGCGTCGAGCTAGACTTCGGCTGGAGCGGGATTTATCCCCAACATGTACAATTAAGAATAAAATCCTAATTTCCAGCAGGTCCTTCCACAAGATGTTTTTGATGTGGTCAATTATCCATACCTTTCTAGTGAGAAAAAGAACATCTCTTCTGGTATTACCTAGTTGTTTTATGGTTCCCCAACTGCCATCAATGTTCTTCTAATTATTCTTCCAAGTGGTTTGAAGTAATTTATATCTAAGCCTTGTATGTAATTCTTAAGGACAATGATTCTTCATTAAATAGAATTTAGAGTGGATGTTACTTTAATGATACATCATATAACCTTAGTGATAGATTGGATGTATAACTATCACATGGCATTCTAACGATCTTCATATTACCTTGTTATTTAATTTAACCTTCTAGCAATGCGATAACGATGCACTTGCGGGAAGAGAAGAGGATGGAGATGTATGGATGCATGAGGAGGGTGTGCAAGAAAGGAGGGTTGGAGAATCATATGTTTGCCATGGAGTTGGATGCATGTGTGGTAAGAGGGGAGGGTTTGGGTGTATTGGTTGCTAATATAGTTATCTGGAGTTAAAATGTGCTCCAAATGGATCATTCAATTCGTGGAAGGAAAGAAAACTAAAAGTTTATTAGATAAAATTTCTTTGGGAAAAAAATTGTCATTGTGACAAACCTTTTTCTAAGAATCACATCATGCACAACCTTATGCTCAGCTTATCTTTTTCCTTCCGTTTTCCTCTATATACCCTATCATCTTGCAATTGTAGTTCTGTACTCCTTACTGCTTGTCCCCAACAACCAGACTAGATGGCAGGTTTTTAAAAAGATAGACCATGTGAAGTCTCATGGTACATGTACCATTGCAAGAGCCACCTTTCTTTAATGTTTGATTTTTAGAGGCTTCTTATGCTGTCAGTAGATGAGTCGTTTCTTCTTTTACAAATACCCTAATTCTGTTTAGATTGCATGCTCCATGCTGTCCTTGCCTACTAACCATGCATGCATCTTGGTAGGAAAATTATTACTCATGAAAGCAAAATATATAAAAAAAATTTGAATAGCTTGCTAAATTTTGTTTTGCTTAAAATAATGACTTCTTTCCAAGTCAATAGAATGCAATCTTTTTCTATCAGTGAGGATCCCACCTGAGTGCTTTCTACTTCAAATAGGCCATGAATTAGATCAGAATCATTCTCAACAAATCCATAAGAAGTGATCCAATTTTTTTTCATCGGATCTGGGTGAAGATCAAATCTTCGTCTAGAGATCTTGAGCGACTGATCCTATAGAACAACTCAAAAGATATAGAAGTATTGTTCATTTCTTCATGCTCATTCCAAGTTCGAGGTACTATTTGTACAAATAAGAATCCCCTTCCTTGTATGATTTCTCCTTCATATAGATAGATATCAGATCTATGGGGCAATTACTATATATCACTCCGTAAGGTATTCAATAGATTTTTGTTATCACCAGCACTAGCTCAGTGAAGTTCATTTAGAAGATGCATTTAAAGAAGATTTTTATTAGTTTGGAGGAACTGATTTTTTGTCAGACCTTTTCATTTTGCTGGCAGTTTGGTTATCGTTGTTATTGTACTCGGTCATAGTCTGAACTGACAGGCATTATTTTATTAAATGCGGTTGGCTTTATGGATCAAGGTATGATCTATCAAATTTCAATAACATTTGTGACTAACTCTCAACCGGACATCAACCATCATGGTGCTAAGATCTTGATCAAGATGACATTGGTAAGAGATGTCTTGGAGGAGCGTTCCAAGAAATTTAGAATACCAATTGGCAAGCAAGGTGTTAAGTAGCATACACTTATGTAACTAAAGCCCAAGGGTCAATATGCAAGAGGTGTGAAATTAAGCATGATGGTTTCATAACTAAAATTTTTGAAGTTTCTCAAGGCAGAATTATGACATGTTTATATTCGATGCATGAAATTTTTTCTTCAAAAACTTAAATAACTATTTCCATTGATGAATATTTGTTCAGTTGGTGTAGTTACCATATTTATAAATGCTGCAACTGTGTGTGGTCTTTCTTAGAAACTTCACGTTATCATGCTATATTTTCTTGTTTTTAGACACCTCTTTGCAAAAGTCACATTCTAGCTTCGGAGTTTCATTAAAATAACTTGATTTTGAATTGCTTGTGTACGTCGAAGATGTTTATTTTGGTTTAGAAGTCCTTTTTTTAATAGCTAGAATCTTCGAAATTGGGTAGCACATTGGCTTTGAAATCTCACGAGAATTTCCACTTTCACACTGACTTCCTAGTCACATCATTACCTCAAATTTATTTGAGAGCCTACTTTCTTGCTTCAACACTTGGATCTACTCTTGCATTAGTACTCAATTCAGGAGAAGTCCTACTCCTGACATACTAGTTCTTCAGCTTTTCAATTGCATGGGTTTAGCAAGATGTGCTCCTAGTTACCAAACTCTAAATGCTAAATGCCAAGACCTCAAGAGCTTGATGTTGAATTGGCATGTACACCCCTTTTTTTTTGGGAATATTATCAAGATACCCCTCCAAGTTTGAGCTACTTATACTTAGACCCCCAACATTTAAAAAGTTTCAGGCCCAGCCATCTATCTAGGTCTTGACATTATTGGAGTGAGAAAACATATAAAAATATCCTTGATTCTGAGATGTTGGACCGTGGCTTTTATGCTATCTTAAAGCACTCCATCCTCTATCATCCATTTGCCTGCAGAGATCTCAAAGCACTCCATCTGTTGTCATCCATCCACGTGCACAAACTCTCCATCCTCTATCTTTTGTCATTCATCTGTCTACATAGTTCTTAAAGAGCTCCATCCTCTATCATCCATCCATCTGCATATATCTCAAAGTGCTTGGTCCTCTATCATTTATGCACCATAAATATCAAAGAACTCTATTTTGTCGTTCATCCATCTGCATAGATCTCAAAACATTCCATCCTCTATCACTCATCCACCTGTATAGATCTCAAAGTGCTTTATTGTCTATTATTTCTTCTCTTGCACAAATCTCAAAGCACTCTATCATTTGTCTTCCATCCGCATGCATAGATCTTAAAGGCTCTATCCTCTATCATCTGTTCATTTGCATAGATATCAACGTCTTTGTCCTCTATCATCCATCCACTTGCATGGATTTCAAAGTGCTCTATCTTTTGCCATCCATTTGTTGCACAAATCTTAAAAAACTTTATCTTTTATCATCCATCTACTTGCATAGATCTCAAAACGCTCCATCCTCTATCATTCATTTGCTCGCACAGGTCTCAAAGCATCCATCCTTTGTCATTCATCTATTTGCACATATCTCAAAGTGCTTCATCCACATAATTCAAAGCACTCCATCCACATGACTCTCCTCCCCTTCAATTCGTGCCGAAAGAAGAGCCCCTTGCTAAGTTAGTGGGAAGGGCAATTTTGGGATTTTATAGAAGTTTAGTTATCCGGTGACCCTTATGTGATAACATTTTGTAATGGAGATAGACCGCTAAGCCATATTGTAACAAATTTGGAGTTTTGGTGGCTAATTGATACTTTTTAAACTTTTAGGATCTAAGCGTAAATGGCCCAAACTTGGAGAGGTGTCTCTTTAATTTTTTCTTTTTTTGAATTCCTTTTGCCAATATTTCCATGAATGCCATCGTACTCTCGCTATGAATTCATGTTTGCTATTTTTGTAGTCCTATTGCTTGTTTTGATCATTGTAGGAATTTGATCTGCTCCATTTGATGCAACAAGGTAGACAATCAAGTGAAATATAGGGAACAAGTGGAAGATATGTCTAGTAGAAAGTAACTATGAACAGCGGTGGAGATTTTAATTCTTCAAAAGATAATGAGTTACTCTTGTTTGCCAAAGACATGTTATTATTGGAAGATAACAAAATTATCTGAACCATTGACTGATGTTAAGGTGTCCTGCTATGTTGCTTGCATAAAGGGAGCTTATTTGACTGAATGTTCTACCTAGGATGTTGCATGGTTTGTGGAATTCACACCTGCTTTGGTGCTTACTTTATATTGCTGCCATTTCATCTTAATTTATTCCATCTTCATTGGCAGATTGATTTTTATTAAAATCTGTCTTAGTTCAACTGTTGATGTAGCATTCCTATCAGAACAATTTTGTAAATTCCTCTATCATGCATCTCTTGGATATGAAATAGTTTAGAATAAATTTGAAACCTCTACCTATGTTGATACATCCAAAGCACCTGTTTACCCCTTCTCCACAATCTTCTTGTTTTGGCACTTGAGTATACTCTCAAACACCTCTGATTCAAAAAACTAAGATTGCAAGATCTTGTTTCCTGGAAGTTCAGCGATTATTACAGTAACTGTGTTTAAAAAAGGATTCCATGTAAAAAGAAAATAAGAAGTTGTCCCAAAACCATAGATCTAAGTGCCAATCTGCACAACGATGCACAACATGTCACAGTATGTACCATGCTGGTGCCTTACTGGGATGTGGCACTGCATGGTACTATTGGCATCCAGAACCTTGCTGTTGTGCTTCTGCATGCCAAGCACTTGTGTAGAATGGCATGACATGTTATGTATCATGTGAGCGTTAGTTGGCATGCCCTGGTTCCCCCCCCCACCAACCAAAAAAAAAAGAAAGAAAAATGATGGTTGAATTTGAGACAGCATAACAAAGTGAAGAAAATGATGTTGATCTGGAAAATTCTGCAAATTGTAGATTTGGAGCTTCAGGACTGAGAAAGTATGTGTGAGAACCTTAAGATGAATACAGTAGAGTTCAAGGTGGTTCCAAAAGGATGAGAGGCTCAATCTCCTGTTATTAGATATGCATTACTATCTGACGTCATTAATGCACTTCAATACTTTATACTTCCAAGATCCTTGCCATAGATGGGCCTTTATTACCCCTCTAGTTGCAGGGTTTGGTTATTCAAATTTCTAGCTCTTTCTTAACTCTCTGAAATTAATATCTATGTTTTGTAGCATTTTGCAAATTTGACTTCTGTTAGACAAATTTCATTTTCTGTTTCACTATCTCACTTTATTCCTCTTTCTTATGTTTAGGATACTTGTATTTGCTAGTGTGGGACCAATTTATGAGTAAGCAAACTTATTAACTGAAGCATACTTGTAGTTGCTAGTGTGGGACCAATTTATGAGCAAGCAAACTTATTAACCGAAGCATCTGTGTACTCTTCCATCTTGCTTGCAATTACATGATTGAGTGCTGCAATTCTTGTTTATTTTGATCTCCAGCAATGTAAAGCAGGTCTTCTTTTTTACTTGTCCTTTTCAGATTCATGTTGTTTAGCATTTTGGATGCCGGTTCCTTAACTTCATCTATTTGTGCAGGCTCCAAATTGGCAAATGCTTCATCCATCCTTCTTTGTATAGTAGAGTGAATGATATGAACCTTTTGACTTTGTTCAAAGTCTATATCTATGCTTGATCCATCATTGCATGTGCCTTTGCTTGGAATAATTATTTTGACATAAGCAAGCTTGACTAGCACTAATGCTTGTATTTCAAAAGCCATTCGACAGGGAAAAGGCTCATCTTATTTCTAAACGATTTCCCTTTACCCCCCACCAAACACTATCCAAAGGCCTATGATAATCTATTTTTTTTCCCCAGAAAGTGGACGATCATCAAAGTTCATTAACAAAATTAAAGAAATCACCCATGCAATGAAATAGGCATATTATTGAAGAGGGATGAGGACAGATCCAAAGGAGAAGAAGGGTTTAGTTTAGGTAGGAAAATGTGTAACCCAAGCCCTATCCTTTTTCTTAAATGAGCTATCTTTCTGATGAAGATGACCACCCTCAGTCCAAAAATTGGGGCCTGGTTGAGCTTAACCAATTCAAGACCAATTCGAGTCTATGGGTTGACCCAGTCGATTTGCAACAATATTTATTGCTAAGTGAATTGACATAACAAATTAGATTCTGTGGAGGATAATTAATTAATACATATCCAAGTTAATTTTTTTTAGAAAAGAAGGATCAATCCTAGGGCTTGAAAATATTCTTATATTTGGACAAAACATAGATGATTGAATGAATGGTTGTAGTGTTTCTTGTATTTGTCTATAATTCAGAGATGTAATATCAAGCTACAAAAGCTGATGATGCCAGAAACTTTAATTTCAATACTAGATTTGGTCAAGAAATTTGCTAACTCAAACTAAGATTAGATAATGACGGGCTTTCTCAACTCATTCTGTGGTTGGGATCTTTTCTCTCAAGTTTATGATGATTGCATCTTTACCAAAAGATATATTTGTAAGGTTTTATATTTTGTTGTTCTCTGCTAGAAATTAGTAATGCTATTATAGGCTTGCGATGCCAAGGGATACAAATTCATAAGCCATGCTGATAACATAAGTGCTACAAGGGACATCAGTCATTGACTTTTATTGCTGCCCCTGCTTAAGTGAAAAAACTGGATCTGCAAGCTTTTAGGTAAAGCCGTAAAGGTAGTACCATGACATTGAAGAATGATGTGCCTATGAGCTTGTTAGGTTTCTTCAGTGTATACTTCACCTTGAGAATCTCTCATATTGGCTGATTTGTGGTAATTTGAAAAATAAAAGAGATAGTGGTGAATGGTGATTACGATGTGAAATCGATGGTGATATGGGGGGAAGAGAAGATTTTTCATCAGTGGTGATGAAATGAATGGTGGTGAAGATGGAACTTTGGATATATATATTAATCATGCACTTCTTCTATGGAATTCATGGATACATGATGCTCTCCTTGGTATGGTATATATGCTCCATAGCTAAACAACATCTTATAAATAAAGGCCTAAATTTTGGCATTGACAGTGATGAAAAACTGAGTCCACAAAATGTGTTGTATTGTAGTGCCACATCTTATGCTGACCTTACTTTTGGTTTGGGCCTTTCAACCACTATCATGTGACACGCCAATGAAGCACGAACTAAACCAGGCTTCCCCAATCCAGAGATGAGCCAGAGAAGATCTAAACTCATCATATCTAGAGATCAGCTGGCTTACCTTGCCTTTATCCAATATTTTAAGTAATATGTTCTTTGCTTAATCATGACCATCTAGTAAGATTCCAACATTTGAAGTATTTAGTGCAATGTAACTACAAGATGGTTTACGCTTGTCCTCTTTATGAAGAAAGCAATGTCTTTCTTCTTATATTTTTCATTGTGCATTACATTATACAAAATCAAACCACCTTCTACTAAGAAATCTTTATTACCTGCTATTTTGCTACAAATATTCCGTACATTCTACTAATGAGTATCATGTGCATAAATATCCAATGTCATGCTCTCCTTCCTTGGATAGCTATTCTTATTGTTAGTGCTATTAATGAATTTCAGAATTAGGGGCCTACTTACAAGTATTTCTGGTGTTTGATGCATTTATTGGAACTTTATGAGTTGTGCCTGTATTAGCCTTCCTATTAAGGCCTTAAATTTTTGTAATAAGTCCATCCTAAGATTTATGAAATAATGATCTTTTATCGAACCCTTGATTAGGACATTCATCATGAAGCACTGTAAAGTGCATTATTTATAGAAATTGATATTTTTTAATCCTGGTTGTGGGATTTAGCCATCTTCCTTTATGTGTCCTTTCTGTCTTGAGTTAAATCCATTGCCAACTTTAGTTACTTCATTAACCATACTCCTTCCCCGAATCTTGTCCTTGAACCTTGCTTTGTGCATGTCCTAATAGTTTCTTTGTTCAATTACTCTTTCAAATGGGCACCCCTTTGGGTGACTTAGTATGTTCTTTATCCCCAACTCAGCTCAACTCAACAAAGCATAACCAGTTAAGTTGGCTACATGAATCCTATTCCTCCGTTCCGTTCTACTTAGCTGTTCTTTATCCCCTCTGTTGACAAATGTACTTTTCATCTGTGCTAAAAGAAACGGGTGGCCTAGTGCATGAGGTTCCCACCATTGCAAGGTTTGGGATGGTTAAATGTACGCAGCCTTACCTCCATGCGGAGAGGTTGTTTGCTATTTCAAATTTGCGATCTCCATGTCACAATAGATCAATCTTACCACTGTGCTAAGGTTCACCCTCTTGTACTTTTGATCTGTGCTAAACAATTCAATTTTGGTTGCTTGTAAATTGTTTAGATTTATGACATTGCATAACGAAACTTCAAATCATTGCCTTGCAGAATCTCCTCTTAAGCTATTAGGTGTTTTCCTAGAGGTTATACCTTCTAGTACAAGGAATAGTAATTGTTGTGTATCTTCATATATTAAGGTATTTGATTTTTTTATTTTATTTGCTCAAATTTCTATTCTGGATATTTTATCATGTCTTGTGCTTCATGTATTCTTAAGGTGGCATTTGCTGATCCAAATTGGATCACTAAGGTGATCTTAGATCATTGGTGATTAAAGGTGGCAATTTATGAACCGATCCATAAACGACCCGCTTTAAGGAGGTCTGGGTTTAAGATAAATGGATTTGGATCATAAACGGATCAATCCGTCTAGACTTGTTTATTAAATGGGTTAGATTCAAGTTTAGATCTTTAATCGGATTAATCTATTTAATCCATTTAATAATTGGGTCTAGTTATAGCTTGACCCATTTAACTTGTTTAATTTGTTTAAAACCCATTTTACCTATTCTTGACCTATTTAATCCAACCCGCTTAGCCTATTCAACTCGTTTAACCCATTTAACTTCATTTGTTTACGAAATGGGTTATATTGATTGGGTTAAGTTACCTGTTTAATAAACAAGTTTAATTCAAATTTGAATTTTTGACCCATTTCATAAACAACTCAGGTTTGGGTTGATGAATTTTTAATCCGATCAGCATCAGACCTGACCCATAACTAATCCAATCCGAGCCGATTGCCACCCTTACCAGTGATCCTTATCTCAGGATAACTTGATCCTCAATGATCTAAGATCACTATGTTCGGTATGCTATATATTCTAATGATTAAAGATTCTCGATATCCATGAGCACTCTTTTGGTATTCCATGGGAATCCAAAATCACCGACCTATAATACTAGAACCCCTAATCTATTCTATAAAAATATATATTGATCATATAACATATATTTTGATAAAATATTTATATATTTATATATTCCATAAAAATATGTTTATTAATCCTATAAATTATTAATCTTGTAAAAGTATATCAATTGTTATTATAGAATTAATATTTTTTTATCAAGATTTTACATACTGATATCGGACACCGTGCCGGTTGCTGATTGGTACGGTACCTTTCCGGTCCGTACCGTACCGGTTCGTACCGATAATAAAAAATTCAAACAAAATTCATCCAACGGCCAATAAAAAAAATTCAGGTCAAACTGGATTGTATCGGCCTGTACCGGTCCATACCATACCGAACCGTATCAAACCGGACGGTTTTCTATTTTTTTAAAATTTTTTCTCTGGATCTTGATTTCCACGTGCAAACTGGGCCGGTTGGGCGCCAGTGCGGTTCGGAATGCCCTGAACCGGACGGTTTAGGTCGGTTCTGTAAACCATGTTTTTTATACTTATAACATACTATTATTTAATAGTAGTATTTATTTTGATTAGGAAAATAAGGTAAATAGAATTAATATATGAAATAATTTCATTATATAAACATAAAGTAAATAATATATTTCTATGTCAATTTTAAAATTATAATTGAATAATAATGTCGCAATAATATAATTATAATATATGTCATAAATATAATACATGTAATATTAAATATAATATAATATAATGTATATAATATTGATATAATATATTAATGGTATATTAATATACTAATTTTTCTTGCTAGATTGAGGGTATTTTTGCCTCCAAATTTCAGCCCAGGATGGGGTGATCTTAGATACCTGACCTCAAGGATGGGTATCTCATCACTGAGTTGGGTAGTGATGTGAGAAGTGAGGGTGGTTTGAGATCACTGTTATATAGAATCACCATGGTGTAACTAAACGTGATGATCTCATCATCACCTCCACTCCCATCACTTTTGATCTTGGGATGATTACCCCATACCAAACACCTCCTAAAAGTGTTTCTTTTATCTTCTCCCACCCTTGCCACTCCTACACCTCTTCCAAGCCTCTCTCTTCATATCTCTCACCCTTGCCACTCCTTCACCTCTTCCAAGCCTTCCTCTTCTTCTTTGGATTTTTGTTGCTGTTCCATTTGATGCAATCCTTTTAGTTTTCCATCCCATATTACCTTGGTTTAGCTTCAATTAAAAAGCCTACTACTGTGTGTGTATAAATCACCATTGCTGTATTCATGGTAGACTCCTCTTCTTGGTGATCTTTTCATATTATAGGATCTTTTCATATTATAGGTAGTCCTCACTTCAACTTCATGATATATTAGCATTGTTTATATGTTTACAATAAGCTAATTGTGATTGTTGAAGCATGTCCAACACATCATTTTGATAAAGAATTCATCAATAGTTATCACAATTATCGTTCCTTCACAGGATGCTGTCTCCTTGGAATAAGCATTTGGTACTCATTGTTTATTTTTGGTCATGATACTTCAACCATCAGGCTCCAAGAAGCATCTGGTGTGCTATTTTCAGATGAACGACCTTGTCCCTGCATTTTTTTTCTTCCCATGGGTACTTGTTCTGAAAGGGAATGTACATCTTTAATGCCATCAATTTGGAAGTTCTTTAACCTTGCTACATTATCTCCGACGTGGGTGTCAAATCATGACTATTCCTTTATACTGAGATAAATAGTGTGATTTACATTATTTTTAATAATGCAACAAGGCATATTAAATTTCAGTGTAACATTATCTAACACATTCCAACACGTATCCAACTACTCTATCACTTCCTTGCAGTACTTAGCAGCTAGCAGATTATTATTTGAAAATCTGCTTTCATTATCTATTTGGAAAATTCTGTGTTTGATCAGATTTTTTACTTCAGCAGGGATATTAGAAATATCTTGTATTGTATTTTTTTATATATCTCATTAGCATGTGTTAAATCTGTATTGGGGTGACTTAGCCCCCTGCAATGAGATAAAAAGGATCTGCTGCTCACCCCCTACAGTAGTGGATTTCCTTTATCAACAACCTTTATAACCTTGCTTGTCAAGTTCCAAGTACCATGTCGCCTACACATCCAGCAGCATGGATGAGAAACAGAAGCTTTGGTCTGGAATCACTCTGAATATTCTTACATGAAACTGAGGGAGCTCTTCTAGCATGTTATTCCTAAAACTGTAGGAATATGTGCTAATACTCAAAATCTTTCAATGAGATATGATCTGTATAAATATTTACATGACATAAAGGTGGCATTATTGCCATGGAGATATATATTCTGCAATT
Organism: Cocos nucifera; assembly: GCA_006176705.1. Lineage (NCBI taxonomy): Eukaryota > Viridiplantae > Streptophyta > Magnoliopsida > Arecales > Arecaceae > Cocos > Cocos nucifera. The sequence goes on along the minus strand of QRFJ01000730.1, from coordinate 1,385,684 downwards.
CATAGAATGCAAAGCTTACTTGGAATCTATGCTCAGTAAATTGTCTTATGTGCTCCTGTAATTTATGGTAGTTTCTCTTTTATTTCATTCAAGCTCAAGCATCGTTGGAAAACTTTGTGGAGAGAACTTACCCTTTTTGATGTTGATGTTTGTGTCACGTTCATTGAATGATATTAAACTGTCTATATGACTGCCATCTGAGAACTCTCTGAACTTCGGTCATTTTCTCCAATTTTAGTGTTTTGATTTTTAAGTGATAATCAGATAAGTTCACAAAATCTTCATATATGATATTTAGGCATGCTTGTGGCACAGCCTTCTATTTGTTACATTTTATAGGTTTTGAAATCCAAAATCAGCGAGGAAGGAGATGGATAAAGAAAAGACTTTGTTTTCCAGTTTGTGTTTTTTGGAGCATAATAGTGGGAATTACAAAGTTCATTATTTTGATTGTTTTCTTTATTCCTTTCTATTTAGGGGTGCTTGGTTGGGGGGAGTGGGGGTCTGGAATCGGAATGGGAATGGGTGACTCTCATTCCAACCGTTTGGTTGAGAGGAGTCCCATTCCAATTCCGATTCTGGGATGAAATGAGAATGGTCCAATCTACCTAAAACTTAATCCCTATTCTTCTTGAAGGATTCAAATTTTCATTCCGATTTTGATTCCGATCACGAACCAAACATTTCAGGGGATTTGGCTATTCCAATTCCGATTCCAATCCATTCCAATTTCCATTTCTATTCCAATTCTGGTCGTGAACCAAGCACCCCCTTAGATCGTTTTCATTTTTCTTTGAGTAGCTGTATGTTGTCTTTTGTACCATTTATGCTTGCACCAAGGTAAAACTTGGCATTTGTACCGACATAGATCCTGAATATCATTGATTATTTTTGATTGATAAATATTTTTCGAGAAGTTGGCTATCTTTTTATTAGACATTTTGGTTTGCTGTTCATGCTTTTTCAAGATGAACGAGGTTTGCTATTTTCAAACTTTCTTACCTTTTTGTCTAGATTCAACTAAAGTCTAGAGGAACCTTCAAACATTCTTCCTTGACTATGTGAAGCCGAACGGTGTAACTAATATGGTAGACTTCCTTCCCATTTAGGGCCTGTTTGGATATTCTTGCAGGAATATCCTGTAGGACCCTGGCCAATAGGCCCACCCAGCCTGCATCTTCTAAGGGCCTGCTGAAGTCCTAGCCTATATCCTAACCTGTGGACCTGTTGGTCTGCTAGAAGAATAAAAAGACCCACGGAGGTTTTTCTTTTCCCTTCTCACAAGATTTGGGCCAGGGGGAGGGAGGGGGGAAGGAAGGTGTTGGGTTGCTGTGAGCTATGTTCAAATCTCCACAAATCCAGCAAGAAATTGAGCCCAATCCTACTGGATTACCCAAACAGGCCTTTCAGGTTTCATGCAAGCCCCTTTTTGCCCTATCATTATTTCGGCTAGGAATCTCACGCCATTTCAGAGGCTTGATGTTAGGTTGAGCATGTCATTAAGAATACTCAAACTTTGATGGACCATATATTGATAATGAATCTAGCAAGAAATTGAGCCCAATCCTACTGCATTGCCCAAAAAGGCCTTGCAGGTTTCATGCAAGCCCCTTTTTGCCCCATATACGGGCTAGGAATCTTGTGCATTTCAAAGGCTTGACGTTACATTGAGCATATCATTAAGGGTGCTCAAACTTTGATGGATCATATATTGATCTGCAAAGCCAACACCATATATCTTATTATGGATAAGAGTAATGCTACGAGGCCTCAATGTGGTGCCAAAGAAAAGACGTTTCATAACTGAGGCGCCACACGACAATAGGGGATGGGTGCAGTTTGGGATGTAAACACAGGAGGTCCCTGGTGCAATGAACCAATCCCCTCCTAACGTGTGGCCTTGAAGCTTTTCCTTGGTACCATATTTGGAAAGCATTTTACTTTGAATAAAGATTGTTGGTATATAGTTTAAATTTTTTTAAGAATTGTATTCCATGCCTTACACCAGTTTTTCTTATGTAGTCATATCTGAAACCAAGTTGATTTTTCTGTTTCAGGTTGAGGCTGCATATGACATGTTGCTTATGCAGAGTTTATCACGACGCAGGGCTGGGAAAGTTGTAAATAGTAGCATCCGTTATGCTGATGTTAAACCTGTTAGGAGTGCAGGAACAGGTGCAATGCCAAAATGGCTAGAGAAAACAGTCAAGAATGTTTCTGTTTCGGTTGAATCTCCATCCACTGGCAATTTTGGTGTACAGGCTGGGGTTTATGGAGCCTTGATGGTTTTCACGATTGTTAGTGGTACCTCCACATCTTCAGCTGGGACATACATTGGGGCTGATGTTCCTGGGATAATTCTGGCTACCAGCTTTGGAGCTTCATTGTACTTTTTGACCAAGAAGAGCATTAGCCTAGGTAAGGAGCTTGGCGGTTAAGGTTTTTCCTATTTATTTCAGCTAAATAATATATAAATTTGTATATATGTGTTCACAACTCGACATTGGAAATATGTGGATATTATGCTTCAAGATTAATATGAATTAATTGCTGTACTATAAAACAGATCAGCCACATGCAAAACGTTCAGAGTTATACTAGTATGCGAAATTGTTCATGCAGCTATTAAGCAGCTTATATTTGATCCACTGTTTCAGTGTCTCATAAAAGAGAAACCTATCATTAAGCAACATGTTCTTGAAATTTTTATGTTTAAGATAATTAATTGACATCAACAACAGTGGGATGAAATTTGGTCTAGTTCAGTAAACAAAATATTTACTTGAGATCCTTATGGGTATAACAAATTCATTACAGTTCACAGTGGTGAACCAATGTTAATGTCATTGGTTGAAGCGAACCATGACAGCAAGTCTTACACAACTATTTCCATTGGATTACGTATCCTGATTTTCCATTTATTTTGGCTAATAGCCAGAACCTCAGTCATTTCTAGATTTTCCTAATTCTTTTCATGACTTCTGTTCATCCTCAGGAAAATCCTGGGTATATAGTTACATATACACATATTCAAACATACCTACACATATGCATGCATGTATGCCTTCATGCACATATGCATGCATGTATGTATATGTGTATATAGATATATCATGATCTAGAATAATCTAAACTTTAGGTAGTTATGGCATTAAATAAATATTTCAAAGGAAGTTCTGGTATAAGGTAACTACAAGATGTAATTTTTTTTTGATATTTTCTACTAGTTCGCTTAAAATGTTTCAAACCATGTTGACTTCATTCTGGGTTAGACTGCTAACCATATCGATGGATCGTTGTTTTCCATAATGACAAATGCTGAGGGTGCTTGATTTGGATATCTCCGGTCAATGCTTAAGATTTGAGGGAAGGGTAATTGGTTCCAAGCCTGTCAAAGGCTTACTGCTTGCCGCCTGCTATTTTCTCCTAATCAAAAACATGAAGATGACAATGACTATATCATTACTCTCTCTCTCTCTCTCTCTCTCTCTCTGTGTGTGTGTGTGAGAGAGAAAAAGATTGTATCATTATGGTACATGTTTTTTTGAAGCTGCTCTATGCTTGATTTTGCTTCTCCTGATATGTAAATGAATTGTTTGTGCTTTCTTTCACAGGAAAAGCGACAATAATTACTGTGGGGGGCCTTGTTGTGGGTGCAGTGGTCGGATCAGCGGTTGAAAAATGGTTGCAGGTGGATGTAGTCCCATTTTTTGGCATCCATTCACCTGCAGTGATTGTAAGTGAATTTATTCTCTTCTCCCAGTTCTTGGTATCACTTTACCTGAGGTAGATTAAAAAAGCCGATCAATTGTACCTGGTCTGTAATTAATTAATGTCAATTGTCTCACTTATTTTTCAGCAAAATACATGGTTGCTTCAAATGTATGTGAAATGAGAAGCAAATTGTATAGCAGTCACCGTTACACTTTGTATGCTGTCTTGCAAGTTGGCTATTAGTTGTATCTTAACATCCAAGCTTCATTCATCTATAACCAGTTTAGGTTTCTTGGATCAAATTTTGATCCATGATGGTTTGAGAACTTGCTCAAAACAGCTCTTAAGTTAACTTCAGGGCAGGAGCGTGGCTGACATGAAATTTGAGATGATGGTTATTAATTACATAGCTTTAGCTTATGGGAATTTTATATCTTTTCTGCAACCAAATTGGAGAAAAAATGTTTTTGATGTTTTGTCAATCAAGTGCAACACATTTGGCTGGAATTTTTTCAGATACGGTGCATTAGATCCAGTTAAGATTATTTTGTTTTATTTTGAAATGAAATAGGGCTAAGGTATGCTAAATGTGTGCGTTTCAGAGAGAGAGAGAGAGCAAAACGTAACACTTTAGAGCTTGTTTGGTTTTTGCTCTTATTTTCTATTTTTTAAAAAAATTACAAGAAGAAAAAATGAATTAGATTGAACGGTGTTTGAGAAAAAACCCTTATATATATTTTTTTCATTTGTTTGTAAAATCTTTAGAGCTTTTGGAAGCAAAGATCTATTATTTACAAAAAGGCAAAAAAAATGAAAATTAAAAAAAGGAATGATAGAAGAATTTTTGCAAATGCTGTTTTCAGTAGCAATCCTCATGTGATATTTAAATAATTTGTAAGGAAACAAAGAAAAACAACAGCTGTGCCCAAAAGTCCCTTAATTTACAAATTTCCTATTGCTTGATCAGCAATGTTGCTTGAGATGCTACCTAGATGTCTAAATATGAACCGTTGCACCCTTTTTGGGGCCTTGTGAAATCAGATTAAATTATGTCATTTCAGATGTCACTGGCTACAATATTTGGTTACTGTCTTCGATTATACGCCCCTCGGTGCTCCTTCAGGTCAGCCTAACGTCACGAGTTCACCGCCCAAAAGCTTAAGCTATTGGATGAAGGATTAGCTCTGGCTTATAAACCACGGTTCTTTCACTAGTCAACGTGGGACAATCTCTGTTACCCAACCTCATGATGCCATCATCATGGATTGGCTCCTACTTGAGGGAGAGGGGCCCACCCATGGCTTGGGTCATAGGCAGCATCGACCTTCGAATCATCTAGTGAGATGCCTACATGACTAACAAAATTATGATACACATTGACCTTATCTCTAATACAACTTGTCATGGGGTCACAATCCAAAAGGACGCAGGACCAGCCCGAGCTTTAAAACCTGCATGACGGTGGCACTCCTCAATGTGGTAGTATAACATAACGCCTGCCTCTCGATGCTACAATTGCATATTAGTAATTTGGTATTTGATAACAGGATATTATTCTCTTTAGCCTTGTTGTAGGATTAACTAAAATAAACGAGGGAACAATCTACTCTTTGAAACGCAACATCTCAGTAATCTCGGTGGGTGGTCAAGACCAAGAGGAGCCCAGATTTCGCTTCATATCTTTGGCATGAAAAACGATCAATCTTCAACAAAACCAAGATTTCATAAGATCTTAGCCGACTGAGATATTGATATCTCGATCAATATAATAAATCCTACACCTACAACTATATTACGATATTCATTTAAAATTTATTTTAAAAATATTTAAAAGTAAACAATAATTAGAAAATATCACCGGTGACCCCGGCCGTGATGAACGATTACAAACAGGTGAGGTTAGGCACAGGGGTGCTTCTGAGATTCACATATGACATTTTACTCATCCCTTGAAGCTGGAGTAGAAATATTATGAGATATAATGGTGAGAATAAAACCAACAAAAGAATAAAATTATAAGACAACACCGCGGGGACAGAAACACAGCTCTTTAGAAAGAGGAATGAAAATTAAAACAGTGATGGGAACAAATGAAAAATACCACCAAATAATTCAATTTTCACCTTTTAAGTTCCTTTCCTGCTATTTAGAAACTAGAAGTAGTCGTTCCCCTATTATATATAAACATAACACAAAGGGAACTGATTTTTGCAGCACAATTTTATAGTTTACGCAGAGTAAACAAGTACATGAGCTGCTTCACCTCCCATTTTTCAGATCCTGTCATTAGAGTAAGATCAAGTGTTCGGTTTCATATAGGATGGTAGAACGGTTGAGCTGGCTTTGTCAAGAGTTACTGAGTTCCGCGGGAGTCATGCAAGGTGCAAGAGAGTTTGCAGGTAGAGTGATGCCAGCCCCTCTGACAGAGAGAGTGGGACCTCTGTTTGAGGTGGCCCTGCTTACAAGATTTGAATCGAGGTACACAACTACGACGGTGATGTCATCATGGAAATGCCGACGCACCCCGCGATCGATCTTCTTGAGATCAGAGTACCTCATCTCTCTTTTCTTGGCAGCTTCTTGCAGCGCAGCCTTTATCAGCCTCCGGGCGCTTCCCTGCAGAAAATGGCAAGTAACAATGATTAATTCCTCTGATGCAAATTGTCTTCAGGGAAGAAAAAGTAGTTTCCCAAATGCATTTACATGACAAGACGGGGATCCTAACCCTACAACTTCATAATAACATGTCAACATTCAAGTCAAGGCCACCATATGCTAGAAGTTTACAAAAGAGATGGTAGTACGAAGTTTTAACAATCTCTTGAAACCAGTGACATGCAAGCAGTTCAAGGAAGTTCAACTCCTTGTATGCTGCATCCGGCTGGGCCTTAAACACCTATGCAGATGAGGATGCTGTAAAATGCACAAAGAGCACAAGGTCCAGTTTCTTAATATAAATACTTAATCCATGGATCAGAAACTCCAATATGTTCTTAATTTCTCACTTGATATTTTAGAAGTATCTCGCAAGCTACTTTAATAATCATAAATAAGATACAAATAAAGAATGCTAGTAAGTGGCATGACATGCCACCTATCCTCTTTAAACAAGAGCCAATAACCACTAGCGATTAAGCCTCTTCCTCATCCAAAACCATCACCAATATTCTCATGCCATGGCAAAATTTATATGCTTTACTTTTTTCTAACCCAGAAACTTTTAACATAAATCATAATAGATTTGTTCCTGGTTTGCATAACAAGACAATGGCTAGTAACGTCTGACTTCTCATCAAGGTACAAATCCCAAAAACAATTAAGTAATCTCAATACATCTGAAATTCATCAAGGGTGAAATTTCTTATCCTTCTCGTTACGAATATAGTTAGTTTAGACCTTTTTGGTTTCTCAGTGATACGGGCATATTCGACAAATCCATGGTTTGAAATAGCAAATTTCATTAGGCATACTTGTTTCTTCTACTTAGATTGAATGGAAAAATTTCCCCTGAACAAATCTCATGTGCACAACAAGAGTTCCCACTTACAGGTCAAGCATACACTAGAAGGCTTGCATTTATAAAATACGAGTGAAGAATAATTTCTGGTGAATTTGCTCTTGAATCTGACTTGTATGCAAGTAAAACTCAACTGGGTGCAGCAGACAGACAAACAATTTGTTCATTGAAGATAAAAAGCTGACACGCTAAAGCCTTCAGGGTTGACCGGATGCTTAATTCATGCTCTTCCCACTTTGGTCAATCCTAAATATTTGAATGAACGTGAAAGAAAACATGGTCAAAGCTGATCCCAAGTTGGCCCTAACTTTGTATGGCTGAATACATTGTCTGCTAGTGAAGTTACAATTGAGGATTTTAATAGGTCTACGGTTCAACTGAACTCAAGCTAATTGCTAAATGGGTCAGTTCTGGGTCAACAATCAGGGACCTCCTGTGTTGGCCGTTGGTCATATAGAGCCAACCAAACCAACCTACACCCTCAGGTACAAAGAAAGAAAATTGCAGACTGTCCAAAACCTATCCCAAGTTCCATTAATAGGTGCAGAAGGAACAGCTGCAGTAATGCATTTATCAGGTACTGTCATTAAGCCGTTACCTCTTTCCATTGGGATATCCTAGTTTGGGACCTTTCTACAACAACAAGCCAAGGTGAACAGCTAGATTTCCATGTTATTAAAGACTTCATGGACCAGCCCCATTTGCTTCACAATCTTAGGGTGTAATTAACTTTGTATTTATTCTGTTTCTAAATGTCTAATTTTGCATCGTGCCTCTCTCATATACTATATTTTAAAACTATCAAATGTGCAGACTTTTATCACCTTCAGTTATATGGTATAGCTAAACATGAACGCACTTCCAATCTTGCTCTATCTTTTCAAATTTCCTGCACTTGCTTCCTAAATCAAGCATCAATTACCAGACTGTGCCGCTTTTATTATCCCTCAAAGCCTCTTGTCATCAACCATGTAGAGCTGATTGTAAGCTTGTAGGACTTCAATATAGAAATTCATCTTCATTGACATCACAAAAGGTGCCAAATTACTTTCTCACTTCTCACGATAAAACAGTCTCCTGCAATGTCATCTTTCTATAAAGCAATTTGGATATAACTTAGAAAATTAATATCCTATATAGGAAGTCAAAGAGCGCTGTAATCCCTCTAGAACCTTAACCTGACACCATTTCCCACTTAATAGCTAAAGCCCCGCCCAAAGACACCATTCTCTCATTATTTTGTGCAATCGTCAGTCTATATGAGTTCAAGCCTCAAGCAAGAGAATAAATTTATTGAAATTTCATCCTAAGATTTCTTTGGGCATGTTTGGCAATGCCTCCGCTTTTCAAAAGTCATTCTCATTAAGTATTTCCATCTACAGAACTTTAATTAAAGAGCACCTTTTTATATAGTCATTGTTGGATAAATACATATTATAGAACTATATTTGATGAGCGGGCATACCATGTTTGAGTAACAGAGTAAGGTCATTAAGGCAGAAGTCAAAAGCTAGGTTTTTGTTTTCTCTAAAAAGCCACTTTTTGGCATATGCTTCTTTAGGAAGAACTTATCAAATAATGTTACCAAACCTTTTTTTTCTCCATAAAGAACTTTCTTCTTCTTCTTCTTCTTCTTCTTCTTTTTTATGAACTTTAAAAGACAAAAAATGACTTTTCACATACCCTCCACAAGGGATAACCAGTTAACTTTTCCCCTCACCTTTGTACAGTCTTATACTACAGCTTTCTTGAAGTAATATGAAGAAGTGGGAAGCAACATCCATGAAATCTGACCTGCATCCCACATCCCTCGACCTCAATCTATTACATGCTCGTCCCTTCTCCCATCATATTCTTTAGTTCCCTAAAGAACATAACGTCCCTTGAGAGATAAGATAGATTCTTAGCTTGTAGCACAAAAAAAGGTCGCCTATGTCCAAGGTAAACCAACTACATAATTAAGAAAATGGTAAGACCTTTTTATATAACATTAACAACCATCCAAGATTAATATATGAAATTGATCTTGAAAATGAAATTGTTAAAGAACTTTACCTAGAGCCCTTTCTGAATTTTTTTAAAAAAAAAGTAAACCAAAATTTCAAATTATTGAATAAAACCATATCTGCTGCAAGAGGATAAAAAGGAGGCAGGCAGGGGATTGCTTGGAAAATAATATTAGGCATTATTCCCACTCCACCATCTCAAAGTTCTACTAATGAATCTGAGGATACCCTTGTTAAGACTTATAGGAAAATAACAAAAAATAATCAACATACTAAAGATAAAGAGGATGTTGCTGTAGAACCCTATATGTAATATTTGGTTCATAATTAAAAATACTTTAATAAACAACATCTAAAAGAGGAAACCCAATTATCTATTTATATCCAAAACGCATCTTCCTCATGAAATAAAGAAGGTATCCATAAGTTATTTTAGACCATCCCCACTAACAATACCTCTAGTATTCCGATAGAAATCAATCTTATACACAAATCCATGTATTCTAGCCTTGTGTGTCACTCTGATGCTATCATTGGCTTCAATATGAAACTTCAATCAGAGGGATAAGAATCAACCACAATCTTGAATGTCATTGTTCTTGAAATACTACATTCAAGTTGTTCATGGATCGACGTTGATCTTGAGTAAGGATGTGAAAGATCTGAGCTTCTCCTAACTCCACTTAATGATCCTTGAGATTAGGATCAGCTTAGCCCTAAATCTTTCCCCAAGCTACCCTTCTTCTCATTTAGCTTTTACAAGAGTTTCCTCCTTCCTCCTTGTTCATGAAACCACATTGGACAAAAAAACAAATGGCAGCATAATAACATATTGCTTAATCTCAATGAATTCCATATCCTATGAAATCTTACGAAAGATGCTTTTTAAAATAAAATCTCAAGGTAGGTCACAAGCCCACGTAGAGCAGGATCAGACAAACAGTATATTTCATGCTAGTCAGAAATGAAAACTAGCCATCATGTAATTGTAAATGGTATGGTATATAATAAATAGAGTCATGATACCCCGATATATAGTACATGATACCCCGATATATGGTACATGCTTAATAAAAAGCAAACCAAAAACTATTTAAGTTGATAAATCATAACGTTGTCAATTACTTGAGTTATGGTATAAGAAAATTTTTGATTTTATTGATCTAGCTTTGCTTAACAAATTTTCTATTAAATGATTAAAAGCATCTAATGTTTCCAAACAACATGACATGCTCTAGCTTCAATTAATATTTGTGCAACAGATAATAAATATACTCAATTTCATTTTCTCTTCAAGTAAATACTTATTTATGCATTTAATAAGAGAACAAGTTAAAGACTTCAACAAACAAAGGAATAAACTGCTTGCTCCATACAAAAGCAGCCCTTCCCAATTGCCAACGTAGGCACTTAGGCAACAGCCTCAGGCCTTGCAAGCACCAAGCAAAAAGACAGTTGGGCTGTCCATGTGCCTGGATGAGCCACCTAAGTGCCTGTGCATCCATATGTGAAAATTATGATGCATGTACAGAACTTATTCACAAACTACATAAATACAGATAAACTAATAAAAGAGAAAACGGAATGTTCCCAATGTGGATAGCATAGAAACATCTATGTACAATACAAATATATATTGCACCATGGAAGCTAAACTCTCTTCAAAAAATGTTGATCCAAAATCATCCTCCTTTACACGTGACAATCAACATAGTATTCAGTTTTCAATGATCAACCACTCTTACATCAAAGAAATTCACTTCTAGTTCAACTCTTATTTATTAATGACATTCAGATTTTTGACAGGCAACATCATCTCCATGCTAGAGCAAATTATATGATACCGTCAATAAAGAAACAACCAGAGTCCTGTCTGTCCCATATAAGTGGACTTTTAGATTGGATAAAATTTTCATTTGATGCAAGTTTTCCTTAATTGGTTTAAACAACTTCCATCTAGGGTCTCGCAGTCTCCTGAACCCCTTGCAAATCCTTCTAACTACTCCCTTAATGAAGTACTTATTTATCTTCTTTAACATGCATTAACCAAATATTCATCCATCAATTTCAATGGCATTTGAGGAACTCCCAAGTCCTAACTATAGTATAATGTATTACAGTACTATAGTATTCTTGTCTCTCCTATACTGGTTCTATGTATCTATGCCAGAATACTTGTCTGACAAACAGACTTATTCCAGGTTATTGAACTTACTATCATCTTACAAACTCTGTTAAGCTCCATTGGCATTTATTGAACATAAAAGATCCAAGAACGTCAAGATTTATTGCCTGTCCATTGACATACACTGCCAGTGTACAGGTACAGCTATCATCTGGAGAAGAACCAGACCAACTCAAATCCGCATAACATTAAAAGCAATAGATTTTTCTCACGTAGCAGTAACTAACATCAACTAACTAGTCACTCTAAATCTACAATGATGTTTTGCGAAATGTATAATTCTCAGTCAACTATTCCTGAACCAAAAGGCAAACAATTTCTTTTGATTTTGTATGAAAGGCTATGACTGAGATGGAAAACATACACTGCAGGGATGATTTTGAACAATGTTGACCGCTTCCTGATTGCTGATGTGCTCCCAAAGCCCATCAGAGGCAAATATAAGAAACTGATCTTGTGGTTGCAGAGGTTGCACCAAAATTGAAGGTTCAGAACTAAGTATCGGCCTTTTGAAAGGTTCTCGAAGACGAAACTTCACATACAAAGGCTCCCTGTTGTACTCTGGCTTTTTTAAGTATATGTCTCCAATCGACCTAGAGACCTGCAGTGAAATCATGCTTTGTGAATGAAGGGTCAAATAAGACGTCCGTCAAGAAGAAGACAGGTTCTTGGCAACCTACAAATACAATATATAAACATGCTTATATGTTTCTGTGTATATGTCTGTGTGTGTGTTTGCAGACACAAACTAAATCAGAGAAGTTCACCCAAAATGCAAATTACCTAGATACCTCAGCTTTTGTTTCAAACTTTTAAGGTCAAGGGCATTCTTGTAATTTAGCCACGCATTAAATACATACAAAAAGGTCAATCACATGGTCACATTGGTCAGTTATGACTGTAAACGCCTGGCTATAATACAAGAATACCCTAAATCCTTCCAAGTAGTTGACCTGCTAAATGATACACACATAGATGAGATAGTATCCTATAATTGAGGACCCAACTTGCAACTGCAAAACAATGACAGAGCATCTAAAGTGGAAAAAAAAAATTGTTAGATGATTATATTCAAAGGTCTAGAAACAAAAAAAAATTAATTGTTCCATGATTTCCTACATAACAATATTTCTAAAGACATTATGACTTTTGAATTTCAATTAGCAGTTGAACTCTCATTTGCAAGTGTTCTAAGGAGCTTAGATCATAATCAATGGTCTGGATTCTCAAAGTAAATGCCTTATAATAAGTAACTACATGAACTTTATTGGCACCATCCATTTTTTTGTCTAATTAATGCTTTAGCAAATCCCCGAAAGATATATTCATAGATTGTTTTACTCTCTCTCTCTCTCTCTGTGTGTGTGTGTGTGTTGCATGCATGCAGGTGCATGTGGGTACCTAAAGGAAGCCAAGCTCAATGTGATGGTTTAAGTTTGCAGCATAAGCAACTTGACAAGCCAATTCTTGAGCTGAACCTGAGCCTATACTCATATTTCCATGTGAACTACAATTTTAGCTCAGCTTGATGAGGCTTGAAAATGTTATAGATTATAATATTATGTATAATATGTAGTTATGTACTATAATATAAACACTTCCATTGATGGCTTAGTTAAATTATTATGTTTTATGAAGTGGTAAAGCATCTAATTATATGTTTCATAATTTTTTAGATTCATGTTTTATGATTAAGCGTTAATCATTTTCTAAATTTAATAATTTAAATCAGTTATATGTTACTTCAAACTTAAACTGTTCTTCAGTTGATCTTATGTCCAGCTTGCTTGAATTGACTTCAACTTGTTTCAAATAATCAAGCTGATTGATTAGGTCATCTTCAGCTGGGTTCAAAATCAAGCTGAAATTAGGCTCAGTCAAATGATAAATGAACCAAGCTTGATCTGAAAATTCAAGCTAAAAAATAATTCAAGCCAAGCTTGATCAAGCTCGGCTCAGGTTACACCACTTATTTCCAAGCATTGATTGTGAGATTCATGAATTAAAAGAATATATTTGATATAGTTAAAGAGTGACTGAAGAATCTCAACTGTGAGCTGATGCTTTGATATCATATTGTCCTATATCCAGACTTTATTGGTGTATGTTAGACGAGAATAATGGCCGAGATTTTATATACACCGTATCGGTTGAGATAAGAAGGGTGGACACCAGTATAAATCTGAGATCTCTGCCAAGGTGAATATTTTGGACAGAACTTGTTAAGTTATAAGCAAATATGGAGGAAGAAAATCACTACTATAACTTTGCCAATACTAGGAGTCAGATTGTGTTTCACCTATGTATAATGTGCACCAGCAAAATGAATGGCTAAATCATGTTATGTTTCGAAAAGATTAAGCAGCAAAATTCCTCAAAGAAATTAAATAAACACTGGAAAAGATCTTGCAAAACAAAAAAAGTACAGACTTTGACATCTGGTGTACCCATAAATTCTTTGAGAAATGGCTTAGACATTACAGGTGGGAAGACATCGGAAATAACCTAAAAAAGTTTCATGATTCTTGACATATCTATCTGTAATCTTGAAGCAGGAGGCAGCCAAAATAACATCTACGGAGAATTTGAAAGGATAACACCATAGATATAACGAATATGAATACAAACAGCCAGGTAACCATAAGGACAAGGCTTATACAAGGAAAAGATTGTTTTGCCTCAGTGCTTCAAACAAAATATGACAAGCCAATAAATATCAACATATGACCACAGTATGGAATGAGTACCTGGATAAGGCCCTTCACACGCCAAACATTATGCTTCAAAACTACAATCTGTGAATCATCTGGATGCAATGAATATAATTCTTGTCTAACAGACTCGATGGCCACATTGTGCTCCATTGATAACTGCATTGCAAGAACCTCACCAGTTGCCTTGACAAGCCTTCCTAAAACAACACGGGAATCTCCAACATTAGCAACATAAAGGGTTCCACCACAGATCACACCAACCAGACAGCAAGAGCCAACAGCTGCAATCTGAGGTTTCATAAACCACTGTTTAGCGACCAGAGAGAAGAACCCTTCTTCTGTAGCTTGAAATGCTTTTCTTAGCACTTCAGCTGACATTGACTGTTGCTCAGATGCAAATCCTGGCAAGAATCAAAGCTACCGTTAAGGGGCACACTCAATGACAGGAAATACAAAAGTGCACCTCCAGTAACATACCCTCTTGGAGGTGAAAAGGCATAACCAATGATAAGTATGGCCAAGTAAAAAATCATTGTATAGTCCTAACACCATGCTTCCAGATATCCTGATAAAAATTCCAAAGGTGCAAAAAAATGAACCACTGTGTTGTAATAAGTTCCAATTACTAGCTCAATTAAGAAGCTCACTAGAATCCAAGTCCCACAGATTATTCAGATCCAGATGAGATAGCACACATACTTGATGCTGAGTAAAATGAAAACAAAAAACTAGCACACAATCCAAATTTTACGGGCAGCAAAAAAAAGCTCATTTATTGAGCGGTGACATGATCATAAATCATCTTAACATATTTTCGACAGAGGAAAGAAAGTATCATCATTCGCAGGCTTCTAGTAGGGAGAAAAGATGAATTTTTAACCATTCAAAATCGATTATTGATTCTATAAATGATAAAATTCATAAGCCTCCAAGCAGATCTAAGCAAAGAAAAAAGAAAATATCAACTCATTAAGATAGAAAAATTACTACAGAATAATTACTAAACTTAAGCATCCAAGCTCCATCTGCAGAACCTTACTCTTGACATGGTGGAAGAGATGATCATTGATATATCGGGATGTCTCCGGGCCACCATGCCCATCATAGATCCCGACGAAGGTCCCGTGTGGCCCTGAATCAAGCGAGCTGAGTGGACCTGACTCAATCTGGCTCTGGTCCTCAAGCAAGTTGTTTGCCTGGACAACAGCCATGGAGAACTCCCCGCTCGTGTGCTGGCCAGTGTCCTTGTACCAGAGCAACCCATCTTGCCGGCCGACTGCATCAGAGCCTGAGTGGATGTACTGAGCCGACGACGGCCCCCAGCAGGACCTCACGAAGTTCATCCACGCCTCTGACATCCCTCATCTCAACCAGCCCCGCCTCTGCATCCCCCACGACATCTATCTATGCAAACCCTAGCTCCCTTCAATACAAAGACCTGGCACCCTCTCCCTACCCTGTGACTGAGAAAAGAAGAGAAAAAGACAATAATCACAAAATGGAAACTAAAGCAACAACAACAACGATATATTAATCACGGACCAACTTCAAAAATCCAAACTTGCCTTTCTTGAATTGAATAACATCAAGGAAAGTAAGCAGAAAAGCAACAATAACAACAAAAATATGAATAACAGACCAACATCAAAATCCAAACTTGCCTTTCTGAAACTGCATAAAATCAAGAGAATGAAGCCAAAAAGCATCAATTAGAGCAATATGTTGATAAAAAACAATATCAAATTCAAACCTTGAATAAAATCCAGAAAAGTAAACATAACAGCAAAGCAAAGTTCAATCCCACTTCTTTTTTCTCTATAACACAAGGTCCATACTACAGATCAGCCAACATCCCTTTCATTACCTCTTATATCATTCAAACCTAGCTTCTTCTAAATAGGACTTTTCTCCTTTAAATAGAACTGAGACCCAGCATCAAAAACCCGTTTCACTTACCCTCCACGGAAGAGAGAAAACTACCCAGAAAACTACCAGTTGGAAAGGGACTAACAAAGCCACCATGCCATCATCTGTCTCCCCTCAAACACGCAACTTAGGCTCATCGATTCCAATGCAAAGGCCTGAGCAACCGAACAAAATAGAATCCACTATTCTCTCCCTACAATAAAGATTAAGTCTTTTGATGAAAAAGAAAGGGAAAAGCATCAACGTAGGCTCCAAAACTTGTGAAAATACTGATAAAAATCCAACCTCGGTGCAATCTACACTCCACGGGCATCGAGTGATGGAGACCGCCGACGGGGACCTCAGATCTGGGCGCCCATCAAATCACACAAGAAAGAGAGAGAGACGAAGGCTTCCTTTTATTGATTTTTTTCCAAGAGATTCTATGGAGACGGAGAGGGAAGGGAGAGATAAGGGAGCGGCGTAACGAAGAGGGTTTTTCTTTTGTTTTTTTCCCTTGCTTTCTATCACTAAATATGGGCGAGGGGGGGGTGGGGTGGAGAACGAAGGCTTCGAACCAACCCCCTCTCTCTCCTTCTAACGGCCGTTATAACGATTTTTGGATGCTTAGTTCACACTGCGTAATACATAACAGATTTTTTAAGTAAATGACTAATGACTACTTTTGACCGTTATTCTATTACAACGGTTTAATGATAAGGAGACAAAAGATAGGATTTCCTGGTCATCTTATTTGTCCTACCAATCCATTCCTCCCTTTGCTATATGCATGCAACTTGGTCTGTATACTTGGTCATCTTTAATCACTAACCGACCATTTAAGAATATTATCCACATGGAATATTGATTTAAAGAAGATAGTAGTCATTGATATATATTCTTGAATGATTAAAATTTAATTAAATTTTGTGATTAAAAATGATATCTGAACATGAGAATTGTTAGATACAATCATAATTGGACTTTTTGATTGTTCACTAAAATTTTAAATTTAAATTTCCTTTTCAACCAAAAAAATTATTTAATATCTTGTCTTTGATGAAGCCATCTCGGGACTATTTAGGTTAGATATGTAGTGAACATTAATCCATTACTTATAGCCAATAATAATAATAATAATGGAGGGGTCTGTTATTAGGGGTAACAGGCGTTATGGTAACCTTGGTCGGTCGGGTGACAGAAACCATAAAATACCAACAAAAGAAGAGCTCAGAGCCAGTAAGGCAAAGGGCCCGTTGTGGGCCCCAGCACTGCACGCAAGCCCAAGGGAGAAACTGGGGAACGGAGGGGTAGCATTGGAAGGACATGGGCATAGCGGGAATTGTGTGCAGCGGTCAGGGGTGTTTCGGGTATTAAACGCATTATTACATCTCTCTTGCTCTTTTCCTTTCTCTCTCTCTAATTTTCTCCCGTCAAATCCCAACGGTCCGCTTGCGGCTTGTAATAATTTTTTTTCCACATTTGAATCGTTTTTATGATCTCTATCCGTCCATCGTGCCTTTTTTTTTTATCCACATTAAGCAACCAGCATCCGCATATTGCAGTGCCACGGAAAATGCTATCGTGCGCCGTGGGAGCACAATTTCCTGGCTTCATTTCTTATCAGATTTGGTTTATTTTCACTTCGTAATTAGTAATTACCATGAGATTACTGACCAAAAAAAAAAACTATGAGACTCTATCGCACTTTTGCCATCTTAGATTATAAGTTTGGTTCAATTTGGATAATTTTGAGCTATATATCAACTTCATCGATGTA
This sequence comes from Cocos nucifera, assembly GCA_006176705.1. NCBI lineage: Eukaryota > Viridiplantae > Streptophyta > Magnoliopsida > Arecales > Arecaceae > Cocos > Cocos nucifera. Next base: position 1,367,863 of record QRFJ01000730.1, on the reverse strand, counting down.
GCGATGCCTCATTGAAATATTTATATGCATTCAAAGATAAGATATCAATAAAATTTATGTTCCATATGAACTACGATGGATTGAGAATGAGATCGAATTTAATATCATCAGGTCAAGCATTGATGAATCTTACTCAAGTGGTACCGATTTATCTTATCTTGATTAGGTCCGAAATTAATTAAGTTTGTGAAAACTTAGAAATTCAAAATTTAGCGTAAATTGCTCGAAATTGAGAATTCATATCCGATTATCTGATGTACTAAAATTAGATTATGCTTGAGTGGCTAATTTTTTATTTAATTTGATTGAAAATATTTTATTAGAAATTGATGAAAACTCCAACCAAATTGAAACCAATTGATGATTTGGACCTAAAACCAGTCCACATCAAGCATATCGCATGCCGAACTTAGATCTAGTCCAGATTTCTTGGAACCCCCAATTTCATATCTTGCTACTTGGAAAACATATGGATGGAGATCCAAAGACATGGAATGCAAGGACAGTTGGATGATGATGTGACATCCTTTCTGCCATTGCTCATGGTGATTCTCTATTTCCCCTTGCAGGCCTTTTTAATCCCTACCCCATCTGAGGCATGGTCCATCAAAACCCCAACGTGACCATGGCTGAAGCATGTAGTGGCTCATGTGGGATGAGTTTTCGGACATGGATTGAACAATGATGATGGTGCTCCTCGTGGATTTCTAGTTCGGCCTCAATCATATCACACATGGGAGGTGGTTGCTTCTTAGCCTTTCTCATTGTACCTCCTTAGGCGCCAAGATGTCTAAATGGCAGCCACCCGGCCACATGGGCTGCTCTCCATGACATACAAGCTCCTCATGCTTGGTTTATCATAGCCTTAGCCAATCAAAACACAGTTCGAGTCCTCTCCTAAAGCTTGACTTTTGGTTGAAAAAATATTAGTGATGGCAATTAGATGAAAATAGATCGAACAGACTATTATTTCTATCCGCTCCATACTTATTTCAAAGTGAAGTAGGACTAGTAGAGTCTCGAAGCGGTGCAGAAATGATAAAAATTAATGGGATGGATTGAATAGATCAGATATAAAATTAATTTTTTTCATATAAACTAATTATCTTTTGTCTCGAAAAAAGTATTGGTAAAGAGTTATATACATCGAGATTAGATTACCATGATTCATATCCATCCAAAATCTACTATAGGTCAGATAAAATCGATCTTACGGGAGGCAGGTCAGACCGGATATCTAATAGGATGGAGTAAATTGCCATCTTGAGAAAATACATCATTATTAGTTTTAATAAAAATGTGCTCTTTTTTTTGATACCTTCTTTCATTGGTTATGTCTGTGGTAGGCCTTGGGTTAGCCTCTGATTGGATGAAGAGCAACTTCCGTGTTCATGGACCCACAGGCAAGGTTGTGGACAGCGAATGGCCTTAGGATTCAGAAGTCACATGTGTGGAACTTGCACTGACCCATCCATGAATGCATCATACCAAACCTTTTTCTTGTTTCAAACTATTTGCTCCATAAACCATCCATCCCTCCTTGGACATCATTATTGACCAGCACAACAGCCATTGCTGGTTATTATCAAGCCAACGAAGTTTATAAAAGAAAATTTTAACCGCATCATTGACCTTTTGGATTAAAGAAAATAGTAATTACGATGATAACAATAAGATGTTGTAATTAATAGATTTATCGGAATACTATTTTAAAAATAAATATTATATTTTGGGTACATGTATGGAAAGCAATTGTAGGTATTTTCTTTTTTTTTTTTTTTTCTTTGAAAATGATGACCACCCATCTTTTCATCGAAATAATGAAGAATGTGTCAAACACTTGGTAAACACCCCAGGGTTCTAACATGAATCTTCCTCTTAGTGGAAGAGGAGGCAACTGCTGGACGATAGCTTTGTTTACTAAAGTAGTTTATATGTGAATATTTAATTATCGTATGATGTTATTGCAAATGAAAAATGTTGTAGTATATGATTAAGCGATAAGGGGACATGGTTTTTAGAAAGAACTAAAATTTTAAGTCCATGATTGCCTGAGGATCTTGAAATTCTCAATCTCGGAGGAAAGGTAGGTAAAGAGGCAATGGCAGGATAATAAGACAACGATGGAAACAAATATGAAAAGTGTTGAGATAATTACTCGAATTGATGAACTTTAGCATCGAAGGGTTTTCTGTCAGATAAATTTTGATAAATTTTTTTTTTTTGCATGAACAAATTAAGTGAGGTGCAATTTAGTCGGCACCGCATCGAGAACTTCACCGAAGTATAGCGGCAACAAAAAGGAAAACCAAGATCATTAGTTAATTGGTTATCGATATTTTACTTTGTTTGTGTAAAGAGTTTGCTTGGCATCTACCCTAACTTTTTTAGATTTTAATTTAACAAAATGTTATTATTATAAGGAAATTGATATCACTCCATTTTCAAACAAATCTTCGCGAAAAGAGCTAGTCATACAGAAATAGCATATTTTCGCATTGTTTTTTATATTAATGGAAATGGAGGAAGCCAGATGGTTCCTTGAGATTAATTAAAGAACAGGGAATATTACAGAGAAAATTTCCATGGAGAGAGGTTGGCAGAGAAGAAATATGGGGAGGGATTACATGAGATTAAGAATCGTTCAGCATCCATGATTAATAAAGAAGGTTAAGTAGCCATTATACTTGTACAAAACTTTTCCTAAACATAAATTACCTAGCATCTCAAAGGTATGCAATATGTTTAGAAAAATTAATGTTGAAGAAGTCTTTCAGAAAGAAAGATTCCTGAGTTTCTCTCGTGCCGCATTGGCCAACAAAATGCCATGAGAGAAGGTTCCAGACCTTCCTAAGTTTAGAACGAATCGACGAGAATATTTTACCTTTGTTTGACCATACCTTTTCTTTGCCTTCAACCACATAATTTGAACCTATGGAAAGCACATCATTAGTTGGAAAGTGATGCATTATGAGCTTAAAAATAAGTATTCTATCATTCATGTGATGATGTAATCAAGTTTATTCGCATTCAGCTACTTCAAGTGAGGAGACAAAATCACAATTTTGACAAAGAAATAGCTGGAAATCAATTTCTCAAGCCAAAAACGGAACTAGTCAAACTAGAGCTCAAATTTTATCCATTTGTTCATAATAAAAAGTGTAATCGTCTGATATTTAAATAATTTTGAAGAAGAAATCTTGGAAACTCGATTTATAGTAAAGTAAGCATACTCTAGTGAACCTTCTCCAAAAAAAAAAAAAAAAAAAAAAAAAAGGAATACTCTAACTCAGCAGGCACATGCCAAGTCACACCCCTCTTCTTGGGAGATGCATCCCTAATATTTGGAGGTAAGAGGTTGTTTAAGTCATAAAAGGCCTTCTCTTCCTTTCTCTCACAATTGTAGGAAGATCCCTGGATCAATGTATCACAATATGGAGTCTTTTTTGTAACTTAAGAAGCTTGACATTTTTTGCAATTGAGCCAAGCTCAAGCCAGCTTGTTTAATAATGAGCCAAACTCAAGTAGCTCATAAACATCTCATTTAAAATATACATGAAGGAATAAGGTCCATTGGTGCCTTCATATATATAATATATATATATTTGAGCAATTTTGCAGCATTATATTTTATCATATAAATCTTATTTTTAACATAAATTTTTGTTCGTAAATAGTAATTCGAATAAATATAATGCATAATATATGTTAAATTATTTATTTCTTCCTATTTCAAGTTTAACAAAGCCAAGTCAAAACAAGTCAAGCATGGCTCTAAATCATCTCCTTTAGTTCTTAAACAAGCCAAATTCAAGCTACGCATGAGCTGTCATTTGCAAATAACTCGTTCTTTCAAGAGTCCTAATTTTGGTAATATCTTTATATCATTGATCACTGGGAAGCAAAGAGTGCTACTCTTGTTTGGGTTCTTTATAGCTCTATCTTCTAGAGTAAGTATTTGGCCTCAAGTCATCTACCCTAAATTTGATACATAGATTCTTACAGACGTCAGCACATACTTATCTTTTTTGAGAAGCATTAGTTTATTTTAACGGCGGATATATTTCTTAAATTTTAAGTGTTTGGTGAAGAACATGTACTATTTTTGGTCTCCAGTTGGTTTGGGTTTGGGTCTGGTCAGACAAGCTCGAATTTGATATACATTTGATGCCATAAGCTTCATCCTACCGAATGATACTATTGGTTGGATTGTCAGGTTAATCCAATCCACCTCCAGCTCTACTAGTCACAGTTCAATCAACATAGCATGATGTTATATGAACTAATGTATTATATCTAGTTCTAAATCAAATCTCATCTTTCCACAAAATCCAATCCTGCATTCTTGTTTCACATAATAAAATAAGTGATTCCGATTAATCATCTACAATTAAACATTTCAATCATTTGGTAGCAAATGCAGAATAATCTGCGGTCGGCCGATGCATGACCAAATACATCCAAGTCCAAGCATAGACCAGCCAGAATTACACAACAATTAATCTACGGTTCAGCAGGTTCATGGTATATAGCCCATATCTACCCTGCAGAGCTCGCAGGAGGCATCATATCCATTTGACTCTGCCTTGCCCTTGCTGGACGCCAAGCTAGTGAATCTAAATAGCCCTTGTGATAAAAATCCAAGATCCACCAAACGTTTCCTTTGGACAGCATTTTAATATAAACTTTGGCATTACCTTTTTATCATCCGCTGTCGGCTTATTGGATGAAGCCATTATTTCTTTGCTGGGACACCAAACTTGAGATAGGTCGGTCAAATGTCATCCACACATGTTACTGGACAAATTACTATTATATATATATATATATATATAAGGTGATGACATCCATGAACAAAAAATCTCACCATCAAGCATTGAGCATATACCGAACTATATAGATATATGTATATAAAAACTCTTTGGTATTATTTAATGTTTTGACTAGGGTATTAACTGGGATGGGTTCATTCGACAAATGTCCATGATTAGTACCGCCTAGCTACATGGTTTGATTGATGTATGAAGTCTAAAAAGTTATTGCTTGATCACGTGAATTTGTTGCACAAATCTTAGATAAGTCTTGGTCGGCAACTTCGCAAAGCTTATAGGGGAAGAGACCATTTTCTCATGTTCTTGAATGAGGAAGCTTCCCTTTTTTATTTGTTTATGGCCCTTCAATTACGGTGGCTGGACATTTATTTAGATTCAAACCATATGGAAGAATTTATAGACTTTCATTTGGATTTCTTCACCCACATGATCATCCCTAAGAGATTTCCTCCTTTAGCTAGTATTGAAGAAGTTAGAGTTGTTGCAATGTTATTGAAATTAATATCAAGAGGATTAACACGCAGCCTTGATATGACAAGAATCTCACTAAAAAAGCTGTTCGAAAAGTATTATATGAGTTCCTTGGTCTACCTAATGCATAATCAATATAAGACTAAACGCACGCCTATACGAGTCCTCACATAATCTCCATATTTAAGCCCTAGCATCCTCACTAAGTTAAAGATTAAAATCCATTCAAATCTAATCATAAGCACCATGGTTGGCCTATGGCTAGCCTCAGTGGGCCCGTGCTATAGTCCCCTAGTCTACAAAGGTTATAGATCAAATCCGCTTTGATATCATTTATAACAATTCAAGATTTCATCCAAAAAGCTAATAAGAATGTATTATTTGAATTCATTACCTAATATTCAATATGCAACTAATGTAGGACTAAAGATACACCCACACAGATTCTTACACTTGAGTGAATAGATTTTAACCTTTTTTTCCTAGCAAGCTAAATATAAGATGTAGGGCTTGAGTTATTTATGATGGGCTAGAGCTTCTGTATAATGAAAAACAATAGCGAACTACCGACAAACTTAATAGCAGTTTTGCCAAAAAAAAAAAAAAAAAAAAGCTTTGGTAGTGATGCTCCTAGTATTGAAACCGGCTCATATACAATGCGTGCGATGCACCACAATGTGTGGTGAATTATATTGGTTGTTCATTGCATAATGGTTAGCCAGCAAATAATGCACACCATGTGTATACGTAGTTCATGTGCATGCATGTGTTGTTTAATAGCCGTTCATCCTATGATGGATGGGCAGCACAATGCACTGCATGCTATGGTGCACCGCAAAAGATTTATGCTTCCTAGTATTACTGGTGCATTGCCAATACCATAAACATAAATTCAGTAGCATTGAGATGATTGAAATGGTCCACTATTTGTAACCTGCTTAGGTATAAATGGATTCCCTTCTTACTTTTGCTTTGGACTAAATTGAGATGGAAAAGGATCGACAAAAAAAATATGGAATGTGCACAAGTTAGCATTAGTTGGTAATAGGGGTGCAATTAAGCCAAGCCAAGTTAAGTAGTTAAAAGCTTGAGTTTGACTTGACTCAAAATATCCAGATTTGAAATTTAGCTCAAGATCGATCGAGCCATAATATCCCAAGCTTGAGTTTGACTCGATGAAAAAAAGATAAAACTTGAGTTTAACTCGATCGAACTCCAATATCAATCGAGCCATACTCAAGCTTGATATATATATATATATATATATATATATATATATATATATATATATATATATATATATATATATATATATATATATATATATATATATATATAAAGGAATGTGCACTGGTTAGCATTAGTTGGTAATAGGGGTGCAATCAAGCCAAGCTATGTCAAATAGTTAAAAGCTTGAGCTTAACTTGACTTAAAATATCCAGGTTTGAAACTCGGCTTAAGATTGATCGAGCCATAATATCCCAAGCTTGAGTTCGACTTGATGAAAAAAAGGTAAAACTTGAGTTTAACTCGACTGAACTCCAATATCAATCAAGCTCGATACATACATACATACATATATATATATATATATGTGTGTGTGTGTATGTATATGACCTTGTTCGCCAAAATGTCTCTTAGATCTTTTTTGGAGAGAAAATGGTCAGGTTGACTTTCAACGTCGTGTCATCTCATATTTGGCCACCTTGTTCACCGAAAAATCTCTTAAATCTTTTTCAGAGAGAAAGCGATCAGGTTGACTTTCAACATCATGTCATCTCGTATTTGGTCTAAATCTTATCAATGGTTAGAAAAGATTGAAAGACAACTTTGAAAGAGGGCACATATATATATATATATATATATATATATATATATATATATATATATATATATATATATATATATATATATATATATATATATATATATATATATATATATATATATATATATATATAAATATTATTAATATTAAAAAATTATAATTATGGATAATAATACCACAAACTTCTTTTTCTTCTTTATACAATTAAATAGGATATTGTAAAGCAATAATAATCTTTATGATCTATTCAGACAATTAATAAGCAAAAATAATCAAACAAACTACAGAAAAGAGATACCATAATTTTGATGTGAATCTTCCATTATTTAGAATAATGAGATTACTGTAGATTTTTTGTAGATCAACTAGAGATTATACAAATATATGATCATCAAGAATAAATCTTGGCTTCCATAATAAAATAATCATTACCAATAATGTGGATTTCAATAATAAATAGGGATAGAGGGCAAATCTCACCAGACATGTGGATGCTTGAAATAATTAATGAAGAAAATTTTTCAAAGATTAAATCCATTCAACTTGTAGCTCTCGATGTAGGAACAACATATTAAAATTTTATCAAAATCGGGATATGATCAACTATCTGATCATCTAATAAAGTAGCACCAAAATCCTTTTTTTCTTTTTATTCCCTGTCACCACCACCTTTGAATTTTCCATGTGTTGCTTTTTTTGTCTCTTTGCCTCATGCTGGCTTTCGTGTGCGACTTTATAGCTATAAAGATCCAAACCTAAAAGGACTCTCCTTTCTTTTTTTATATTTTAATATAGCATGGGTCCCATATAAAGAGGGACCACACCAATAAATCTCTCCCTCCCGACTCATGTGAGAGGTTCCACTAAACTCGCTTTCTCTCTGCAAACAATCAATTTTTTTATGGATAAGATTTTAGTCATCATATTCGATCCATTATTATCAATATGGATTTTCTCAAGATAAAATGGCTTCATCTCCAAAACACGCGATCGCGCGGTACTATGCTAGACACGAGCGCATGGTCCAGAAGGAGAGATGCACAGCCCAGCACAGTCCACATGCCCAGGAGGTGTATCCAGCACCATTTCACATGGTCCATGTGCGAGGCATGGACCCTTAGCAACCTACCACATTTTTACGTGATGCATAGGGGTGCGGATGCATGATCAGATGGTCCAGGGAGCATGCGGGTTTGATCGAATGGTCATAAAGACTTTTTGAGTCCTAATAGGAGACCCAAATCGTGTGGGACTCGGTTTAGGACCTTTAAAAGGCCCTGATGACCTATGGATTAGAGTGGCACAGTAGGGGCATTGCAAAGCATTGGCTAGCAGCCAGAGCTTTAGGGGATTCAGTGTGTAGTGGCTGAGTAGCCTTAAGGAGCGATAGAGGGTCTTTCTTAGATTTTTTGAGAGCCTTGATGTGAGGGATTGTACTTCTTATTGAGAGAAAGATTGATGTATGAGGGTTGAAAGGATGTAATCTTCTTTTATACTTTATTTTCTCTCATAGTGAAGCTTGCATGTCCTATGGAGGTAAGCCTTGGGCTAATCCATATATTTGATTTTATTTTTCTTGCATCTCTTCTTTCTTTCTATTACAGCATTGACATCATCATCAAAATTGCGATCTTAAGCAGAAAACCATATTCTACACTCATTAGGGATCCTCCCAATAAGTGGTATTAGAGTGCTAGATTTTTTGAATTGCGGTAGTGTTGATCGAGATTAAAGAAGATAGAGAATATAAGCTCAATCAAAAAAGAGATCAATCGATATGATGGAAAAAGCAATTTCTTCCTATGGCAAGTAAGGATGAAGGATGTGCTCTCCAACAAGAATTGATTGATGCTCTTTTTGTTGGAGTAGATTTCTTAATTATAGAATACGGATCACTTGTTCAAGATCACAACAATGATCGAAAGAAGATGTTGATACCATATGAAAAAAGAAAGAATAAAGACCAACAAACAAACACAATAAAATATACGTGGATTGGCCTCAAGCCTATGCAATATTCATTATGAGAGAAATAAAATTAAATAAATACAAAAAAAACTTACCACTCAATCCTTGTATAAGAGTCTCTCAACAAGAAGTTCCAAAATCCTTACAAAAGCTCTCTAAAATCTCTTAAAAAGTCTCTCAGCACCATTTGAACATTACCAACTTTTTGATGTAATAAACAGCTCATCAATCAAAGTTATATAGACTCGAGAATTCTAAAAATAGTATTTTAGTAGGAAACCCAGTCCAAATCATATCCGAGAATTCTTTCTGATTGTCTGATCATGATCGACTTGAACCAGAGCCATTCGACCACGCAAACAACCTCCATATCAAGCTTGGATACCATCTAGACTGTCGGATCTCGATTGGCTTGCTCTTGGGCTATCGGATCGCGATTCGGTTCATGGAATATCCCATGAGCCATGCAAAACAACTTGGAAACCAGCATCGATCCATCGTGGATCATGCAAAATGGGTGGGAAATGCTCGTCGGTCCACTAGTCATGTATGGACCGCATGATGGACCTAGGCGCCCACTCAGCCCGTGCGGCTCATGTGCGTGTTTAGGCCAGCCCAGCGTACGACTGGCCTAGCACCGCGTGCGGGCCTAGCCCATGCTGCCGTCAGCCTGCACCAGCTCGTAGGCCCCTTCGATGGCCTATGGACTGTACCACTACTCCGACTTGCTCTCTCACGTGTATCTTCTCTATCTGAACTATTCTTGTGCTCGTTGAATTTCGTTCATCATCTTGGATCTCATTTTAGACTTATTATGGATCGAATATCGAGGTATTTTTCTCAACAATCTCCATCTCAACTCAGTGTTCGACCTCCATCTGTCTTTGAAAGCTTGTGATCCATCTTGCCTCTACGTCCTAAGGTACACCTACTGTCTTATGGATGAACAAACATGGAAGTCAAGTTAGGCTGCTCAATACCACCTCCATTATGGGCTGTGTCTACTCTGATCAAAGACCTACTTGAGGAAGCCTCCTGTGATAATAGTAACTTCACTTTATGATGTCACCTCTCAATCTCTCGAGTCTTCCATCTTGTGCCCGATCCATCTCCATCTGAAGCTCTACCTCGCATTGGACTTCCTCTGGCTCATGAAGCTCCAACTCGCACCGAGCTTTCTATCATATAATAATATCCTTTCATCCTCTTCTTCTCTTTCAAAACAATCCTATTGCCACATATGACCTTTAGGATTTCATCACCAACTATCCACCGATAGCTATTTGAATCTAGTCTACTCAATGAGATAAGATTCTATCTAAAATTGTACATGTATCGGATCTCCCCCAATCTTCTTATTGTACCATTATATATCCTTCAATTGACCATCCTGATGCCTTTGATCATTTAGCTTAATCCATCCGATAGATGAACAGTATCCTCACTGCTCTTCAGAAAGTTAAATAGCTCCTCTCTACAATAAACATGATAGGTGCATGTAGAATCATAAATCCACTATTGAAAAAAATAGATATCTCATCAGATATTATCAGGACATCATCATCTGACTTGCTACTAGCCATCACTACAGTAGCCCTCATCTGATTTTTAAGTTGAGGGCAATCTCTAACACGATGTCCTAACTCATCACACCAGTAGCACCTGATCTTGCTAGGATCCTTCATCTTGGATCTGGATCAACCTCTTCATGATCCTCTACTGCTCTATCTACTACCATCTGTTCCTTCAGAAACCATCAAAGCTGAGCTGCTGCCATCTAAGTTTGAAGCTGGATTCTTCCTCTTGAGAATCTTATTTTGGAGAATCACCATAATGACCTCATCTATCTTGATGGTACTCTTCTTCATTTAAAGAGCAGTCATCAAGAACTCATATAAAGGAGAAAGCGATGCTAGTAAGACCAATATCTTGATCTTCTCCTTAACCTTCTCACTTATACTAAGAAGATCGATGAGAATCTTTTAGAAGTGGTCGAGATGCTCCTACATGCTTTGTCACTCATCTATTCGTAGTTAGTAAAACTGCCTCCAAAGAAACATAGTGTTGGTGAAGGACTTCATCATGTACCACTCTTCGAGCTTCGACCACACCACCATTGGAGAAGCCTTGCCAAGTTTATGAATCACCACCTTATCTACTAGGTACAAGGAGATGATACTCACCGTCTACACCTATAGCCGCTTTCAAGTCCTCTCCTCTATGGTGGCAGCTTCTTCTTATTCAAGAGAGTATCAATCAATTTATGTTGGATGAGTACATCCTTCATCCTCGCTTGTCATAAGGAGAAATTAATCTTTCCACTGAATCGATTAATCTCTATCTTGATTATGCTTGTCTTCTCCATCTTCTAATTTCAATCAACACCACTGTTGGAGATAAATCCCGCTCCTACCGAAGTCTAGTTCGATGCTGAGCCTAATGCAATTGGTAGTCACGGAAGAGCTTCAGCGGATGGATCTTAGCCGAACTTCTCAGTGGTCGAGCTCCTTCCAAACTTTCCAGCGATTGGACTTTAGCTGAACTCCTTCAGCTAGTTGGACTCCTCAGCGGCCGAGCTCCTTCCAAACTCTCTAGCGATCAAGCCTTAGCCACACTCCTCCAGTCAGATGCTTACGAGAGTCGAACTCTCTCCGCACTCCTCCAGTCAGACGCCTACGAGAGCCGAACTTTCTCCGCACTCCTCCGACCGAACTCCTTTTGAGCTTTCCCTCGGCCAAACTTTTTTAAGAGTCTGAACTTCTCTGAAATTGATACATGCCGAAGTTCACCGATCAATGCCGACTTTCTCATAGCCACGACTATTAAATCTGGACGAACGATCACCATTAGTCTACCATGGATGACACTATAGGTGATGCCTCTCTCCATGACTGACTTCGCCAGACCTTGAGCAGTCCACCACTATCGAATGGTATGGCTATTACTATCGATCTGACGATACCATCCTCTCCACATCGAACCTCACGCAGTCTCGAGCGGCCTGCCATCAGGCAATATGGCCGTCACCATCAATCAAGCTCCGTCTATAAAAGGAACCCTCCAAATATGTTTACTCTAAGCTTTAAGCTCTTTTCTCCTTCTCTAAACTCTATCGAACTCATTTCAGAGCACTCCATATCTGTTGGCCAGAAGAGCTGACTTGATCATCGGAGGGTCCTACCGGAGCCACCCCCCACCAGCTCTAGATGGAATTTTATTTTGCAGGTTCCCGATGGTGACCTCGTCCTCCTCCGCTCCAGTTGAATCTGATGATAACCAGATTCTGCACCAACAAATTTGACGCTAGAGAAAAGATCCTCTGTTCTTGAGGCTCCCTTATTCTTAAAGGAGTGCTCGACAACGATTTCTCTCTTTTCTCTTTGGAGATCTTTCTTCTTTGAGTTTTTTTTCGAGAAAGAATGCCTCCCAAGAGAGCTTCGACTCAACGATCGACGGCCTCCGCACCAGATCCATCTGCTTCCGCTTTAGCCTCGGTAATTTAGGTTCCACCTGAAGCCACCGTAGATGTAGAGCAGTTCAACCTGCTGGTCCAGTAGGTTTGTGGCCTCATCGAGATGATGTAGGCCGTACGACAGCCTCCGATGGTGACTTTGCCAACAAATTCACCATCAGGATGTCAGAAACCGACCTTAAGAAAGAGCATTTGGCCTAGCATATCAATCGCCCTTAGGAAGAAAAAATAGAGAGCAGAAGTTCTTCCCTAAAAGGTTTAATAGGAGGATAAAATGTAGTTCGACATGAGCGAGTTCGTCGAACTCTCCCTCGAGTTCATCATCAAGGAAGTCCCGACAAAAAGGCATGAAGTTCTCCCACGGAAGGTTTCACAGGAGGGCAGAATAAAGTTCGACCACACTCACGATCTTCCAGTGCAAGCAAGGTCCGAACTCCTTGAGCTCGTCATCAAGGAAGCTTTGATGGAAGGATGCGAAGAAGTCCTCCCTCCAGAAGCTAGAACCATTATTGAGGAAGGAACAACAAGGAGGTCGACCGCCTTCCGACATCATAGATGCTATCTCCGGGGCTTGGTACTTTGGTAGATTGTCATCTCCCAGCATCAAAGCCAAGAGAAGTTGAAGCATAAAAAATCTGTGGATGTACTGCCAGTAACTTTCCTTCGATAAAGTTCTTCCATTTCAATAATATTATTTTTGGGTGTAAAAACTACGTGATGACAGAAAAGAAGCAGTCAATAATGGCCGTATTAGGAATAGGAGTAGAACCTCATCCTAACATGAGCAGGTCAAAGACCAACAACCTCGACTGCAGGAGATAAGATCTCCTCCGAGGGTTCGGGCCGATCTCAGCTGTAGGAGATAAGATCTTTCCCGAGCGCCCGCAACAACCTCGACCGTAGGAGATAAGATCTCCCCTGAAGGTCTGGGCCAAACCTCGACTGTAGAAGATAAGATCTCCTCCAAGTGCCTACATCAACATTGGCTGCAGGAGATAAGATCTCTCCCGAGGCAACCTTGACCGTAGGAGATAAGATCTCCCATAAGGGTCCAAGCCAACCTCGACTGCAGAAGATAAGATCACCTCTGAGCATCCGCGTCAACCTCGACTGTAGGAGATAAGATCTCCTTCAAGAAAATCTCGACCGCAAGAGATAAGATCTTTCCTAAGGATCTGGGCCAACCTCGGCTGTAGGAGATAAGATCTCCTCCGAACATCCACGTCAACCTCGATGTAGGAGATAAGATCTCCCCCGAGGCAACCTCAATCGTAGAAGATGAGATCTTCCCAAGCATCCGCATCAATCTCGACCGTAGGAGATAAGAACTCCCTTGAGGTGACCTCGGCTGCAGGAGATAAGTTCTTCTCCGAGCCAACCTCGACTGTAGGAGATAAGATCTCCCCCGAGGATCCGGACCAACCTTGACTGTAGGAGATAAGATCTCCCCCAAGCGCTCGTAATAACCTCGGCTGTAGGAGATAAGATCTTCCTCGAGGGTCTGGACTGACCTCAGTTGTAGGAGATAAGATCTCCCCCGAGCATCCGCATCAACCTCGACCGTAGGAGATAAGATCTCCTCTAAGAGTTTGGGCCAACCTCGACTGTAGGAGATAAGATCTTTTGCGAACGTCCGCGTCAACCTCGACTGTAGGAGATAAGATCTTCCCCAAGGCAACCTCAGTCGTAGGAGATAAGATCTCCTTCGAGCATCCGCAACAACCTCGGCTGTAGGAGATAAGATCTCCCCCGAGGGTCTGGGCCGACCTCGGCTGCAGGAGATAAGATCTTTTTCGAGCGTCCGCAACAACCTCGACCATAGGAGATAAGATCTCCTCCGAGCCAATCTCAACTGTAGAAGATAAGATCTCTCCCGAGCATTCGGACCGATCTCGATCGTAGGAGATAAGATCTCCTCCGAGCACCCGCAATAACCTCGGCCGTAGGAGATAAGATCTCCTCCGAGGATCCAGGCTGATCTCGACTGCAGGAGATAAGATCTCCTCCAAGCGTCTGCATCAATCTCGACCACAGGAGATAAGATCTTTCCTGAGGCAACCTCAATCGTAGAAGATAAGATCTTTCCTGAGGGTCTGGGCCAATCTCGACTGCAGGAGATAAGATCTCCTCCGAGCACCCACGTCAACCTCAACTGTAGGAGATAAGATCTCTCCAAGGTAACCTTGATCGTAGGAGATAAGATCTCCCCCGAGCATCCGTAACAACCTCAACTGCAGAAGATAAAATCTCCCCCGAGGGTCCGGGAGATAAGATCTTCTCTGAGGGTTCGGACCAACCTTGGCTACAGGAGATAAGATCTCCCTCGAGGATCCGGGCTGACCTCAACTACAGGAGATAAGATCTCCTCAGAATTTCTACAACAACCTCGACTGCAGGAGATAAGATCTTCCCCGAGGGTCTGGGCCGACCTCGACTGTAGGAGATGAGATCTCTTCTGAGCGCCCGCATCAACCTCGATCGTAGGAGATAAGATCTTCTCCGAGGTGACTTCGACTGCAGGAGATAAGATCTCCCCTGAGCCAACCTCAGTTGTAGGAGATAAGATCTCCTCCGAGCATCCGGGCTGACCTCGATCGTAGGAGATAAGATCTCTTCCGAGCATCCACAATAACCTCGACCACAGGAGATAAGATCTCCCCTGAGGGTTGGGTCGACCTCGGCTGTAGGAGATAAGATCTTCTCCGAGCGTCCACATCAACTCGACCGTAGGAGATAAGATCTCCTTCGAGACCTCGAAGGAGATAAGATCTCCCTTCGAGGAACTCGACCGAGGGTCGACGAGGAGATATCGACATCCCCCCGAGGTAACCTCGACCGTAAGAGATCAGATCTTTCCCCGACCTCGATCGTAGGAGATAAGATCTCTCCTGAGCCAAGATCTCCCCCGTAGGCGTAAGATATCTCCTCGACTCGTAGAGATAAGATCTCCCCTCGACCTCAGAGATAAGATCTCCCCCGAGCAACCTCGACCGTAGGAGATAAGATCTCCCCGAGGGCTTAACCTCGACTGTAGGAGATAAGATTCCTCTGATCTCGTAGAACCTCTCGACTGTAGAGATAAGATCTCCCCCAAGGGTCCGGGCGACCTCGACTGTAGGAGATAAGATCTCCTCCGAGCGTCCACAACGATCTCGACTGTAGGAGATAGATAAGATCTCTCCCGAGCGCTCGCAACAACCTCGACCACAGAAGATAAGATCTCCTCTGAGGGTCTAAGATAACCTCAGCTAGAGATAAAATCTCTTATGAACAACTGCATCAACCTCGATCAAAGATAAGATCTCTTTTGAGCAATCGAGACAACCTCGGCCAGAGATAAGATCGGAGACAACCTCGCTTAGAGATAAGATCTCTTTCGAGCGACCGCATCAACCTCGGTCAGAGATCAGATCTCTCTCGAGCACCCATATTAATCTCAGCTATAGAAGATGAGATCTCTCTCGAGTCGATCTCAACTGTAGGAGAGGTAATCTCCCCTAAGTCAGCTTTGATTGTAGGAGAGGAGATCTCCCTTGAGTTAGCCTCGACTGCTAGAGATAATATCGCCTCTGAGGAGCTCAACCTTCGACCTCGATCGTAGGAGACGAGATCTACTTTAACCTCTGCTGGAGATGAGATCTCTTTCAGGCTTCAACTTCAACATCAACTTTGGCTGAAAATGAGATCTCCCTCGAGCTTCAACCTGAACCAGCACGAAGTCTGGAAGAAGACTTCGGTAGTTGCATTTTTTACACTCTCTTTCTTCGAGTTTCGAACTCAAGAGTGGGGGGGACTATTATTGAGGATAAACTCCGCTCCTGTCGAAGTCCAGTTCGATGCTGAGTCTAATGCAATCGGTAGCCATGAAAGAGCTTCAACGAATGGATCTTAGTTGAACTCCTCAATGGTCAAGCTCCTTCCAAACTCTCCAGCGGTCGAGTCTTAGCTGAACTCCTTCAATCGATCAGACTCCTCAGCGGTCGAGCTCCTTCCGAACTCTCCAATGATCGAGCCTTAGCCGCACTCCTTCAGCCAGACGCCTACGAGAGCCGAACTCCCTCCACACTCCTCCGACCGAACTTCTTTCGAGCTTTCCCTCGGTCGAACTTTTTCAGGAGTTCGAACTCCTCTGAAATTGATACATGCCAAAATCCATCAATCAATGCCTATTTTCTCAGAGCCATGGCTATTAAATTTGGATGAACGATCACCATCAGTCTACCACAGGCGATGCTACAGGTGGTGCCCCCCTCCATGACTGACTTCACCTAACCTCGAGTAGCCCACCACTATCAAATGGTATGGCTGTCACTATCGATCTGACGATACCATCCTCTTCACATCGAATCCCATGTAGTTTCGAGCGGCCCACCATCAAGCGGTATGGCCATCACCATCAATCAAGCTCCGTCTATAAAAGAGATCCTTTAGATATATTTACTCTAAGCTCTAAGCTCTCCTCTTCTTCTCTAAACTTTGTTGAACTCATTCTAGAGCACTCCATATTTATTGATCAGAAGAGCTGACTTGATCGTCGGAGGGTCCTGTCGGAGCCACCTCCCACCGACTTCAGACGAAACTTTATTTTGCAGATCTCCGACGGAGACCTCATCCTCCTCTACTCCAGTTGGATCCGACGACAATCAGATTCTGCACCAACAACCATCTTTATCTGGATCGCTTGATACCACTTGTCCATAGTAACCAAGCTCTGATACCACTTATCCATAGTAATCAGGCTCTGATACTACTTATTGGGATAGATCTCTCAATTATGGAATATGAATCACATGCCCAAGATCATAACAATGATCGAAAGAGGATATTGATACCACACAAAAAAGAAGAAGAAAAAAGACCAACAAACAAATATAATAAAATATATGTGGATTGGCCTCAAGTTTATCTTCATGGAGCATGCAAACTTCACTATGAAAGAAATAAAATCAAATAGATATAAGAAAAACTTACCACTCAATTCTTGTATAAGAGTCTCTCAACAAGAAATCCTAAAATTTTTATAAAAGCTTTCTAAAATCTCTCAAGAAGCCTCTCAGCACTACCAGAACGTCACCAACTTTCCGATGTAATAAATGGCTCGTTGATCGGAGTTATATAGACTTTAAAATTCTTAAAATAATATTTCAATATCCAGTCCAAATCATATCCGAGAATCCTTTCTAGCCATCAACTAGAGCCATCCGATCATGCAAACAACATCCAGATCAAGCTCGGGTACCATCTAGACTATCAGATCTCGATCGGCTTGCTCCTGGGCCATCAAATCATGACCTGGTCTATGGAATATCCTATGAGCCAAGCAAAATGGTTGGAAAACCAGTTCCGATCCATCTTGGACCACATGAAAGGTGGGAAATGCTCATCGATCCACTGGTCATGCATGAACCGCGTAATGGGCCTGGGCACCTGTTGGGCTTGTGTGTGCCCGTGTGGCCTGTGCCAGCACTCAACTGGCCCAACACCGCATGCTGTCGAGCCTGGCCTGCACTGCCACCAGCCTGCACTAGCTTATGAGCCCCTTCGATGGCCTATGGACTGTACCACCTGCTTTGGCATGCTCCCTCGCATGTATCTTCTTTGTCTGGACTTCATTTGTATTGTTCTTGGGCTTGTTGGATTTCGTTGGTCATCTTGGATCTTGTTCTGAGATTATTATGGAATGAATCTCGAGATATTTTTCTCAACACTCTTATATAAGGAGAAGCTGACTACCATGGAGGTGAAGAATTAAAAATGGCTCCAAATATAGGTGGTGAGCATGATTCGCTTGTACTTGAAGGATAATATGATGATTCATGTGCATAGCGAGATTTTTTCGATAGTGATATGATCAAAACTCATGGATATGTATATGACAAAATTACTCACCAACACTCTCTTTCTCTGAAAGTAGTTCTACTAGCTATGGATAAGCGAGGGGCAGAATATGCAAAAATATCTCTACAACTTTTAGAAGATCCTTACTGATCTCCTCAGCATGGGTAAAAAGGTTGAGGAGAAGACTAGTGCATTGATCTTGCTTTCATTGCTTCCTCCTTTTGAATCTTTGATGACTGCTCTTCTTATGAAAGAGTACCTTCAAGATGGATGAGGTTACTTCTGTACTTCTCTAGAATGAGGTTCTTAGATGAAAAAATCGAGCCCTGAGTTCAGGTGGCAACTCGACTTTAGCGATGACTGGAGGTGATGGTGACAAAGATCGAAGCAATAAAAGATTGCAAGATGGGCCGTCCAAGTCAAATCGAGGAACTTCAGCAGGATCAGATGCTATCGATATGATGAGTTGGAGCATCGAGTCAGAGATTGCCCTCCTAGCTTAGAGATCAGACGTAGGCTACTACGACGATAGTCCAAGGTAGCGACACTAATGAGACCGATAATGTGCTTATAGTTTCAGATGAGGTATCTACTTCTTTTCAGTAGTAGATTTTAGATTCAACATATTCGCATCATGTTTATTATAGAGATGAGATGTTTGACTTCTTAAAGAGCAGTGAGGGCACTATTTATTTGCGGGATAGATCGAGCTATGCGATCAAGGATATTAGGATTGTTAGCTTGCAAACACGTGATGGAGCAGTGAGAAAATTGGGTGAGGTCCGATATATACTCAATTTTAAGAGAAATCTAATTTTACTAAGCAGACTGGATTTAAGTAGCTATAGATGAAGAGTTGATGATGGAATCCTAAAGGTTATTCATGGCAGTAGGATTGTTATGAAGAAAAAAAAATATGAAGGATACTACCACTTGGTAAGATGCTCAGCATGAGGTGGAGCTTTAGGTGCTAGTGGGAGCTTAGTGCGAGGTAAGCTCCAGGTGTAGGTAGATTGGGCATGAGATGGAAGACTCAGGAGGATGGTAGGTGATGTCGTAGGGTGAAATTTTTATTACTGCAGGAGACTATCTCGAGTAGATCTAAGGTCAGATAGATCATAACATATAATGAAGATGGGATCGAGTAGTCTGGCTCGACTTTCATATTTGTCCATCCATGAGTAGTTTGGTATTTGCCCCTGGACACCAGGACGAGATCATCCAAAAGCTCTCAAACTTAGGCAAAGGCTGAATATCGAGTCGAGATGGAGATTGTTGGATTTTGGCGCCTCTTGACCTATAGCAGTGATAGAGAAGCCCACGACCTGCAAGAGAGCACGGCCTGTAGGCACACATGGTCTGTTGGTGCGTGTGGCCTGCAAGCGGGCATGGCTCATAGGTGTTGTGGCCTAAAATGCACGATCACATGGTCGACCATGCGGTCCACCGTGCTAGTATTGGAAATCAAATAATATGCATGCTGATTTTATAACATTAAACTATAGTAGAAAAAAATTTAAAAATAATTTTTAAATCTATCTAATCATGCTGATCTAAATCAATACTACCTAAGGATCATCTAATATGCATAAATAAATTTTTGTTCAAATCTAAAATTAAATATATGAAAGAAAAAAGTATAAGGTATACCTGCCACTTTTTCCTCCTCCTTTCTTTAATCGGATCGATCTAATCTTCGAAACTCCTGTCTTAGCCGCACACGCACCCAGTCTCTACTGATATCCACATAGAGATCTTCTCAACCAGAATTCCAAATCTATCAAGGTGTTAGCTCTCTTGCAAGATTTATTCTTTGGCTTAGATCTGAATCTGTTTCTCAAAATAAATTCTGCAGCTTTCACAGGACTAATCGAATCACCAAGAAAAATCAAGATCTCTTTTTGATTTTCTTTTCTCTCTCAAAAGAACCTCTCTATCTCTTAGATCAGATATGGAAGAGGAGGTTTGTAGGCATGGAAAGGAGGGAACAAGGAGGAGATGGGGCGGCATAAAGTTTTTTGTGGCAAGAAAAAAATCAGATTTCTTAAGACTAAAAATGCCGCACGCCCCAAGCCTTCCCTTTTATTTTCGTCACACAAAAAATCCTATATTCCACATCTCTTTCAGATGAGAATAGGGTTAGGAAGATAGGGTTCAAACTCTTATCTCATAAGAGTCCTATACTATCAAAATAATGAGGTGGCGCCTCATCAAACCCTAATGCGCACGCCAAGAGAGAGAGGATATGAATAATCACCACTCCATACTTCTTCTAGTTGGTCATGAGGAGAGAGAAATCTAGAGGATTTGGGCTCTAGAAGTTAGGGTCAATTGGGTTCAAACTAGATCGAAATCCAATCTAAATTGAGCCCAAATCAAATCAAATTCGAAAAGACTGTCAAACCAAAGTGTTTTAGGAAAGAAATCCAAATCTAATGAACCCAATTAATCATTAAATTAAATTAAGTTAAATTAAAATAAATCTAATTTAAATTAATTAAAATTTAATTCATAATTTAATCAATTCCTAATTAAATTATAATACTTGTAATAAAATCAGCATGCTAACAATTAATAGCTGCCCATTCTGTAATGTTTAACGGTTTTCAAAATTCGAACCATTAATCCAATGAATAATTCGAATATGATCCAAACCGTTGATCGATCGAACTTCTTCTGTGTGTGACCCCTCAGATTCAATTCTGTCTGATAGTGAGGCATACTATGATCTCTATTACTATATCATCGAAACTCATTTCAATGGACTAGAATAATTCCAGCTCAATCCAACAAGGATCGTTGATCCAAAAATAATCTTAGTAAGTTCTCACAATCCACTAGTAATGCCTAGCAGCATGTAATGACAATCTAGTAGAACAAAAAAATATGAACTCTCAGGTGTAGTTAATATATGATTCAATCCTTCTATCGTGAGTACTAACTTGATGGAGGTCATAGAGAACTCGTCAAATTCTATCGTCCATCATATGCTAGATTGGCTCGACTCGAGTTCATTCGTGAATCCCATGGAAACTCTTTTTTAGTATTCATCCTTGCTTCAGTCAAAAACTTTTTGAATTTAGTCTTGTTAATCGCATATGATTTCTTTTTTTCTACTAAGATCGATAGATTTCATCTAGATGTATCAAACTCCAAACAGCAAATCTGAATTCATTGAAGCCAATGTACATAGCAAGGACCTGAATGGCTAGGGACTAAGAAAATGTGTAGTCAAACCCAGTAGCCTTGCTGTAAATAGCCAATACATTGCAAGTCAAATGACTAATCACACTACTATAGCATTGAGAAGAACTACTGATGAGCGAGTAGACATCCAAGTGATTTCTCATAATGGTAATGCTTAGTGCAAATTATTCTCTAACAACCACCTACACTCTTACCTCAGTGTTCCTACACTGTAGACTCATGATCCATCTGCTCGAAAAGGAGGTGATCCATGCACTGATCTTGATGAAATCAATCATCATCTTTATGATGATCCTACGATCGAAAGAATTTAGAAACTAACCACTAATAATGTATGTCTTAAATTTTAAACACCTTGAGAATATATAAAATCATTTTTATTAATTTTTAGGATAAATCATGAAAACATACATTATTAAAAATAAGAATATCTTTATTGATAATAAAAGAAATACAAGTACAAATATAAGCCCTAGAATTATATATGTATCAGCCAACAATTGGCTTCTAAGGCACACTTCTAACAAACTCTCACTTAATCTAAAGCCAATTGGCCATAGACCTAAGATCCATCTTCTCAAAGTGAGCTTCAGCCTCTTGCTGGCTAAAAAGCTTCGTTGGTGGATCCGCCATGTTTTGCATAGAGTCGACTCTTTGCACCTTGATGAACTGCTTCTTGAGGTATTCGTGTATGATGTGGAACTGCCACTCAATATACTTAGACATTTGGTGAGTCCTAAGCTCCTTAGCAAGTGCTATGGTATCGTTGTTGTCGTAGTGTAACGCAATAGCATCCGTTGGCATCACATCTAGCTTCGTAATGAACTTTTTGAACTAGTAGGCTTCTTTATAGTTTTAAAGATGGTGATGTACTTAGCTTCCATAGTCAAATCTACAATGGTTAGTTATTTGAAACTTTTCTAACTGATCGATCCATCATTACATAGAAAAATATACCACGATGTAGACTATCATCGACATCAGATATGAAGTTTGAATCAATGTCCCCTTCTACTTCAACTCTGAACTTTCACTAAAGATTAAGAATAAATTCTTAATTCTTCTTAAGTACTTAAGAATGTTTTTTACAGCTATCTAGTGTTCTTCATCTAGATTCGACTGATATCTGCTCATGACACTCACAACAAAGGCTATATCAGGTCGAGTATATAGCATGACATACATGAGACTTCCTATAGTCGAAACATAAGAAATCTTGCTCATGTGTTGGATCTTCTTAGGTGTGTTAGGACACATCTTCTTGGAAAGATAAATATCATGCTTAAGAGCCAAGAGACCTCTCTTAGAGTTTTCCATACTGAACTGCTTCAGCACCTTCTTTATGTATATGCATTGTGAGAGTCCTATCTTCTCTTAGATCTATTCCTATAAATCTTTATACTAAGAATGTAAGAAGCTTCTCCTAAGTCCTTCATAGAAAATTTCTTCGACAATCATACCTTGACCGATGCCAGCATGAAAATATCATTTTCAATCAGAAGGATATCATCCACATACAATACGAGGAATGTGATAGTACTTCCACTAACCTTTTTGTACACACAGAGCTCTTCCTCATTTCTGATAAAATTAAATAATTTAATCATATCATTAAAGCGAGTGTTCCAGCTTTGAAATACTTGCTTAAGTCCATAAATTGACCTTTGCAGCTTGCAGACTTTATGATCACTATCACTAAATATAAAACCCATAGGCTACTCCATATAGATATCTTCCTTAAGATATCTATTTAGGAAGGCAGTTTTAATATCCATCTGTCAGATCTTATAATCATAATAGACTGTAATTGCAAATAAGGTATAGATGAATTTTAGTATGGCTACTGGCAAAAAATTTTTTTGATAATCAATGTCTTCGTGTTGACTATAACTTTTCACCACCAGCCTTGCCTTATAGGTCTCTACCTTATCATCCGATTCTTTTTTTTTTTGTAGATCCATTTACACCCAATAGGTATAATACATTTAGGTGGATCTACTAAGGACCAAAATTAGTTAGAATGCATGGAGTCAATCTCAAACTTCATCGCTTCCATCCATTTCTTGGAGTCTACATCTAACACTGCTTCATCGTAGGTTTTGGGATCATTTCTAATATCCCCATCTCTCATAAGAAATGCTTCCACTAGATCCTCTGTAAGAATACCTAACTATCTTTCAGGAGGATGAAAGATCCTACTAGATTTATGAGATGGAGAAGGTACAACATCAACTTGCTTATTACTAGGTTCAGGCTCTTGGACTCGATGCTCTTCAAAACCTTTTTTTCGAGCTCAATATTCCTCCCACTGCTTCCATCTTGGATGAACTCTTTCTCCAAGAAGATAGCATGACGGCTCACAATCATATTGTGATCCTCTGAAAGATAGAAATAGTATCCATAGATTTCTTAAGATATTCTAAAAAGCAAGCCCTAAGCAACATAGCCTCTAACTTGTCCGCTTGCTGTCTCTTGACATGGACCGAACATCTCCAAATCTTGAGATAACCCAAACTCGATTTCTTACCATGCCATAATTCGTATGGTGTGGTAGGAATGGATTTAGAAGAAATTCAATTTAAAAGGTGAATGACATGTCCTCAGAGAAAAGTTGGAAGATCTATGAAGCTTATCATGGACTGGACCATATCTAATAGAGTCCGATTTCTCTTTTTGGATACCCCGTTGAGCTAAGACATTCCTAAAGATGTCCACTATGAGACTATACCATTTTTTTAAAGATAGGTTCGGAACTTCTTACTAAGGTATTCACCTCCTCGATCAGATCAAAGAATCTTTATGGATTTTTTGATTTATTTTTCTACTTCGTGTTTGAACTCTTTAAACTTTTCAAAAGCATCAAACTTATGGTGCATCAAATAAATGAACCCATACCATAAAAAATGATCAGTAAAGGTTATGAAGGAGACATAGCCACCCCTAACTTGTACATCAAATGGACCATATACATCAATGTGCACCAGGGCTAACATATCAGTAGCCCTTTCCTCTTGTCCTATAAAAGGTAGCTTAGCCATCTTTCTTTAAAGATAGGACCCACAAACTATATAAGACTTGAAAGTTAATGGCCCAAGTAGACCATCTTTCTTCAATTTATTAAGTCCGTCCTCTCCAATATGGCCTAGCCTAAGATGCCATAGATACTTTTGGCTAATTCTATCTCCAAGTCTTTTAGATTCTATGGTATTCATGATTTGCTCGTTAATATTTATACTTGCATCCACATGCAAATGATAAAGTCCATCAATAAAAAAGGCACGTGCAATAATTTTATTTTCAAAATAAATTGAACATAAATCTTTACTGAAATAGAAATTGTAATTATCCTATGCCAGCATAGATACGAAAATCAAATTTCTACTAGCTATAGGTACATAATAACAATCTTTTAAAATTAAACTAATTCCTAATGATAACTTTAAAGAGTAGGTCATTATGGCAACAGCAGCAACTCTTGCCCCATTGCCCACTCGAAGAGTGATCTCACCTTCTCTTAGTCCTCTAACCTCTTCAAGATCCTGCATAAAAGTGCACAAGTGAGCACTCAAACTAAAATCTAAAACTCAACTAGAAGAAAAGAAAATCATTAGATTAGTTTCAATTACAAGCAAATCAGACGAACCCCTTGAACTTTTCAGGGTGCCCTCTGCTGTCACCAATGTATTCAACAACTCGAGCAAGGTGCTATCAATCTTATTCATATGGTAGTTCATAATAAACTGCCCATATAAATCAGAAAGGGATTGGAGAATCAAATTACCTGCAATTTCTTATCTATGTTTACATCGAGCTTCTGAGGCTCCTCTATGTCCTTGATTATTGTCAGATAATGATAATAGATAGACTGCCTGTCATGTATCTTGACTTTGAAAAGTCTCCAAAAGACCTCAAAGTGAGCCGTGCGACTCTGCTCATCATACAATTCTTGTAGGTGAGTTAGAATTTTTCTAGCAGTCCTGATATCTTCATGCAGATGCTGAAGATTGTTAGACATGGATGCAAGAATATAGCACCTAACCTTATTGTCATCATCCATCCACTTCTTAAGTATAGCTTGTTGATCAGGGGATGGACGAGCCGATAATATAGGTATTTTTTGATTTAGGACATTGGTTAATTTCTCATAATCGAGGGTAATTCTTAAGTTCCAGAGCCAGTCTTTATAATTAGGGCCGGTCAACCTATTTGTGTCAAGGATTCAAGCTAACGGATTTGAACTTGACATGGCTAACTATAGAGAAAAAATAATTTCTAATTAGAAGTTTGTACTGGTCTTAATATTTGTTATAAGAACTTTCATAAACAAACGAGGCTTCCACTATTTCTATGGATCTCCTATACTTCTTAGGTGGAGAAACAAAAACCTATATGCAATCAATTTCTAGTGGGTACTGTGCTCCCACTAATCCATGCACATCTTACCTAATAGTTATTAGTGAACATAGACCAATGAGTGGACAATACTTTGTCCATTGCTTCACTAAGCAAGATACAGTAGGTTCGATCTCTAAGTCATGTGGCCTCACCTAACAATTATTGGCACATTTCTTAGTTAAGTCAAACCCACCATACACCAGTAGGTGCAAAGCCATCATTGGATCCCTCACCTAATAGTTATTGAGCCCAACCCCATCTCTACCTCGGGGCATCCAATACCATAAAGGTTGTACCTACTCGATGCAACCAAACCATTATGGTCAATCGAGAACGATCAATGCCAGGTAGGCACCCATATCTCTACAATGGATCGCTAGACTTAATATTTACTTGAGAAGATTTAGGTTCAGGTCTTATCCTTAATTAGTCATAATGATTATGACTAATTAACCTAGTGGCATAGTCTAGCTTGAATCATTGACAAATTGACTAAAAACTTAATCAACCAAATTGGCCAGGTAAGTGAGATTGATGGAAGGGATATGCCATTACTCACCATAGACTCAATTTATGTGAGTAGCTTCTAATTAAAGACCATTGGTTGAATCTATCAGACTTACCTTAAACACCAAATTGATCAATAAGAATTGGTCATGTTAACCTACAATTCAGGCTCTAACAATTGAGCCAAATTAGGTCTTTTAGATTTGATCGATAACATGTGGTTGTTAATTGATCTGACCATACAACAACTAATTGAGTTGGTCATGAGCATATTTGATCTAATCCTAATCAACATTTGATTGGTGTGATCAACAGCTCAAA
Source organism: Cocos nucifera (assembly GCA_006176705.1). Lineage (NCBI taxonomy): Eukaryota > Viridiplantae > Streptophyta > Magnoliopsida > Arecales > Arecaceae > Cocos > Cocos nucifera. The sequence goes on along the minus strand of QRFJ01000730.1, from coordinate 1,341,024 downwards.
TCTAAACCTAATTAAACTACCCATGTCCTTAACCTATATTTTAGCATTGAAATTTAGATCTTAAATTCATGATTTTAGATCTTTTAATTTCAAGTCTTAATTCTTAATTAAGTGTATTATGAACATGGTTTAGTTTAGATGTCAAAATAATCTAACTAATTAAATCATATTATATACAATTTTAATGTCAGTAGACTCGAGTCGACTCGCCCTAGAACTTGAGTCGGCTCCTCTGTGATGATCATAATTGTAGGCTTCGTCCTGCTTAGATTGAGTCAAGTCATATGCAAATAACTTGACCCACCAGGAACTTGATTTAACTCCAAAAAGACAAACCAACTCATTTAGAATTCAAGTTAGCTCGAAATGAATCTAAGTCGACTTGGCAGACTCACAAGCCACAATTCAGGATTTCATGCAATAGATCCTAGAGTTTCAGATCTAGGGTTTTGCAAAATTTAAATTTCAGATTATGTGTGTAAAATCTATACATCAAATATATAATTTTTATGATCTAAAATTAATTAAAAATACATATCATTATATGCATTGAAAAATAAAAACTAGATCTAAAACATGTATCGCATACATATACCTAGGATCTTCATAACAGTGCATGTTTTTTAATTATTTTAGATCTGATTTTCTTTTATATATCATATATATAAACAATAAATCAGATCCTAAATAACATAATTTTGGATCTAAAATTTATTTAAAACATGTTAGAATGATGTGGCTTTGATACTACTATTGAAAATAAGGTAGTACGCATGCTGATTTTTATGATTTACAATAAATATAATGAAAAGAGATTTTTAAATAATTTTTAAATCATACTAAGCATGTTGATCTAAATCAAGACTATCTAAGGATAGTCTAACATGCTTCAACAAATTTTTATTCAGATCTAAAATTAGAAACAAAAAGGTAGAAGGTATACCTATCACTTTTCCCTCCTTTCTTCAATTGGATCAATTTGATTTTTGAGGCTCCTATCGTAGTCGTGCATGTACCCAACCTCTACTGGTATCTACACAGAGGTCTTCTTGATTAGAACTCTAAATCTACTAAGGTGCTAGCTCTCTTGCAAGATTCGTTCTTCGGCTTAGATCTGAATTTATTTCTCAAAATAGATTCTGTAGCTTTCACGGGACTGATCGAATCACCAAGAAAAATCAAGATCCCTTCTTGATTTTCTTTTCTCTCTCAAAATGACCTCTCTATCTCGATCAGATCTAGAAGAGGAGGTTTGTAGGCATGCAAAGGAGGGAACAAAGAGGAGACGGGGCAGCACAAAGTTTCTTGCAGCAAGGAAAAAAATCAGATTTCTTAAGACTAAAAGTGCCGCATGCCCCAAGCCTTCCCTTTTATTTTTGTCACACAAAAAAAATCCCATATTCCATGACTCTTTCAGATGAGAATAGGTTAGGAAAGATAGGGTTCAAACTCTTATCTCATAAGAGTCCTATTCTATCAAAACAATGAGGTGGCACCTCATCAAACTCTAATGTGCATGCCAAGAGAGAGAGGAAGTGAATAATCACCACTCCACCCTTCTTCTAGTCGGTCAAGAGAAGAGAGAAACCTAGAGGACTTGGGCTCTAAAAGTCAGGGTCAATTGGGTTCAATCTAAGTCCAAATCCAGTCTAAATTGAGCTCGAATCGAATCGCATTCAAAACGACTGCCAAATATGAATTTTTTAGGATAGAAATCCAAATCTGATTTGGATTAATGAACCCAATTAATCATTAAATTAAATTAAATTAAATTAAATTAATTAAAATTTAATTCATAATTTAATCAACTCCTGATTAAATTATAATACTTGTAATAAAATCAACGTGCTAATAATTAGCAGCTACCAATTCTATAACATCTATAAATTAGTAGTTTTCAAAATTCAAACCATCAATATGATTAATAATTCGAATATGATCCAAATCGTTGATTAAGTCAAACTCCTTTTGCGTGTGATCCCTTAGATTTTATTCTATTTAGTAGTGAGACATATCGTGATCTCTATTACTATATCACTGAAACTCATTTTGATGAATCAGAATAATTTTGGCTCAACCCAACAATGATCGTTGATCTGAAAATAACCTTAGTGAGTTCTCACAATCCACCAGTGATGCCAAGAAGCATGTAGTGGCAACTTAGCATAACAAAAAAATACGAACCTTTAGGTGCAATAAATGTATGATTTAGTCATTCTATCGTGAGTCCCGACTTAATAGAGATTATGGAGAACTCATCAAACTCCTATTGGAAAAATTAGATCTCCTCACATGGATCGGTGTGGCCACTAGTGATCAGCTAGTAATAAGGAATAAACTTCTTCTAGAGATTTACGTGGAAGCACGACAATGGATTCAAGGAATAGAGAAAAGTAGAAGAAGAGTTTTCTGAAAGAAAAGAGCTTTATTCAGTATAATTTCAGCATGTTATAATCCTTGATCTATTTTTAGTATAAATATTTTACAAAAGGATCAAGTCCCAAGCTTACAGAAAAACTCTCCCAAATCCAAACAACCCATGTACACAAAACTAATCCCACGACATTGAGCCGACTCAGTTTCAGATTGAGCCAGCTAGCCTACGATTGGGTCGACCTAGTTGTGTACCATACCAACAGTCCCAAAAATACTATTTTTTATCTGGATTTTCTGTGAAACATAGCCAACCTAGTCTGAGACTGAGTCGGCCCAATTTTCAACTTAGCTGACCTAGTCTCAAGATGAGCTGGCTAAGTTTCTGTACCATACTTATCCATGCTGATCTCTTTTCTGGCTTGCTTCCATCTTTTCATGATCTTTCTTCTTATATTTTTAAGACTTGAGAGCACCACTTCTGAGGTCATATTCTCCATCTTGGTACTTTCAAATCCTTGTGAACTCATCTCTTCCTAGCAGATCTATCCGTGCCACACACATCTGAAAGCTGTCTCTTGAGAGTATCTTTGTGAGCGCATCAGACTGATTCTTCTTGGTATGGATCTTCATGAGTACCACTTCATCTTCCTCCACCAGCTCTCTGATATTATGGTATGTCACATCTATATGCTTTGTACGCACATGATAGATTGGGTTATGTGCTAGTAGTAGAGCACTTTGACTGTCACTGTATAGTGTAATCTTGTTCTGCTCCACTCCCAACTCAACAATCAGCCTCCTAAGTCAAAGAACTTTCTTTGTAGCCTCTATTATTCAAATATACTTGATCTCTATGGTAGATCAGGCCGTGATTAGCTAAAGAATTGATCTCCAAGATACCGATCCATCATACATGCAAAAGAGGTATCCAGTAGTAGACCTCCTTGTATCAAGATCACCAGCATAATTTGCATCTACAAATTCTTCAAGAGGATCCAAACCTCCATCTTCAAATCCGCCAGGCTGCCCATCAAATACCAAACCATAATTTCTTATTCCAAGTAGATATTTCAATATCTATTTTAATGATTTTCAGTATTTCTTTCTAGGGTTAGCCATGTATCTATTAACCATGCTCACTGCATGTGCTATATCTGATCAATAGCACATCCTAGTGTACATCACACTGCCAACAACATTCACATTAGAAACTCTATCCATGTACTCTTTCTCCTCTTCTGATTTGGGGCTTTGATACTTGAAGAGAGATATATGGCTCGATAATGGTGTCTCTGCAGATTTGGCCTTCTTCATTCCAAACCCTTCTAGAACTTTTAGAACATATCCTTCTTGTGACAAATGGAGCACTCCTTTGCATCTATCTCTACAAATCTTTATTCTAAGGATTTTTTGTGCTAGACCTAGATTCTTCATCTCAAACTCAGATAATAATATCTTTCTCAGTCTTTTCATAGCTTCCATACTTCTACTGGCTATGAGCATATCATCTACATACAAAAGCATATAAAGGATATTATCCTCATCTATATTCTTGACGTAGACATAGCAATCATGTTCACATCTTACAAATTTCAGGCTCAAAAAAAAGCTATCAAATTTATGATACCACTGATGATGAGATTGTTTCAGATCATATAGTGACCTTCTGAGTAAACACACCTTCTCCCTTTATCCAATCTTTATAAAACCATCTAGCTGCTTCGTGTGTATCCTTTCCTTCAAAGTTTCATGAAGGAAGGCCATCTTTATGTCCATCTATTTCAATTTTATGTTATGCTATGCCACCAGTGACAGCAAAATTTGAATAGATATATGACGCACCACAGGAGAGAAAACTTATGTGCAATCAATTCCTTTTCTTTGTAAGTATCCTTTTGATACCAGCCTTATTTTGAATCTGACTCCATCCTATTTTGAAGGTGCCTCCTTCTTTGTGAACATCCATTTTGAGCCAATAGGTTGTGCACCTTCTGAAAGATCTACCAGCTATCACGTCTAATTCTTTTTAAGTAATTTCATCTCCTCCATCATGGTCTACATCCATGAATCATGATCCTCACTCTTTATAGCCTCTGCATAGTTCTCTAGATCTCCATTAGCAGTGATGAGTGCATAGGAGATAACCTCATCAATACCATATCTGATCGATCTTCTGATAGTATGCTTAAATTTGTGCAAAGCCACTCTCACTAGCACATCACTCATGCCAGAAGTCTGTGGCTGATCCTGCACCTCCATCTGAACAGCTGGCTCTCCATGCTGGTCTTCCATCTGAATATCTATTCTCCTATCTAGCTCCACCTTAATAAGAACACTCCTATAAGTGGATGTAGACTGCATGTTATTTATCTCTAACTGGCCACCACTGTTCACCTTGATTTTTCTAGTTTTAACTATATTTTCAGACCTCTTCATGATGCTCTTCTCATCAAAGATAACATTCCTTCTGATTACTGATATTTATGCTTCAGAATTCCATAGCAGATATCCTTTGACTCCTTGCAAATATCCAATAAAAAATATCCTTTGAGATATTGGATCCAATTTGCTCATCTCGGCTGCCTTCACATGTGCATAGACTGGACAACCAAATACGTTCAGGTGGCCAAGCTCTACCTTCTTTTCACTCCAGACCTCCTCTGGAATGCCACCATTCAGCTTGCGATGGGGAGACCTATTGATAAGAAAATAAGAAAAAGTTATGGCATCATCCTAAAAGGACTTTGAAAGTGATGTCTGTAGCCTAAAACTCCATGCCTACTCAGTTAGTATCTGATTTATCTTCTCCATGACACCATTCTGCTGGAAAATCATCTTCACCATGTAATGATGTTTGATACCATTTTTCTTACGGTACCTCTTGAACTGCAGGCTTATATACTCCTCTCCATTATCTAATCTTAGATATTTCATCTATCTTCCTGACTCCTCTATCTCAGCTCTCTAGATTCTGAATCGAACAAACATCTCTAGCTTTTCTCTAATCAGATAAACCCATATCTTGAAAAATCATCAATAAAGATGATAAAGTATCTTGCCCCACCTCTAGTTGATACAGGAGCCAGTCCCCATACATTCGAGTGCACTAAATCCAGCATTCCTTCACCGTGCTTGATACTTTTGGCAAACTTCATCCTATGCTATTTGCCAAAGATACATGACTCACATAAATCAGTGCCCTCCTTCTTCAGGACCGATATTATTCCTCTTCTGCTAAGTTCTGTCAGCCTACGGTCATTCATGTGACCCATCCAATAGTGCCACAGTCGATATAAAAGCGCTCCTTCTATGCTACTGCTAGCACCTCTATACTATCATTCACCATTGAGCCTTCAATTATATAAAGATTGTTGCTCAGTCTTCTATCTCTCATCACCATCAAAGTTTTCTTAAAAATCTTCAAGCATCCACTCCCAGCCTAACTACTAAAAGCATAACCCTGCTCCTCCAAGTAGCCCAAAGAAATTAAATTCTTTTTAGCTCAGGTATATGCTCGATATTTGATAATGTACGAATGATCCCATCGTATATTCTCATCCTGATAGAGCCAACTTCAACTACTTTGCATGGATGATCATTTTCAAGACTGATACTTTCACCATCGATCTTCTGGTAGGTAGCAAACTACTCTTGATGAGAAGTATAATGGTGTGAGCATGCTGAATCCAACGTCCACGTAATATCATACTTTATGGACCCATCTGATACAACTAGCAGGTTTCTCCACTACTCACCGAAGTTGTATCATCACTCTTGCTGGCCTTCCCTTTTTCTGATCTCAAAAGACTGTCTAGACTGATGACATTTATGGTACTTTAATATCTTCTTCAGATCCCGAGACTTTGATCTGCCCTTATATTTCTTCTTTACATTCTCCATTGATCTTTCCTATCTTTTTTTCACAACCAAGATATCAAACTTAGGAATTTTCTTGCAGATCTTCTTTCTTTTGCTTATTTGATCTGAGCACACCAACAATCTCTTCATAGTTTAGGATCTTCTTTCCATAAACTAAAGTTATTATGAGACCATCATAAGAACCTGGGAGAGAACATAGTAGCAGCAATGCCCGATCTTTCTCGTCGATCTTCACATCCAAACTCATCATCTCAGAACACACCTGATTGAACCTCTGGATGTGCAACAAGATCTCCACCTTCGAGCATCCTCAGGCTGTAAAACTATTTCTTCAACCATAGCTTAGTGATCATATTCTTTTCCATGTATGTATTCTTCAGTCTCGTCCAGAGCTTCTTTGCTGTGGTCTTTATATAAACCTCAGGCAACACCTGATCAACCAAGTATATTCTGATTGTGCTAAAAGCAATTTCTTCCAACTCTTTTCAATCCTCAGTACTGATCTTTTTCAGTCTTTCTCTTATCAAGATCTTGTAGATCCTCTACTAAACGAACAAATTCTTTACCCTTTGCTGTCATAGGATAAAGTTTTCTTTGCCGTCAAACTTTTTAAAATCCACTTTGAGTCCACTTGATCCCATAACTACAATCAAGTCAAGAACAAAATCCTAACATCCTTTACGATCACACACTAGCAACACTACTCTTCAATGAAGATCTATAGATCCTAGATCCCCCTTCCAACCTTCTGTATCATCTTTTCTTCGTGTAACAACTCTCCACCTCAATCTAGAGATAACCATGAAGAAAATAAGAAGATTTTAGGATAAAATCTAGTGTAACAAATTTTGAATATAGAAACCCTAGGTACCTTCTTTTCTTTCATGCAACATCGTTCTGATACCAATTGTTTGAGAAATTAGATTTCCTCACACGAACCGACGTGGCCACTGGTGATCAGCTAGTAATAAGGAATGAACTTCTTCTCAAGATTTATGCAGAAGCACGATCAATGGATTCAAGAAATAGAAAAAAGAGAAGAAGAATTTTTTGAAAGAAAAAAGCTTTATTCAGTGTAATTTCAGTATATTACAATCCTTGATCTATTTTCAGTATAAATACTTTACAAAAGGATCAAACCCCAAGTTCATAGAAAATTTTTTTCAAATCCAAACAATCCACGTACACAAAACTAATCCCATGACACTGAGCCAGCTTAGTTTTAGACTTAGCCTGCTAACCTACAACTGGGTCGGCTCAGTCTAAGACTGAGCCGATCCAGTTGTGTACCATGCCAGCAGTCCTAAAAATACTACTTTCTATTTGAATTTTCTCTAAGACATAGTGATCCAGTCTGAGACTGAGCCGACCTAGTTTCTAACTTAGCCGATCCAGTCTCAGGGTGAGCTGGCTAAGTTCTTGTACCATACTTATCTAGGCTGATCTCTTGTCTGGCTTGCTCCTGTCTTTCCATGATCTTTCTTCTCATATTTTCAAGACTTGAAAGCGCCACTTTTGAGCTCACAACTCCATCGTTAGTCATATGCCAGATTGGCTCGACTCGAGTTTATTAATGAATCCCATGGAAACTCTTTTCCAGTATTCATACTTACTTCGATCGAAAACTTTTTGAACTCAGTCTTGCTAATTGCATAGGACTTCTTCTTTTCTACTAAGGTCAATAGATTCCATCTAGACATATCCTACTCCAAATAGTGAATCTAAATCCACTGAAGCTAGCATACACAGCAAGGACTCGAATGGCTAGGAACCAAGAAAATATACAATCAAACCAAGTAGCCTCACTATAACTAGCCAATACATTGTAGGTCAAAAGATCAATCATACTACTACAATATCGAGAAGAACCACTGATAAGCGAGTAGACATCTAAGTAATTTTTCGTGATGGTCATGCTCAGTATAAGTTATTCTCTAACAACCACCTGCACTCTCATCCCAGTGTCTCCATACTGTAGACTCAAGATCTATCTACTTAGAAAGAAGATGATCCATGCACTAATCTTGATGAGATCAATCACTATCCTCCATGATGATTCTACGATCGGAAGCATGTAGAAACTAACTACTAATAATGTATATCTTAAATTCTCAACATCTTGAGAATATACAAATCATCTTTATTAATTTCTAAGATAAATCATGGATACATAAATATGATTGAAAATAAGAATGTATTCATTGATAATAAAATAATTACAAGTATAAATATAAACCTTGAAATTATATATGTGTCAACAAATAATTGGCTTTTAGGGCACACTTCTAACAACTAGGCACGAGCATGCGGTCCAGGAGGGGATATGCATGGCCCAACATGGTCCACACATGAGGCATGGCCCCTTGAGGCCTACCAAGCTTTCATGCAGTACGCAGGGCACAGATGCACGATCAGGTGGTCCAGAGAGCATGCGAGTTTAATCGAACAGTCATAGAAACTTTTTGAGTCCTATCAGGAGACTCAGATCGCGTGAGACTCAGTTTAAGGTCTTTAAAAGGGCCTAACAATCTATGGATCTGAGTGGCATAGCAGGGGCATCACAGAGCATTGTCTAGTAGCTGAGGAAGCGGCGAGAGCTTCAAGGGATTCAGCATCTAGTGGCTGACTAGCCTTGAGGAGCGGCAGAGGGCCTTCCTTAGGTTTTTTGAGAAACTTAATGTAGGGGATTGTGCTTCTGAGAGAGAGATTGATGTATAAGAATTGAGAGAATGTGATCTTTTCTTGTATTTTTTTCTCTCATAGTAAAGCTTATATACATCGTGGAGGTAAGCTTTGGGCTAAGCCATGTATTTGATTTTATCTTTCTTGCATCTCTTTTTCTTTTTTGTTGCAGTAGTGATATCATATCACAGTTGCGATCTTGGATGGATATCCATATTCCGCACTTGTGAGGGATCCTCCCAATACTTTCATCATCAAGTATTCTAGCGGAGATCAAATGGAGAAAGATATCTAGAATATGTCTCATATTTTTAAATAATAGTTGGCATTCAATACTGGTTTTCAAGCAAACATCTCCATATTGATAATCTTAGTTACTCTATCATTTTTCATCCTGATACTATTAAAATCATCATTAGTATAAGATATGAAAAAGTTACGTTAAGAAGTAACATGAAAAGAGGCATATGAGTCAACAACCCAAGTACAATCATGGCATAAGATTTATAGTATCATCATCACAGATAATGATGATATCAACATTAAATGCAACTACTGGTTTTTATCTTTTTCTTCCTTCTTTTCTTCACCTTTCTCTCTTGATTGCTCTCTTTTAAATTTTCTACATTTTTTTCATGTGCCCTAGCTTGCCATCATAAAAATATTTGGTCTCATTTCTGAATTTAAATCTTCCCCTTGAATTATCATGGTTGTTGAAATTTTATAAATTTTTGATTTTACTCCTCCATCTTTCTATAATCAATGCCTCTGACTATGCAGTTACATCGTATTCTCTTCTTCTGATCTCCTCATTAAGTATATTATATTTTACCATTCCCAATGTCACCACACCTTTAAAAGCTGAATTACTAAGTAATACAACCAGAGTTTTTCAAATGTCTGGGAGAGAATTGAGCAACAACAATGCTTGCAACTCATCATCTAGTATCATCTTCATAGCAGCCAACTGATTTACTATATCCAAAAAACTACTCAGATGCTCGATAACTAAACTTTCCTCCTTATACTTCATATTCATAAGTTTTCTGATCATGAATGCTTTGTTCTGTATAGTCTTTCGTTCATAGAGGCTCTTCAGTTTCTTCCATAAACTATGGATATTAGTTTCCTTGGCAACATGATGAAAAATACTATCATCTATCCATTGTCTAATTAATTCAACTATCTTCCTATTTATTTTCTGCCACTCTTGTTGAATTTTTCTCACTTGGTTTGGCATTATCTCCTTCAATGGGATCATGCAAATCTTTGTAGAATAATAAATCTTCCATACGAGGCTTCCAAATTGAATAATTATAAAACATAAGTTTAATCATACTACCACACATATGTTCTTCTATTTAATCAATACAAGAAAAATTCAACCATTAATAATCTTACTCTAATACCACTTTGTTGGAAAAAACTACAATCACAGACAATAATAGCGCAAACTTCTTTTTTCTCTTTGTGCAATTAAATGAGATATCGTAAAGCAATAATAATCTCTATAATCTATTTATATAATTAATAAATAAAAATAATCAAACAACCCACCAAAAAGAGACACCATAATTTTGATGTGAATCTTTTACTATTTAGAATAATGGAATTACTGTAGATCTTCTCTAGACCAACAAGATTATGTAAATATATGTTTATCAAGAACAAATCTTGACTTTCATAATAAAATAATCATCACCAATAAAGTAAATTTCAACAATAAATAGGAATAGAGGATCAATCTCACCAGCCGTGTGGATGTTTGCAATAATTAATGAAGAAGACTTTATAAAGATCAAAATTATACAACTTGTAACTCTCGATATCAGGAACAACATTTTGAAATTTCATCAAAATCGAAATATGATTAACCATTAGATCATTTAACAAAGTAGTATCAAACTCTTCTTTAATTTTTTTTTATTTCCTATTGTCGCCATCCCTGATTTTTCTATGCATTGCTTTTTTTCTCTCTTTGCCGCGCAACTTTATAGCCATAAAAACCCAAACCTAAAAGGATTCTTCTTCTTCTTCTTCTTTTTAATATTTTAATATGGCATGAGTCCCATACAAGGAGAAACTATATATATATATATATATATATATATATATATATATATATATATATATATATATATATATATATATATATATATATATATATATATATAATTTCAAATAAACTTACAAATTTTTGAATTAAATATTTAAAAATTATTCGAATAACTCGAGCACAATGGCTTGGACCAGAATCAAGCTCAAATAGCTCTAGCTTGACTCTTTTGCACCCCTGGTTGGCAAGATTTTAGAACCTTCTTCCTTTATTTCGGGGGGAAAAAAAAGTAGAAGGGCTCAACTCCAGATTTAGTAACATCAGTTCTCAGCCGACATATTTGGTTCACTCGTGCTGTAATAGATACCAAGTTCAGCTAAATCTGAGAAAATTAGCATGCTCTTTGATTTCAGAAAAAAACATATTTTAGTGCAGACAAGGAAATGGACCTGTTGAAATTCTTGAGTTAGATAGGTCTGATAGATTTCTTTTGGGATCTTTTTTTTTTTCTCCCCCAAGTACATCCAGCATTCTTGTTTGCCTCCTAAGAGTCCTGCCATAGAGCTTGACTTCTATGGCAGGACTTCCAAAATGTGCTGAATTCATAACTTACAGTTTTCCACAAATCCTTGGCAAGTAGAGCTATGAACCATACTGACACCATGCAGTTTTTGCTGGAAAAATAATGCTTGTGATCAAGTTATGGCCTTAAACTAATGCTGTTTATAGAGGGATTCACTTTTATTATGGTTACTGGATTGTTATGGCTTCCATCCAAACCATTGGAGCCACCACAAGCTGCTAATGTTGGGCCAGAGCTTTTGGGCGTCAGCTTGGTTGATGAAGGAAGATCAAAACATGAACCAGCCATGTAGTTTTCCAACCAACACCTTGCAGCTGGCTTAGCCTTCTCATACAGAAGGTTGTTTTAACTGATGTAATCCTGCTTCTGGTTTATTGGACCTTTAAGATTGATAAAGTTTTGAAAAGATATATCCGCTAAGAAATGATCCAATATCTGTATTCGAAAAGAGATTTAAATTAAATAAAGAATGTGGTATACATTAAGAGTGCATTTGGTTAGTCATTAAAATTTTTTTTATATATTTTTTATTTTTTAAAAAATAAAAATCAAAAAATAATATTTGGTAACATCATGAAAAATGAAAAAAATTAAAATAAAAAAATTAAAATAATTATTTTATATGAAAAGTAAAATTTTTTTGCTTTTCAAAATGTACTTTATGCTTTTTCTTTTTATTTTTGCTTTATAGCAACGTAGAACATATTTTTTATTTTTACTTTTGTTCAATAGCAAAAATTTTAAAAAATATTTTTTTTAAAAAAATTAAAAATCAAAAAATATAATCAAATGTATCCTAAAATTCAAAAATTTTTCTAAGGGAGAAAAATTCATAACTTCTAATAAACTAAATTTTGTGTAGACGCTAGTGAAGTGATTTCAGTCATCTTAAAAGTAAAAGCAGGTAGGGAGCAATAAATACTGGAATAGAAGATTAAGAAAGAATGGAATTTCAAGCCTACATTGTTATGGATTAACAAAAAAAAGAAAAAATTCTGGAGCCAAACAATTTATGCCACTTGTTAGTAAATATTATATCGCATAATAAATTTTTTCCTTTGATGAACCATTGATCGGCGGATTATGGTACGTTGGTTTTTGCAACAGGGGAAAAAATTGTAAAAGGCACCGGGTATAAGCTTCATGCACCATGACATGATTTGGCTAGATCTTCATTAGCCTCACCAACCAACCTTTATAAATTGCAATACTCCCCTTGTGCTACATGGCATGAGGAACTTTATTTAACTAAAGTGTTATAATCTACTTCCTTTAATTTGATATGTTATAATTATTTATTTATTTTGGCTGGGAAATTTAGTATGGTATACAAGAGTTTATAATTAATAAACAAATTGATAGAAATCATACATTTATTGTCCTTGATTCTCTTGGCATTAGATTATGTCAATATGAACAACTACGATGGAAATCATATTTTGATTCTCTTGATACCAAATTAGGCAAATATGATCGATCATGATATGGCCGGATATGCAATCAAGACATATTCTATTCCATGATGGAAATTATTTATTGATTTTCTTGGCTTCAGATTAGGAAAATATGGACAGTTATGATGAAAATCATAACTTGATTCTCTTGACACCAAATTAAGTAGATATGATGAGTTATAATATGGCTAGATATGCAATCAAGTCATATCCCATTCCTTAATTAAATTTTACCACAAGCCTCATATCAAAATTGTAAATAGTTATATAGATTTTCTTTGTATCAAATCTTGTACAATCCCTTCGATATAGAAATATTGATCTCATATAAGCTGTATATAGACTCATTGTCTTAGCCAATGAGAGTAAATCTTTTGGATGCAAATTTCTTCCTTAAAGCCTTTTAGTTACAAATTTCTTCTTTAATATGATATTAGAGCAAAAAATTACTCTCTTCCTTCTATCTCTTATATTTTTCCTACATCCATAATTTTTTTTCTTTTGTTTCTGCCAAGGTTTATCAAACTTCTCTCTCTCTCTCTCTCTCTCTCTCTCTCTCTCTCTCTCTCTTGCAACAATACATTTTTTACTTAATTAATCTATCTCCCACTATCATGATAGAAAGTTTTGCACCTTCTACCATCTTTCATTTTTCTACTCCTGCACAAGTTAATCAAAATGGCTCTTATGATGCTCCCGCTATCATTACCCCAACCTTTAATTACACTTGAGCAATATATCAAGCTACTCGCTTTGATTTTTTCATAGACTCTAACATCAATAACTATTATAGAAAATTTTGCACCTTCTACTATCCCTGGCTTTTCTACTCCCACACAAGTTGATCATCCAAATGGCTCTCTTGATACTCTTGCTACCATTTTTCTAGTCTTTACTCCTAAGCAACATGCCAAGCAACTCGTATTGATTTCTCGAGGTGCTCCAACATCAATAGTCAATGTTATAGGTATGCTTCTAGCTTGTTTCTCTATCCTTTCTAAACTATGGGTGATTGATAATGGAGCCACTGATCATATGGTTTTCGATTCCTCCCTTCTGACCTCTTCTTCTATCTTAAATTAATTCTCCTAAAATGGTGGCCACCTGATGGCAAAAAAGCTGATATTACACACATAGGAACAACAACTCTTAATTCTTGTTTATCCACAAATAATATCCTTTATATCCCACTATTTCAACACAACCTTCTCTCTGTTAGTAAGCTCACAAAATCTTGGAATTATGCCATTATTTTTTCTATCCTGAAAAATGTGTTTTGCAGGAACTATCAATAAAGATAGAGATTAGTTCGGGTAAATAGCAAGGAGGCCTCTATATTTTTCAACTTGATTTTAGCTCTATTGCTGCCCTTTCGATATCTCCTCAATCCTTCAACCTGTGGCATTGTTGTTTAAGCCATCCATCTTTATCCCAGCTATTTCATTTATCCAAAACTATTTTTAATATTTTATTTTCAAATAAATATTTGTGTTAAGTTTGCCTTATTGCTAAACAAACAAGATTATTTTTTTCTTTAAGTACAATTTCATCTATTGCTTCTTTTGAATTAAATAACATTAAATTTTATTGTGGTGCATCTTATTTTTTAACTTTGGTTGATGACTATCTCCGTGTTACATAGATTTTTCTTATACAATATAAATCTCAAATCCGGCATTTTACTCAAAATTTCATCTTGCTTGTTCAAACCCAGCACAACTCCCATATTAAAAGAATAAGGACCGATAATGGTCTTGAAGTTTTCATCATGAATTCCTATAATTTTTTACACCATGAAGGTATTATTCATTAATATAGTTGTGTTGGAACTCTCCAACAAAATGAGGTTATAGAGCACAAGCACAAGCACAAGCATTTACTTGAGGTTGCTTGCGCTTTACGATTTTAGGATAATCTTTCTTTTGATTTTTCGATGAATGTGATTTTACAACAAATTACTTGATCAATCGCATTCTCTCTCCAAATTTGTCTAACCATTCTTCATATGAGGTTTTGTTCGATACTTAATCTAGTTATGGTCATTATAGAGTTTTTGGTTGTTTATGCTTTGCATATAATATTCATAAGAAATATAAATTTGACACTCATGCTATTTCTTGTATTTTTGTGGGTTATTCCTTTGGACAAAGAGGCTATTGTGTAGATGACATATAAATAAAACAAATATCCACAAGTAGGGATGTACAATTCTTCGAAGATGTATTTTCTTTTCAGCATATTCCATCAAGTTCTCTTACTCCTAGCCTAGTCCGACCCCTTCATGCGAGTGATCTTACTTTTGACTCTATTTTCTCTACACCATGTTCTATACACCTTACCATTTCAAATGACAGCACAACTTTATTTTTTAACCATGAGTTTTGCTCTACCACATCTATGTCCCCATCTCTATCCTCATCAATCTCAAATCCATCACCTTCTCCTAGTAATTTATCTGTGTTATCTCAACCAATCCTCTTGCATCACTCAACCTACCAAGCAACCTACCTACCTAAATAATTATTATTGCTCCATTGTCAATGCCTCTAAGCTCTTACACCAACAGTCCTCATCTTCGGTGATTTTATTCTTAGGTACAATTCCACTCTCCAACTATTTAAGATACGATAAATTTTTCTCCTCTCACTGTGCTTTTTTCACTGCCCTTTTATTTTTGAGCCTAGAACGTTTTTGTAGGCTATCAAATCCCTATAGTAGCGAGAGGCAATGGAGAAAAACATTCAATCCTTTTGAGAAAAAAAAAGGATTCACTTCTCATTATTTTTAATAGGGGTAATCAATCTCATATAAATATATAAAAAAAATAATCTTCTTAAGAGATCAAATCTCAGATAAGCCATATGAAATAAGGGATAAGATCAAATCTCATGAATTAAGGGATAAGATGAAATACTTTTATATAAGGGATAATTAAATATGGTTACAATGAATAAGAAAAAAGAGGATAATAATGAATAAAGAAAAAAAGGAAGAATAAGGAACTATATAAATAATAAAAGAGAAAAAAAAACACTGAAAAATAATACAACCACTCATCTTCCAACACTCTCCCTCAAGTTGGACATAGATGTCAAGTAAGCTAAACTTGCCAATGAAAAAATTGAAAAGATGTAAGAACAATCCTTTTGTAAGTATGTTGGTCATTTGTTGTGAAGTGGGAACAAACGGCATACAAATAACTTCAGCTTCAAGCTTCTCCTTGATGAAGTACCGATCAACCTCCACATGTTTGGTGCAGTCATGCTGAATTAGATTATAGGCAATACTGATTGCGGCCTTATTATCGCAGTACAATTTCATAGGTAAATTTACAGGAAGATGAAATTCACCTAGAATTTGTTGCAGCCAAAGTAACCCACAAACATCATTTGCCATGGCTCTATATTTGGCTTCAGTATTGCTCCTAGACACAATATTCTGCTTCTTGCTCCTCCAAGTAACCAGATTTCCTCAAATATAAGTATAGTAGCCAGTAGTGAATTTTTGGTCAGTTGAGAAACCTGCGTAATCAGCATCTATAAAAATTTTTATATTTCTCCGGGGATGTTTCTGAAAAACTAAACCCTTTTCAAGGGAACTCTTCAAGTACCACAAGATTCGATATACTGCATCAAGATATGTTTTTCAAGGAGAATGCATAAACTAACTTACTCATAATAAATGTAATATCAGATCTTGTGTGAGATAAGTAAATCAGCTTTCCCACTAGCCTTTGATATCTGAAAGTGTCAACCTCATTTTTTCACAGTCTCCAAATTTGATATTAGAGTCAATGAAAGTATTTGTAGGTCTACACCCACTCATTCCAATTTTTTGAGATCCAGAATATACTTTCTCTGATTCATTACTAGCCCTTTTTGAGAGCCAGCAACTTCTATTCTAAGAAAGTATTTAATTGGTCCCAAGTCTTTGATTTCGAACTTAGCCAAGCTCCTCTTTAATCATTCTATCTCAGTAACATCATCACCAGTTAAGATGATATCATCCGCATATATAATAAGAATAGTAATCTTCTTACTCTCTCCATGCTTGTAGAATATAGTATGATTTGATTGTGCTTAGCAATATCTCTGATTCTTCATCAATTTAGTGAATCTATCAAACCAGGCCCTTGGAGATTATTTAAGCCCATATAAAGACATCTTTAGTCTACAAACTCGAGATCCAAACTCTATAGAAAACCCAAAAGATGCAGCCATATAAACTTTCTCTTCCAAATTTTAATTCAAAAAAGCATTCTTAATATCTAGCTGCTGTAATAGTCAATCAAGATTAACGGCTATTGCTCCTGAATCTTCCTACCTAAGATCGACCGTCGAGGATCGTGTCGTCGAGGAAAGACTGCCGCTGGATCTTCGCCTGATTTTCTACAAAAAAATTCTCACTGTTCTCCAGTGAAGATCCTCCGACACTCAAGTTAGAAGATTGAAGAACAATGAGAGAAGAAAGTATCGAATTGAATACATACTTGAAGGATCCTAGAGCTTCTTTATTTATAGGAGAGGAATTGGAGTCGTATTCATCTCGAACTTTAACAATCTTCCAAATTTATCGCACCTGATTGATTCGAAAGATGTTTTTTCTTTTCTGAAAGGCGGGATCATGGAGGACTCATTCTTTATCCAAACTTTTCTAATTTGGAGAAAGGAGGTGGAGATAGTTCAATAATAGACGATCTATAATATGTCATACAAAACTGACGTTTAAGGCATGCATAGCTTCGACATTGGTCGTCCGAGATTGGTCGTTCGGGTATGAACTATGTTTGGTAGGTTAGTTGTGGATAACTTATCACCAGTTAATTCGAGGAAGACCATCTTGGGAGATAGCTCATCCAAAGATGAACTATGGTAGGCAACAAATAGCCGACCTATAATAAACCACTTTCCAAAATTAATCGGCCTCATACAACCTATGGCATATCATTGGTAAACAAGCAACTTGCCATAGAAGAGGACTATTGGTTGGGGATGGACAAGCAGCGATCGATCATCTTAGGATGACTTATCATAATAGATCAGCAACAATCGATGAATATTGGGCCAAGGATAAGCTACAACCAACCCATAACAACAGCTAATAAAAATAACACCTTTACAGTGTTAAGTTTGGCTACAGATGCAAAGATCTTCATATAGTCAATACCATAGATTTGTGTAAATCCCTTTGCCACTAACCTCATCTTGTACCTTTCAAGAGAGCCATCAAACTTGTATTTAATAGTGAACATCCACTTACAATCCACTGCCTTCTTCCCGATCTAGGAAGATCCACTACTTTTCAAGTTCTATTCTTCTCAAGTGCCCGCATCTCTTCTAACATAGCTTTCCTCTACTCCGAAACTCGTAGAGCATCCTGCATAGTTGTTAGAATCTCCATAAGAGAAAGTTGAAAGGAGAAAACTAAAAAAGACGGTGATAGATTAGCATAGGACATGTATTTAGGCATTGGATATTTAGTATATGTTCTAATACCCTTATGAACAGACATAAGAAGATTTAAATCATTGGACACAAGCTGGAAATTGAAATTGGAATCAAAATTGAAATTAAAATTACCTAAAGAATCTCATTCCAGCTCTGGTTCAAACTCATGACTATGAAGAGAAGCCTCGAACTCCTTTTTTTGAAGAACATGCTTTCTAGAGTAAACTTTTCTAAAGTGCCCGTCTAAGTTTACTTCTATTTCATTCTAATCATGAATATATAGTGAGACCATAGGTGGACCTTCAAGCCCTTCAAAATCTAAAATATTTGAAGAATTTTTATAACTATGTGTTGCGAATTTTCACTTTCAACATTATTTTGCTGATCTAAATTTTTATATTAAGCAATAATTTTATTTTCGGATGCAAGTGTAAGGACATCCACATGATGAAAACAAAGAAAAAAATAAATTCATTTTCAAAGATGCGAAATCTCTCACATCTTTTCTTTCTCTCTTTTTCTAAAGATGAGAGTAAAAATGTGAAGTTTTTTCAAAAAAGAAGACATCCATTGTTACAATTTTTTTTAAAAAAATAGGGTCATAGTACTTATACCCTTTTTGGGTAGGTGCATATCCCACAAATACATACTTGATGGCCCTTAGGTCAAGTTTTTCATGATTTTGGTCATGATTATGGATATAAATCGTACAATCAAATAACTGAGTAGACAGACCAGAGGATATTCTAAAGTTAGAAAAATTTTTGTAAAAACACGTAAGGAAGTTTTGAAATTCAAAATTTTTGAGGAAATGTGATTAATGAGATGCGTAGTTGTAAAAATTGCTTCACCCTAAAGATAGTTAGGAATATTAGTTGGAAAAAGAAGCGCTCTAGTAATTTTCAAAAGATGTTTATTTTTTCTTTCCACAATCTCACTTTGTTGTAGGATATTAGTACAAGAACTCTGGTGAATAATATCCTTTTCTAAGAAAAATTATTCTAAAGTTGAGTTAAAAAATTCTCTGCCATTGTCACTTTGAAATATTTGAATTTTTTTATTAAATTAAGTGCGAACCATCAAGTAAATTTTTTTAAAAATTTTAGTAATTTTAAATTTTTTTTTAAAAGGTACATCCAACTAATCCTAATATAGTCATCAATGAAAGACAAACCATTTTTTTTTTGAAATCGTAGGGATCCTTGAGGGTCCCCACATGTCACTATAGACTAAAGAAAAAGGTTGTGACAGTCTATATGGTTGTGAAGGAAAAATAGCCTTGTGTAATTTTGCCAAAGTGTAAATTTCATATTTAAATAAAGAAGAATCTTTATTCAAAATTAAATTTAGGTATAACTATTTTAAATAATAAAAACTTGGATGGTCTAATCTATAGTGTCATAATATTATTTCTTGATCAGTAGAAAAAGAAACAGATTCTAAACAAGTATCCTGAATGAGACTATTAGATCGTGATCCATTTTTAAGGAAGTAAAGTTTTCCACTTTCTTTAGCAATGCCAATCATCCTCCCCGCTGTCAGATTCTAAAATTCACAATGAGAATGGTAGCAATTCATGTTATATATAGGTTTACTGATGGACAATAAATTACAGGATAATTTAAGAACATGAAGGATATTGTGAAGGGTCAGTATAGATAAAACAATGATTGAACCCTTTCTAGCAATTATCGAAAAAGATCCATCAGCGACTTTTATCTTTTGATTGTCTACACAAGGACTATAAGAAAAAAATAATTGAGAGCAACTAGTCATATAATCAGTTGCTCCAGAGTCAATAATTCAAGAATTCTGAAACTCAAGGATGGTATTGGACGAAGTCATTAAGTTATCTTAATGGACTACGGAATAAGAGGGACTTGTGAAAAATTATGAAGATTTTAACAACCAAAGTAGTTGCTCCATTTGTTCCTTTGTAAAGATGGCTGAGTCAGATTCGACCGATTGCTCCTGAGTCTCATCTATGGTGGTTTGAAGAGCTCTCCCTCCTGGCTTCTTCTTCTGATTGGGAGGTTTGCCATGGAGATGCCAGCAAGTCTCTCGAGTATGCCCTGGCTTCCTATAGTGGTCACACCAAGGTCTCCTTTTCTATTCTTCTTTTGCCTCTAGTTTCTTTGTAACAAGGGTTGAACTTTTAGCTTTGAAAGTAGTGCGAGTCGAGGATGAATGTAATATAACTTTTCTTCGACTCTCTTCTAGCTGGATCTCAGAGAATACTTTTCTAATAGAGGGGTGAGGCTTCCGACTCAAAATTTTTTTCTTGGCCTTATCAAATTTCTGATTTACACCAGCCAGAAACATATACACCCGATCAGCATCTTCACTCTTCTTGTACCTTGCACATTCCTCGGGATCTTTTAACTCGACCATGCAATATAAGTCTAACTCCTGCCGTAATGTTATTATCTTATTGTAGTAGATGGTAACATCTCGATCTCCTTATATTGAGCACCACAGCTTGGACTTCAACTTAAAAATTTGAAAATAATTTTTTCGATCATCCCATATCTCTTTTGCTGTTGAGAGAAAAAGGTAAGTCTTGGCAATGGTTTATTCTATAGAATTTAGCCATGCTATTATCAAGGCATTCTTAGTAGTCCAAGTCGGATAACTTGAATCAATTTTAACAGGCTCTTTGATGCTTCCTGTTAGATAACCAAATTTAGTTCAATCTTTCACAACCAACTTGACTGATTAAGACCATTTTAAGTAGTTGGAGCCATTCAATTTTGTATGAATGGTAAGAGGAAGGGCAGATCCAGCAGAATAATCTGCCTTAGGAAGTATACCAATGACAATATTATTCCTTTTTGTTGTTGCTTCGGAGGAAGAGTTCCTTTTGTCTTTGATTGAACCAGTCATTGCTATCTTCACCATCTTCGATCATGAACTATGGTAGAACCCAAATCTAATTATAATAAAAAAAAAAATCAGAGATGATCAGTGGCTACAATAAAGTCGGTAGAGGCCGGACAGTAGATAGTCGGTGGCGGCTAGACCTATAACAGGTCTAAACAATAACGACTGGTGGGTTTTTCTGGGGGACAACTAGGATGGAGCATGGCTAGGGTTCACCAGCTCTCATACCATAAGGAAAAAAAAGGATTCACTTTTCACTATTTTTAATGTGGGTAATCAATCCCATACAAATATATAAAAGGATGATCTTCTTAAGAGATCAAATCTCAGATAAACCACATGAAATAAGGGATAAGATCAAATCCCATGAACTAAGGGAGATCAAATCCTTTTAAATAAGGGATAATTAAATATGGTTACAATGAATAAGAAAAGAGAGGATAATGGTGAATAAAGAAAAAAAAAGAAGAATAGGAAACTATACAAATAATAAAATAAAAAAATTATTAAAAAATAATATAACCACTCATCTTCCAACGCCCTTAAAGCAAATCATGCCTGGACCATTATCACTTTATCTCATGAAAAATAACTCATGGGTTACAAATGGATGTATAAGGTCCAATACAAATCTAATGGTACTGTCGAGCAATATAAGGCCAAACTTATGGCCAAAAGATCTACACAGTAGGAAGGCATTGACCACCATGAGACCTTTGTTCCAGTAGTCAAACTTGTGACAATTTGATGCTTACTTTCCATTGCTGAAATTCATGTTGGGATTTGCATCAATTTGACATCAATAATATATTCTTACATAGAGAACTTTCTAAAGAAATCTATATAAAAGCTCTACCATGTTATTTTAGCTAGAGGGAGAATCAAGTTAGCAAATTAAACAAATCATTATATGGCCTCAAACAAGCTGGCAAAAATTGGTTTAAGAAATTCTTTTAAGCCTTATTTGATGTTGGTTTCTCTTAGTATCGTATTGATTATTCCCTTTTCTTTTGCATTCAAGGGACATTCCAACTCTTCATCTTAGTTTATGTTGACAATATCATTCTAACAGGTAATAATATTATTGCTATTGATGCACTTAAGTTCTATCTCCACTCCAAATTTCATATTAAAGATTTGGGACTCTCAAAATATTTTCTAGGCATTGAGGTTGCTTGATCTTTCAAATGCATCTTTCTTTCACAATTAAGATATGCCTTGAAAATTTTAGAAGATATGGATCTATTGGGAGCCAAAACTATTGAGATCCCTCTAGAACAACATTTGAAGTTCATAAACTCTAACAATCCACCACTTGGTGATCCTTCTTCTTACCACCACCTTATTGTACGACTCATCTATCTTATAGTTACTCAGCCTGATATTATTTACTCAGTTCACATTATTAGTCAATTTATGTATCAACCTCGCAAGCCTCACCTCTCTCTGCTTACTTCGCTATCTCAAAGGCACCCCTAAGCAAGGCATTCTTCTTTCTTCTTCTAGCTCTCTTCATCTTATAGCTTATTGTGACTCAAATTGGGGCAGCTATCCTATGACTCGACACTCAATTACTAGTTCTTATATTTTTCTTAGTTCTCCTATTTCTTGGAAGACAAAAAAACTAACTATTGTCTCATGCTCCTCCATGGAAGTCAAATATCATGCTATAGTTATAATAGACTATGAGTTACAATAGTTAAAATACTTGCTCCATGATTTATATATCACTCATTCTGTACTTATGACATTGCATTGTGATAATAAAGTTGCTTCTCATATTGCCACCAATCCACTATTCCATTAATGTATGGAGCATATTGAATTAGATTGCCATTTCATTTATGACAAAAATTCAGTCTAACCTACTCTATACCAAGTTTGTTTCCTCCATTCATAAATTAGCTAATGTTTTTACCAAAGCCTTAGGCAAAGATACATTCCATTTCATTGTTAGCAAGTTGGGCATTATAAACCCCCACATGACAACTTGAGGGGAAGTGATGGAAATCATGTATTGATTCTTCTTGATCCTCTCGACATCAGATTAGGCAGATATAGACGGCTATGATGAAAATCATATCTTGATTCTCTTAATACCAAATTAGATAGATATGACTAGCTATGATATGGTCAAATATGCAATTAAGACATATTTCATTTCATGATGAAAATCATACATTAACTCTCCTTGATTCTCTCGACATCAGATTAGGCAAATATGTTCAGTTATGATGAAAATCATATCGTGATTCTCTTGACATCAAATTAAGCAGATATGACTAGTTATGATATGGTTAGATATGCAATCAAGATATATTCCATTTCTTAATCAAATTTTACTACATGCCTCATGTCGAGATTGTAAATATTTATATAGATGTTCTTTGCATCAAATCTTGTACAATCCCTTCGATATAGGGATATTGATCTCATACGAGGTATATATAGACTTATTGTCATAGCTAATGAAAGCAAGTCTTTTAGATGCAAATTTCTTCTTTAACATCTTTTAGTTATAAATTTCTTCCTTAACATGGTATTAGAGCAAGAAATTGCTCTCTTTCTTTTTTCTCTTATATTTTTCCTACATTTATGATTTTTTTTCCTTTCGCTCCTTCCATGGTTCATCAAACTTCTATTTTTTGCAACAATACATCTCTTACTTGATTAATCTTTGTCTCCCACCATCATGGTAGAATGTTCTACACCTTCTACTATCTTTCATTTTCTACTCTTGTACAAATTAATCAAAATGTCTCTCATGATGCTCCCACTATCATTGCCCCAATCTTTACACCTGAGCAATATATCAAGCTACTCACTTTGATTTCTCCGGGTACTCCAACATCGACAGCCAATATTATAAAAAGTTTTGCACCTTCTACCATCCTTGACTTTTCTAAGGTGATCAAAATAGCTTTCATGATACTTCCGCTACCATTGTTCTAGTCTTTACACCTGAGCAACATGCCAAGCAACTCACATTAATTTCTTCAGGTACTTCAACACCAATGTCCAATGTCATAAATATGCTTCTAGCTTGTTTTTCTGTTATTTCTAAACTATGGGTGATTGATAGTGGAGCCATTGATCATATGGTGTCCAATTCCTCCCTTATGACCTCTTCCTCTATCTTAAATTCTCCTAAAAAGGTGGCCCTCCCTAATGGCAAAAAAGCTAATATATATTACATGCATAGGAACAATAACTCTTAATTCTTCTTTGTCTATAAATGATGTCCTTTATATCCCATCATTTCAACATAACCTTTTCTCTATTAGTAAGCTTATAAAATCTCTAAACTCTACCATTATTTTCTATCTTGATAAATGTATTTTATAGGACCTATCAATGAAAATGGAGATTAGTTCGGATAAAAAGCAAGGAGGCACTTGTATTCTTTAACCTGATTTTAGTTCTATTGCTATCCTTTTGATATCTCC
The DNA here is from genome assembly GCA_006176705.1 of Cocos nucifera. Lineage (NCBI taxonomy): Eukaryota > Viridiplantae > Streptophyta > Magnoliopsida > Arecales > Arecaceae > Cocos > Cocos nucifera. The sequence goes on along the minus strand of QRFJ01000730.1, from coordinate 1,316,221 downwards.
TAGGTCCTTCAACCTTTAGCATTGTCGTTTAGGCCATCCATCTTCATCTCAACTATTTCATTTATCCAAAACTAATAATGATATTTTATTTGCAAATAAATATTTGTATCAGGTTTGCCCTATTGCTAAACAAATATGGTTGTCTTTTCCTTTAAACATAATTTCATTTGTTGCTTCTTTTGAATTAATCTATATTGATATTTGGGGTCCTTATAATGTTAAATCTCATTATAGTGCATCTTATTTTTTAACTTTAGTTGATATCTATTTTCATGTTACATGGGTTTATCTAATGCAATATAAATCTCAAACCTAGCATTTTATCCAAAATTTCATCTTGCTTGTTAAAACCAAGCACAACTCCTATATTAAAAGAATAAGGACCGATAATGATCTCGAATTTTTCATCATGAATTCAAATAATTTTTTATACCTTGAAGGTATTATTCATGAATATGGTTGTGTTAAGACTCTCCAACAAAATCGCATTGTAGAGTGCAAGCACAACCATTTACTTGAGGTTGCTCGTGCTTTGCGATTTCAGGCTTATCATTCTTTTGATTTTTCAATGAATGTGTTCTTACACAACTTGATTAATTGCATTCTCTCTCCAATTTTGTCCAGCCATTGTGCATATGAGGTTTTATTTGGTACCCAATCTACTCATGGTCATCATAAAGTTTTTGGTTGTTTATGCTTTACATATAATATTCATAAGAAATATAAATTTGACACCCATGCTATTTTTGGTATTTTTCTAGGTTATTCTTTTGAATAAAAAGGCTATTGTATATATGATATACAAATAAAATAAATATCCACAAGTAGAGATATCTAATTCTTTGAAGATATATTTTCTTTTCAGCACATTCCATCAAGTTTTCTTACTCCTAGCTTAGTCCTACCCCTTCTTGCAAGAGATCTCGCTCTTGACTCTATTTTTTTCTATACCACCTCCTATACAACCTACTATTTCAAATGATAGCACGACTTCATTTCTTAATCATGAATTTTTCTCTACCACATCTATGTCCCTATCCCTATCTTCATTAATCTCAGATCCATTACCTTCTCTTAGTAACTTATCTATATCACCATAACCAATCCCCTTTCATCACTCTACTCTACCTACCAAGTGACCTGCCTATATAAATGATTACTATTGCTCCACCATCAATACCTTCAAGCTCTTGCACTAACAGTCCTCATCTTTGATGATTTCATTCTCAGGGACATTTCTACTCTCCAACTATTTAATATATGATAAATTTTTTCACTCTCATCATGCTTTTCTCACTACACTTACTTCTATTTTTGACCCTAGAACCTTTTTACATGCTCTCAAATCCCCATAGTAGTGAGAGGCAATGGAGAAAAGCATTCAAATCCTTGAAGCAAATCATGCCTAGACCATTACCACTCTACCTCCTGAAAAACAATCCATTGGTTGCAAATGGATGTATAAGATCTAGTACAAATCTAATGATACTAGAAATTAGTTTTAGAAGTTCTCTTAAGTCTTATTTGATGTTGGCTTCTCTTAGTATCGTGCTGATTATTTTCTTTTCTTTTCCATTCAAGGCACATCTCAACTCTTCATCTTAGTTTACATTGATGATATCATTCTAATAGATAATGATATTATTGCTATTGATGCACATATGTCCTATCTCCACTCTAAATTTTATATTAAAGATTTGGGACTTTTGAAATATTTTTTGGGCATTGAGGTTGCTTGATCTTTCAAGGTCATCTTTCTTTCATAATGAAAATATGCCCTAAAAATTTTAGAAGATATGGACCTCTTGGAAGCCAAAACTATTGAGACCCATATGGAACAACATCTAAAGTTCATAAACTCTAACGATCCATTGCTTTATGATCCTTCTTCTTACCACCACCTTGTTGGCCAACTCATCTATCTTACTGTCACTTGGCCTGATATTATTTACTTAGTTCAAATTATTAGTCAATTTATGTATCAACCTCGCAAGCCTTACCTCGATGCCGCTCTTTGCTTACTTTGCTATCTCAAAGGTACCCTTAGGCAAGCATTCTTCTTTCTTCTTCTAGTTCTCTTTATCTTATAGCTTATTATGACTTAGATTGGGCTAGTTGCCCCATGACTTGACACTCTATTATTGGTTGTTGCATTTTTGTCGGTTCTTCTCATATTTTTTGGAAGACAAAAACACTAACTATGGTCTCATGATCCTCTAAGGAAGTCGAGTATCGTGTTATGGCTACAGTAGTCTATAAGATGTAATAGTTAAAATACTTGCTCTATGATCTAGGTATCACTCATTCTGCATCTATGACATTGTATTATAATAATAAAGCTACTCTCCATATTGCCGTCAATCCAGTTTTTCATGAATATATGAAGCATATCGAATTGGATTGCTATTTCATTCGTGAAAAAATTCAGTCCAGCCTACTCCATACCAAGTTTGTTTCGTCCACTCATCAATGAGCTAATATTTTCATCAAAACCTTAGACAAAGATACATTCCATTTCATTGTTAGTAAGTTGGGCATTATAAACCCCCATGCACCAACTTGAGAGAGAGTGATGAAAATTATGTATTAATTCTCGGTATCAGATTAGGCAAATGTAGGTGGCTATGATGAAAATCATATCTTGATTCTTTTGATACTAAACTAGGTAGATACGACTAGCTATGATATGGTTGGATATGCAATTAAGACATTTCCCATTCTTTAATCAAATTTTATCATATGCCTCATATCAAGATTGTAAATATTTATGCAGATTTTCTTGGTATCAAATCTTATACAATCCTTTCGATATAGGGATACTGATCTCATACAATGTGTATATAAGACCATTGTCATAGCTAATAAAAGTAAGTCTTTTGATACAAATTTCTCCCTTAAAATCTTTTACTTACAAATTTTCTCCTTAACACAAATTTTGATATATAACAAGAATTTAAACTTGATCTATCATATTGGAGTTCTAAGGACTACGCCTTTTTTTTTCCTTTCTAAACTTGGCATGTATCTAAGTCTAATATATGTCAGGATAGATACTTCTTTCCAGGGTGTCTAGATTCAAACTATAAGATTATTCAATAGGTTAACCAGACCAGCCCAACATCAAGCAAAGCCATCTTCAAAGGATGCACTTTGTGATCTCGGTGTGGCCATGCTAATGTAGTTATATGATTTTCATCAAATGACTCTTGCTCTTTTGTAGCCTATAGTCCCCAGAACATTATATTTATGTTTAGTTACTATAGCAATTCATGTTCTAACTATAATCGGTAGCAACTTGGCTTCAATCCAATAAAATACATTCACTTCAATCAATCAAAATCCTTGTTTTGAGTATGTTTGTAGAAATAGGCCTAATTTTGCATCCACGTTTATATGAGAATGTAGGGATGAAAATGGATTAGATAATATCCATCTAAAGCTATTATCCTATTTGAATTTATCCATATATAGATAAAAATTTTAGCATTCAACTAATATCCATATCCGTATCCTTATCCATAAATAGAAAAAAAGAAAAGAAAAAAAGAAAAGATATGGATATGGATGGACAACTATCTATCCGAATATCCAATTCTATATATAATTTTATTTAATTTTATATGTCACTCATGAACTTTTAAGAAAAATATACAACCACAATAACATGCTATTAATTTAATTTATCATCTATTTAGTAATATCTTTAATTTTGTGGTTGTGAAGTTTAGTTATTTGGCTTATAAATATATTTATATCCATATGTCCACTATTCGACTTGTATCCTTATCCATTTAAAACAAATATGGATATATATGAAGTTTTACATATGACTAATATTTGTATGCATATTTATATTCATCAAATAAAATAAATATAGATACAGTATACTGGTATCCGATCCATATTTAATTTGATTTCAGTTCTATGAGAATAGGATTCAAAATCATGACCTTATTATAGAAAGAACAAAATTTATAGTTTGTCTAGACAAAAGCATCCGTTCGTGATATTGTAATTTCATATTAGCCAAATTATTGATTCAATAGTCTACAAAGATATCTTTAACCTCCTAGGATCTATTTGGATATTCCTCCAGAAGTCTGGAAGAAGGAGAGAATGTAGAGGGAAGAAAAGAAGAGAGAGAGAGGGTAGAGGATCCACTAATAAGAAGAGAAGATGTCTATGAAGGAAAAGAAAAAAAAACCAATGGAGGTCTTTTTTTCTATCATGCATAATTCATGCTAGAGGTGTTTAATTGATATAGGCTAGTCAAATAAGCTATCTAATCCATGAAACAAATAAAAAAAGGATCCATGGAGATTTTTTTTCTTCTTGCAGAATTCGGGATAAAGATGTTTGGTTGATATGCGCTAGTCCAAATAAGCTACGCGCTCAATCCATGAAACTAATAGAAAATCCCATCAAATCCTACTAGATCATTCAACAAGTACTTATTGGGATCTAAAGCCTCAAGCTAATTAAGAATAGTACAACAAAACCACTAGAATACCAAGTGCCGATCAAAAGCTAGGGAAAGTTGGTACAATTAGGCCTCTCCACTACGAGACACATATAAAAGAAAATAAGTAAAATGATCAACCTATGTACATGGAGCCTACTTAGATTCATTATACTTGAGCATGCTTAGTGAACCCTTCTGATTAAGTGTCCATTCCACTAAGGTATGCATTTTCATAATTTATTTTCTTTATCTAATATTTGTTATTATAATGTACTTTTGTAATTGTGTATTTATATTGTATAGTTATGTTAGATAATTTTTATACAATTCTAATATGTAAGGATTTCAACAAGTTATGATTGGTTGTATCATTGGAATATGTTTACAAATTTAAGTTTTCAAATAAGGCTTATATACTCCATGTATTTCCATGCATTAATATTTACATAACATGAATACAAGAAGATTATTTTTCTTATTAATCTATTTGTCATACAGACACAAGATGTTTTACTTATTCAACTTATATGACTCATATTCATTTGATATAAATTTCATAGTTTTAAAGTTTTATTTTCTAAAAGTGGATAGTTTAGCAACAATCCTAAAATCTAAAGAGCCATTAAGCAAATTAGGACAACTACAATCGGTGACAAATTTGTAATAAAGAATTGATTTCTTTAGCAAGAGAAAATAATCATATATCTTACTTAAATTATAGGATTTTACATTTTTATTTATATCTAAAAAGATTGCTTTGCCTCTGATGTCATGTAGAAAATCTTTAAAGAATTCTTTCTTCCTTTTCAGATCTAAAACATTGCACTAAAACAAATGATAATTATAATTCATCACTCTTTTAGAAATTATAAGTAATTTGCAAAAACATAAATATCAATTTGAGGTGGTCAAATTTTACCAAAACTCAATAATGTTATGGAATTTTGGTGTGCTCTATGCTTCTTCCCCACAAAACTCTCTATTTCCCATCAAATGAGGTTAGATGGAAATCATGGACCAAAAGTCCAATGTTCCATGGGGAGAGGGGGTGGAGAAGACTTAGCAAACAGGAAACTAGGGTCTGCTCTAAATGATTGGGTGATTTCGTCAAGAATCATGTGATCTGTGCGGCTTTTATTCAAACGAAAGTTAGACACTCGGTTGACGATTGCCATGGTTGATAAGAAAAAGGGCCATGGTGATAGCGACCACTCCTCATTGGAGCCAGGAAAGGAGGTGAAGACGTGGGCTCGAGTAGTGCAGGGGCCGCTATGGCAACCTCGATGGATGGAGCACAAGATCTCACCAGTAGAGTTGGAGGAACTTTGATGGTATTTCATAAAGATCCTCGAGTTTCTAAAGAAGGATATGGCACAGCACGAAAACATTGGGAGGATATATCCATTTTGGTGTGCAACATTGACCAGTTGGTGCCATTGGAGTGGGTAGCAAAAGAGTTTAAAGAGCAAGGTAAGCTGGCATATGACCCGAGGGCCTTCGTCCTAGCAGGAAACCACCACCTAATTTGGTTTCAAGCAATGGTGCATTACGAGGGGGTTCTCCATGATGGGCCATTGTTCGTCATTAGATAGCTATTGGAGGTCGAACTGTGGGTGCCAGACTTTATTCTGGGGGTGAAGCAAGTCCAGAGAGTGGTAGTGTGGGTTTAGCTACTCGGTTTACCCATGGAGTTTTGGAGCATTGAAATACTGAGGGGGATCATGGCAAAGGCTGGTAAACTGGTGGCTATGGACGAGCTCACAGACCACTACCAGAAGAATTGGTTCATGTGGTTCCATGTGGAGCTCGATGTGGGTGAGCCCCTAAAGTTGGGAGTCCCTATCCAAGGACATCAAAGGATTTTCTGGTAGGCTTTTGTATATGAAAATATTTCAGCCATTTGCTATTGCTATGGCTAGATTGGGCATGTTGATGTGAAATGTAGATTTCCATCGAAGAAGATAGAAAGTGATCAGTCGCTACAGTTGGAGAACTTCTTAGCTTTCTCAATGGTGGTGGAGGAAGAAGTGGCAACAAGTGACGAACTGACCATCATCACCCGACTGTGGATGAGTCCATGGATGGTGACTTTTTGGATTCGTCTGTTGTGGCTGGTTAGCATTCTAGTGAAGCCCAAGAGAGCAGCAGACTCCAATGCCAAGGAGCCCTAGCTCCTCCCCATCTTATTTTAGTTCTTCTCAAAAACTAGAGAGCTCACCAAGGTCACCACCAGACTCCGATGGTTGGCAAAAGCTGACCAAGATTGCTCGGCAATGATCATCGATGAAAGCTAGGGCTAACTCGAGTGCTGATCGAGTCAAGATGGGTGAGTTCGGATCTGAGTTCAAGGTGTTGGCTGAGTTGGACCCAAGTTGGGATGCTATGGAGGTGGGCTTGGCAGAGAGCCCAGGCCCAAAAGACTAGTACATGATTGAGGCAGCTGGGCTCTCTCCATAATGGGCCAGGAGCCTAGCCTAGGATGCAGACCCTGCCTCAGCCTGAGGAGGTACAATGGACCTGACGGTGGAGTAGGAAGCTAGCCCACTCGATGATCCCCAACCTATGGGCCAATGATTGACGAGGAGGGCATAACCATGAAGACCATAGCATCTCCAGCACTTAAGGCTTCTTCATCGGATGAAGACCAACCTAGTCGCCACTGGCCAGGAGGTGCGGAGAGCTCTTAGGTTGGTCTTCATCAGACCCGTCTACCTAGCACTTAGGGCATAACCATGAAGACCATAGCAGACGTCACTGGCCAGGAAGCATGCTTTCAACGATGGTGGGGCAAGGAGTAGGGGGTGACTACCATCTCTCCTTGTACAGGGGTCTTCACTGGCTGGTAGACGGGTGGCAAGAGCTAGGGATGAGAATTAGGCTGGAGTAGCTGGGGAGTTGGAGTTGCCACTGGCCATCTAGGATCCCTCTCCGATAGCTATGAAGCGGGCAGACTAGTTGGGAGGGACAGGCAGAATAGGAGAGTTGGGAGGGACAGGCGGAACAGGGGAGTGCCTGCAGACCACAAGGAGGCCGTGGGCCAGCTCAAAGTAGCCTTAGTGACCGTGGAGTCTTAGATGGGTAGCAAGGATGACTCTGGGGGATGTAGAGATGGTGGTGCAACACCGGAGGAGTGCATGCCGTATTTGCCTTCTTCCCACCACACTCACCCATGAAGATTCTCATATGGAATATATGGGAAGCTGTCCTTTTGCTCTACCTTCAGAAGATTTATACAATAACACAATCCAGAAATATATATCTTGATGGAAACTAGATTGTCGGAGCCCAGCATGGCCCATGCTTGTTGCTGCTTTCCAGTGAATTGGAGGTTTTATGCAATGGAGTCTAAGGGTCTGTCGGGCGGCATAATTATTGTTTGGCAAACCAATGTTGCTTCGATGAATGTGTTCCACTGGTGTAATCAATAAGCTAGTATTGTTATCATTGAAATAAATGAGTTTACTTGGCTCTTATCTGGTGTATATGCTAGCACTGAGTACAGGATAGTATGGCAGGAAGTGGCCAGTCTAATTGATCAAGGGATTCTGATGATCATGGTTGGTGACTTCAATTGCATTACTAGTCTCGAAGATAAAAGAAGGGGCACGCCCTTTATGGAGGATGCGGGCTTCAGAGAATTTAAAAAGTTCATCCAGTCTATGGGTCTTGTGGATCTTGGCTTTGTGGATCCGAAGTTTACTTGGTGCAACAACTATCTAGGTGCTGCTAGGGTGTGAAAGAGGATTAATAGGATTTTTACCATGACTACTTGGGTCCAACATTATCCTACCCATATTATGAACCACCTACGAAGGATTGCCTCTGACCATTACCCATTGTTGTTTGTCTTTGAAATCTCCTCTTCTCACCGATGCATATTTTGGTTTGAGAAATTTTTGCTATCTTATCCCTAATCTTGGAAGATTGTTAGAGAGTTCTAGAGATTACTTGTCTAGGATGATGCCAAGTATCATGTGACTAGGAGGTTGGAGTTGATGAGGAGGCATCTGTTGAGATGGAACAGGATTGAGATGGACGATATATTTAAGAGGCTTGAGACTATCGAGGCCTCTATCTTGGAGCTCCAAGAGCGAGAGGATTGCAACGGAGGCTTATGGAGGTAAAGTTGACTGACTTGAGGGGCTTACTGTCCATCCATCACTCTCTTTTACGATAACAAAAGACACTCTAGAGGTAGAAGTCTAGAGTGCAATAGATTAGGAAGAAAAATCAGAACACGAGGTTCTTTCACCAGTCCACCATCATCCAACAACACAAGACTGGAGCAGGACGATCAGCGGTACTATGGGGCAGTGGCTGACCATCGATGAGGAGATTAAATAGAAGGTTGTTCAGTTCTTAAGATCCTGCTGGATGATTTCGCTAGGAGGGAGCTAGACCGCTCTCCCCACTCCTGGGGCAGAGGTCACGGCAGTGGAGAATAGGGGTCTGATGGAGGCTGTGTCCAGAGAGGAGGTGCGGAGAGCTCTTTGGACCATGGCTGAGGACCAAGTTCTAGATCCTAACAGTTTTTCCCCACTCTTCTTTATGAGATTTCGGCCACTCATCCAATCTGACGTTGTTGTGGCAGTGCAGTTCTTTGCCACCAATCAGTTATCAAGGGCGTGAAAGCAGATATTTATTATCCTAATCCCAAAGAGATAGGATGCTTCAAAGCTCGGCCACTTTAGATTGATCAACTTATGCACTACTTGCTATAAGATTTGTACTAAGCTAATGGTGTGCAGGATGAAGCCCATTCTCCATCATCTGATTTGTCTAAAGTAGGAAGAATTTGTTGGGGGGCATAGCATTTCTAATAATATCTTATTGCCCAAGAGTTCATGCATGACCTTCGGTGAGCCACCCTCGATCGTGTCTCATGGCGATCAAGCTTGACATGGAGTAGGCTTATGATCGCATGAGCTAAAGTTTTCTTAAGAGGACCTTGATGGACTTCAGCTTCCACCCCACCTAGACTAGCTGGATCTTGGCGTGTATTCATGGTCCTTCCTTTGCCATCCTGATCAATGGGATGCTTTCGGATTTCTTCTACTCTATGGTCGGGTTGCGGCAAGATTGTCCCTTATCCCCATATCTCTTCATTATCTGTGCTGACATTCTTTTGCGAGTTATTTATTCTATGGCCCAAGGGCTGGCCTTCGACCCCTGTATACTAGCACCAGGTGCCTGGCCGATCTTGCATCTCCTCTTTTTAGATGACTGTCTGCTATTGGGCTAGGCTTTTGCCTAGAATGCGATTGGCTTTCAGAGGACTTTGGAGGAGTACTATGCGGAATCGGGCTAGAAGGTCAACCTTCTTAAATTGGTGGTTGTGTTTAGTCCAAGAATGCTGGTCCACATGTGGTTTATGATTAGGGATATTCTCGGGATTGAAGAGCATAGTAGAACCTTACAATATCCGAGTATTCCTGTTACCGAGCATAGCCTGAGGAGGGCTGAGTATATGGATGTCGAGCAGATGATTTGGGAGCGGCTAGAGGGTTGGTGAGCCCATGCTCTATCCATGATGGGGTGAGTCACTCTGGCATGGTTTGTCCTTTGCTCCTTTCCTATTTATCTACTTTCACACATGGTTCTTCCCAAAGCTCTGGTGGCGAGACTGGAGCAGCTCTTCCAGAGTTTTCTATAGGATCCCACTCGAGAAGAGGGGAGGCATCCATCTGCTTGCTTGGGACGTGGTTTGCCAACCTCTGATCGAGGGTGGCCTGGACATCCAATTCTTAGCTATGAGGATGGAAGCCCTGATTGCAAGGCAAACTACTCGACTCTTGCTTAGTTTGGATTCTTTATGGAGCTCAATCATGATAGCTAGATATGGTTGGTAGCTTGCTAGTGGTGAGATTCATCACAAGCATAGTGCCTCTTTTTTTATGGAGAGATATCTATGCCCATACACCCGATATCCTTTCCTAGACAAGATGGCTGATGGGAGATGGGCACTCTATGGGTATCCTATATGATCTGTGGATTAAAGATTTGTCCTTCAGCCAATGGCCGACCTTTATCAGCACTGAGGTGACGGACTCCATGAGAGTCGTGGATCTTCTTTATACGAAAGGTGGGAGGTGGGATCGGGCAATGGTGTCCCATCTATTTGGAGAGCAGCTAGGAAAGTGGGTGTTATCCCTAGCGGCTCCCATCTTCAACAGTTCGGATGTCAGGGTTTGGGGATACTCATGCACTCAGGGGTTGTGATGGCTAACCACTACCAGATCTATCGGACGGAGTCCTTCAGATATAGGGATGTTAGGTGGGTCTGGAGGATTGGGGTGCACCCAAGGATAAGCTTGTTGCTCTGGAAGGTGGCTTGGGGCCGGCTCCTAACTAGATCTCTTCTGCAAGCTTGGGGCATGCACATTTTGCTGGCATGCCCTTGCTGCAATTATGAGAGAAGACAATGGAGCAGAACCTTTTCTAGTATCCGAGGGTGATGGCTATTTGATCCTTGATGGTGATACACATGCAGATCACTCAGGCGGAGGACTCCACCCAGACCTTTCTGGAATTCTTACAGCGTAGCATTGGAAGTGACGTTCCTAGGGTGGCAGCCATCCATGTGGCCCATATGGCTCTTCATATTTGGCTGGCCAGGAACAGCCTGATGTTTGATTCCAAGCGGTCTTCAGTGAGACTTATTTCTGAGAGAGCCCTGATCATGATAGTAGAGATCATCGATACGACATTCAGGCCTTCGGAGATCTAAACTCCTATCCTACCCATGCAGCAATATGTCGGATGTTCATCTATTGAGAGCCTCCTCCTCTATTGTACCTATAGGTAAATTTCGATGGATGTATTAGAGGCAGAATGTATTAGACTGGAGCAACTTCAGGATATTTTGTTTTCTGATTTTATTGTTTGTGTTCATATAAGATCTATTTGAACAAACTATCTTACCAAAAAAAAAGAAAAAAAAGGGGGTGGAGAGAGAGAACGAGCAATAGACCGTGAGAGTGGGATCCCATTAACAATAGGCCTAGGTGGGACTCTGATAAAGGCCCAATTATAGAAATTGGGGGAAGGAGATTTGTGCATGTTGAAAATAACATTATCTTGAGGTTTGTGCGATGAGCAAACAATCAGTATTAATGCAGCATAAATGACCCAAGAAGCTTAAATTGAAGACCAAGCATGATCATGTGATGACTGCCTGAACAAATCAAATATTTGTAGTATAAAAATAAGCTGCAGACGCTAGCAACTTTAAATCTTAATTGAAAATAGAAAAAATAGTATTTCAGATGATAAAATTTTCTATCACAAAATCATGCCAATCAAAGATTTGACAACAATGTTATAGCCAACTTTTTAGTGACTTATCGTCAATGGGGAAGTTCCCATTGTTCATGAAAATACCACTCGTCAGCCACTAAAATAAAGATGATTTTTCTTATATTTTTAGTTAGTTTTTTGTTTCTTTAGAAATACATCAAAGAAGTTAGAAGTGCTGCCGTACTTAGAAAACTATTTTCTATATAATCTTTTTATTTTTTTTTAGATTAACCCTATCTTGTGAGAAGTAGAGAAGTTTAGGGTGTTAGAAAACCTTTCTACTATAAAAATCCTATGTTCTCCTTTCGATTGAGTAAAAGTTTTGAATCTTTCTTAGGAGTGTTCTTGCATTTTTAACTCCACTTATCATGCATGGTACGATTTTATGGCAACCTTTATGCAACTCAAAAGCTATTCTTTTTCTGGTGCCACTCTATAAAATAGTACGATCTCTCGATGGGGATGTGAGATTGATACGACTTGAGTGAATCAGAAGATTTGGTTGGTGAGAATCCAATTAGCTATCCTAGCTTAATTTACTTTTTGGTTATCTTGGTTAATGTGGTTAAATTTTTGCTGCCTAATTATACTCTTATAGTTACTTCTTGCTTTCTGGTTATCATTTAGCTAGATCAGGTTTTCGAGTTTGAATTGCTTTTCTGGTTATTCTTTAATTTTTTTACTTCAATAATTATTATAAAATTTTAAAAATATATATATTATTTTTTCTTTATTAGAAGACTCTAATTTTTTTAGGTAGGAGAGGTCTTATTCAGGTTTCAGTAGGTTTATTGTAGCAGTCTACACCTCATTGGGTGGTTTATTACTCATAGGCATCATTAAGATTATTATTCTACAAAACTCTTTTATTCCCACACATGACCTCATGCAGTCAAATCCCCAGTCCCCACAGACGCCAGTTTGTGCCAGGGAGTAAAGTATGCTGCCCACCGTATAGATGCGCTTGAACAAATCTTAAGAATCCTTTGGACAGTTAACGGTGTAGCATGTCATATCCCATACCCTTTTCCTTTTGGTTTTTGTAGTACATTTATTTTTCTGTATTGAAAGGGTACATGAACTTGGGACTGGATCGGTGGTGGCTTGGGTGGGGTCGATATGCTTGGAATGATATGGGGCCTATTGGGTGATCCTACAAGCAGGAGTTTTTTCTTTAAGTATAGTGGATTATTTATTATATATGAATAATATTTCAATATATTCTTTGTTTTATGTAGACATGATATATTACATGCTAATAATTGGTATGATAATGTAAGCTAACACCATTTAATTACATATAGTAGAGATGTTATATAATTAAAATATAATTACATAATAATATATTAGAACTAAATATTTTAATTATTATAGTTAATATCACTAAAATATTATCAATATTAATTTTGCATTATCTTATAATAATATTAATTATGTCATATATTACATAAAAACTGGAATATGTAATTCAAGATGATTTCTTATTATATTATAACATCTAAGCTATAACATATTAATGTACCATATAATTATTTTAATTTTGTATAGTTAATATCACCAAAATATTATTAGTATTAATTTTGCATTATCTTATAATAATATTATGTCATATATTATATAAAAATTGGAATATGTGATTCAAGATGTTAACCAGACAAGATTTGCTTTGTTAAATCGAAATTTTGATTATCCAAATATAGAAATTGGGATAAATTATTTGTGATAATTCTCCATAATAGATATACTGGGAGTGAGAAAATCACTCCTAATCTCCAATCCTAATAAACAAACATGGTAACGAATTAATGAAGCTTCCTGAATTGCTTAGATAGTTTTGACAACTGGAGCTAGATAGGAGTGATATTAGGAGGCATTTGAAAGATAAAGAGATGGGATGGTAGAGAAAGCTAATGCTCAAAGGCGTCCACTCAAGGAGACAAATAGAGGTGGAAATTAGGTGGCATCATACGCTACGAATCATTTTGGTCACGCTCTATAGATAGATCTTGCCACCATCCCTTCTTAGTTCAAAGTTATTTTATTTTGTAATTTTATTGGATATATCCATACTGGACATGTATGATTCATCTGTTTTACCAAAAAAAAAGGGCATCTGCAATTAGATTCTTCTCAAGATAGTATTTTAGAATCCAAAATGAAATATGAAAAATAATCATAGATTACCATAGATTATAGCTTCGTAAGCAAATACAAGTGGACTTTAGTACGATCTACGAATTATTGTGGCTAGGAAAAATTCATACACCATTAGGGGACAATAAGAATCATAGATGGAGTAAGCATGCCAACACTGGATTGAGCAAAAGATTGGATCCAGGTCATTGGTATCCAACACCTCGTGCCTTCACCATAAGGCTGGCTTTTCTGGAATCCCACCAACCCCAGTAATGTCCAAGAAAACAAAAGTCATGGAGAGATTATCATGCAGAAATCCATAGGAACATCCACAAATATTATTGTTTTTCTAATTCCTTCTAGAAATTTACTCATGGCTCTGAAAACATTAAAACTGCTTGATCTTTAAACCACTTTGCTGTTATTTTTCAGAAGCCAATGTTTTCAGTCCTTGCTCTCAAAGCTCTTAACAAGTTTCTAAAAGGAATAGCTGCTCGTATACATATATACTGTAAATATGAAATGATAAAAGTCGACTACAGTGTTCTTCTTACAATAACAATCAGCAGGCTGTTGCACTTGCACAGATTCCATCAGTTTCTTCCTCATAAATCCCAGCTAACTCATACTTTTCGGCATCCAAGCCGATGCTATTGATGTCGAGGCACCTCATACTTGCACAATGGATTGTCAGATCATCCGTCTCTAAATGAAATCTTTGCAACCGAACCCCATCAATGCTAAAACTGCTGGATTCTCCGCTTGCCATCGATCGACATGGACCCTCTGATGGTTGATTCTGAGCCAAGGTTGTGGAACCTAGTGCCTCCTCTAGCTCTCGCACTACTTGGCTCATGGTAGGTCGATCCTTGGGCTTATCGATGACGCATCTGAGGCCTAATTGACCCATCTTGAGCATCATCTCCATCTCCATGTTGCATGCTTCGGGTAGCAAATCGGCATCTACTATCTCTTCTACATTGCCTCTCTCTATGCTAGGCATTGCCTACGTAACAAGGAGCACTAACAAATTAGAAGTTTGCACATCATTTTAAACGAATAAGTTCGATCCTTAAAAGGAAATTAATGCTGTTTCGGACACAGCGATCTTGTCATCCATCACAATCCTATGCTTGGTCTATGTATGCAGGATATAAACTTCGAGATCACTCACCCAATCAATGATATGATATTGAGATTGTGGCCTTGAGAGATCAACTGCAGGTCTTGCAGCCACAAGTTGCAAGAGTATGACCCCAAAGCCATAGACATCACTAGAAGGAGTCAAGTGAAAGCTGGAGTAGTAGGCTGGATCAAGGTAGCCAGGTGTCCCCTTGATCTGGCTGCTGACATGGGATTCATCGCCCACCGGGCCTGATTTCACCAACCCAAAATCTGAAACCTTGGCTTCAAACCCATCATCCACCAATATGTTGCTTGGCTTGATGTCCCTGTGAATTATGCTCGGATGGACGCCTTCGTGAAGATGAGCTATGCCTATCGTGACCATTTTCCTCCATTTACCCATCAAATAAATAAATGGTGATGGTGATTGGTATCTCAGAGTTAATATGACCTACCTTTTGCTGCTCCAATGGCTATGTTTACTCTTTGCCTCCAAGTCAACTTCTTCCTTCTCCTTCCTACAAAAGCCATCGGTTTCTTCACATGAGTACTTTGAAGTGTGAAAACCAAATATTTATGATTTTCCAAATAGGAAATGAAATCAAACACGACCTCACCAGCTAAGTATTCAAGTAGGGAACCATGGGGAACATATTCATAAACCAATATCTTTTGATCTGCATGATGGAAATAGAGTAGGGGCACAGAAAGCTTTTAGCTGAGGAGGGAATACAAGAAATTTGGTGAGCTTTATAGTTTCAGACTTCTAAAAGCTTTATGATTTCAAGTGCCTACCGTGCACTCTTTAGTTTCAAAAGTTTTGATTGAAGTGGAGAAAAAATAAAATTGGTGCGTCGGTCTTTGGTTGGAATGATGTGTGGCATGTCAATTGGCTAAGATTTGATTGTAAACTTTTGCCTTTGCCTAAAATTGAAAGGAAGAAATCCTAACTTTGATGTCCGAGGAGATTTTGAAAACCGAGTGCTATTAACTTTAACAAAATCTGTTTAGTTTCGGGCTTCAGTTAATACCTGCTTCTTCACAGTAGCCGACCAAACCGACAAGATTCCTATGCTTAACTCTTGAAAGCAGCTCCATCTCTGTTCCAATGGCATGTCTCTTTATTAGCAGATTATCGTTGGAATTAAAGATGGACGATAAATTTATGCAACTTGCATTCAGATTTCCAAAACATAAATGGAACTACAATACCATTTCTGAATTCTTGAATGCTTTGATATGAATCAGCATGTGGTTTCTTGACGGCAAGAGTTCTTGCAGCATCAAAAATGCCCCTGTACACGTCCCCGAACGCACCCGATCCAATCAAGCACTCATCACTAAATGACTTGGTGGCCTTCTCTAGTTCGACAAGATGGAACCGCCTGAGTTCTACCTTTGCCTGGCTACCATCTGCAAAAATTTGTATCAAATTAACGGATGGATGATATTAAGCACCACCACTCTTCATAGAATGTCAAATAATAAGGGAGGGATACTCTCATCACATCTAGAAGCATCATTCTTCTTGTTTCGCCTGAAGTAGCCCCTCTTGATGCAGAAGCATGCACAAAAGCCAGTTATTAAAACTGATACACCTGCAACAAATGCCGCCCACAACTGAATCCTAGGAAATCTGGCTGTGCTTTGGGCAACATTTGAGAAGGCCGGCAGTGGTGAACCCAAAGGAGACAAGTGTTGAAGTGTCATGGTTCCCTTCATAAGATGTTGATGGCACCCTGTTCTCATCTTTTCCCTCAATATTCCTTCAAATTTGGTTCCATTGTTGTCTTTGTTTCTCTTCTTCTTTGAACTAATTAGAGAATAAGAAGCAGGAGAATGGAGGTGGAACACAAGGAACCAGGGAAGAGTGTCTAATCTATTGCATGGTGAAGGCATCCATAAGGCAGGGTCGCAAGTCCTTGCTGGCTATTTGAGTATGTTGATTAGAGTCAAGATGTAGACTTGGTCCCTTCCTAGGACGGCACATAAGCCAGTAGACTAGAGTAATTAACCAATTGGTGCCCAAAGTAATCACAACTTTTATATCCTAATTACTCTATCTCTGAATTAATAATTGAGGAATGATAGGCCAAAGAGGAAATAAAGTGGTAAACTAAAATCTGGTTATCGGACAAGAGCTACGTTATGTAAATGTGATTAGAATGGAGAGGTCATAGGGACCAGGGAAGGGAACGCTTATTTTCATGTAATCCATTACAAAGAAAGCAATCCTCTAACAGTGAGGATGGTATTCTTTTTTGCTTTTTTTTTTATTATTTTACTATTTAGTGGAAGCTTCGTGACATCAAATCATGTCTTCTTCTTCTTGTCTCTTGCATCGTTTCAGTTTATTGCATAATTTTGTATTCTCTCTCATGTTTTGAACTTGAAGACTTTCTTTGGCCTACCAGTTCAATTCTTAAAAATTATAGAGAATGGAGCAATAAACTATCGGAAATAGAATGTGACTTAAGGAAGAGATAAGAAGGTGGTATTAAAGAGGTACTTTATTTAGCAGGCCAGAAGTATATTGGACTGGAATTCATCTTTTAAATAGCTTAGGTTTTCTTTTAGTGGAAGTTGTTGAAGGTTTTGAATCAAAATTAATAACTATACAAGCACCATCTCAAA
Source organism: Cocos nucifera (assembly GCA_006176705.1). NCBI lineage: Eukaryota > Viridiplantae > Streptophyta > Magnoliopsida > Arecales > Arecaceae > Cocos > Cocos nucifera. The sequence continues at coordinate 1,298,568 of QRFJ01000730.1, read as the reverse complement.
CGTATTATCCCAAGTATATATACAGGTGTTGGCTATGCTCTATGCATGGGCTAGAAGGGTTAGGGATGGACATAATTAGCGAGAGGAAGTTTAGGATGCAAGAAGCGAAAGGGATCTTTGGGATTGCTTGGTTATCCTACTAACTTGAACTCATTAGCTTATAATCCAAAGCTAATTTTTGAGAAACCCAGACATAGGCTGACTAGACTAATTAATTAATTGTAAAGTCCAGAAAAGCTAGATAAATAAATTATATTATAGTTTTAACTTTTTTCTTTTTTCACTTTATTTGAATAGAAATAATAATTTATTAGTACACATGGTGATCTTTCTTCTTGAAAAAGGAGATTTTTCAACATTAATGGACGTACAAGATTGGAGAAAGAAGCAACAAGAACTCTCACTTATAATTAAAAAAATTAGAATAAGAAATTTTAGTAAATTTGGAATACTCTTTACAATAGCTAGATGCTCTCATTTATCATTATCAGACCCCTTAAACTCTCCTACAAATATATTCAAACTTATTTCTTGCAAATAAGAAAAAGGATTATTCTTTATAATACGCCTCTTGATAAGATCTATAACTCATTTTGATGTTAGTTTACTTGATAAGATCTTTATGATTATTTTTTAATATATAATTTAGTAAATTTAAGAGACCCAAAAGGCCATTTTGTGAGACAAGACTTAAATAATTTGTCCTCGGGCAAGCTTTAACATCTTACATTCTCTCTCTCCCCCCCCCCCTCTTATCTATATAAAATTATCTTGGACTTTCTCTCTCACTCTCCAAATCCATCATCTAGATCGATCACATGACATGACCGCATGAATTATAAAGTGAAGCCCAAAAGATCATGAAAAATCTAAATAATGAATAAATCTATAAAAATACTGAAAGAATTATAAAATTTTTATCATATTTATCCAACCAAACCAATCCATCTTTATTGAATAAGGTTCATAAGTTTAAAATATTTATTTGATATCAGAAAATCAACTAATTAACTAACTAGAGACTCCATCACTCGAAATTCATGCTCAAATATATCTGTTGGGGATAAACTCCGCTTCCGCCGAAGTCCAGCCTGATGCTTAGCCTAATGCAACTGATAATCATGGAAAAGCTTCGATCGAAAATTCTCTTTCAGCGATCGGACCCCAACCAAACTTCTCCAGCGATCAAACCTTAACCGAACTCCTTCAGCGGTTGAACTCCTCTAGTGGTCGAACTCCTTCCGAATTTCTTCTTCAGTCAAATTCCTTCAAAAGTTGAACTCCTTTCAGACTTCTCCTTCAGATGGATTCCTTCAGGAGCCGAACTCCTTCTAAACCTCTACTTCAGTCGGATTCCTCCAAGAGCCGAATCTCCTTCGAACTTCTCCTTCAGATGGATTCCTCCAGGAGCCGAACTTCTCCTTCAGATGGATTTCTTCAGGAGTCGAACTCCTTCAGACTTCTTCTTCAGATGGTTTCCTCCAAAAGTCGAACTTCTTTCAGACTTCTCCTTCAATCGGATTCCTCCAAGAGCCGAACTTCTTCTTCAACCGAACTTCTTCACCAGTTGAACTTCTTCAGCCGAACTTCTCCACCAATCGGATTTCTTCTAGACTTCTCCATCAGTTGAACTCCATCCGAATTTCTTCAGTGGATTACTTTCAGATTTTGAGTAGCATTCCTCCCAAATGATCTCCTCTAGCCGTATTCTCTTTAGGAGTCCGAATATCTCTGGAATTGAGATGCGTCAAATCTCTTCACCCCTCCACGTGACCCCGAGCGGTTCAATACCGAACGACTATAGCTGTCACTATCAGTCTGCTGCAGACGACGTCCCTCTCATGTGGCCCTGAGTGGCCAGCTACTAGATAGCTACGACTGTCACTATCAGTCTGCTACAGACAACATCTCTTTCTCTCCGTACCAAATCCCACGCGGCTCCGAGTGGTCCACTATCAGACGGTATGGCTGTCACTATCAGCCTGATGATACCTTCTTCTCCGAGCGGCCCATATTGAACTCCTATCCGAGCGGCCCACTATCGGACGGTATGGCCGTCACTATCAATCAAGCTCCACCTATAAAAAGGAAATCCTCCAGATATATTTTCTCTAAGCTCACTTCTTCTTTTCTGAAAATTTCTGAACTTTTCTGAGCATTTCATTTTTGTTGGAGGGTCCCAGAAGAGCTGATTTGATCATTGGAGGGATCCCACCAAAGCCTACCACCATCGACTCCAGATGAAATTTTATTTTACAGGTCACCGATGGCGACCTCATCTCCTTTAAGCTCCAGTTCAATCCGGCATCGATCAGATTCTACACCAATAGAATTGACGCTAGAAGGAGGGCCTCTGTCTTTGAGGTATCCTTATTCTTAAAGGGGTGCTCAGTCGACCGTGCCGACCTTCTTCTCCAAGATCTAATCTCAGATCCATCCATTTCTACTCCATCATCGGCGGCACTTCAACCTCCACCTCCACTGACGGCCATGGTAGATTCGGAGCAGTTTAACCTACTGATGCAGTAGATTCAGTGCCTCACCAAGATGGTACAGGCCATGCAGTAGCCCCTGGCGGCAACTCCATCAGAAAACCTACCATCAGGATGTCGAAAATTGGTCCCAATGGAGAGTACTTAGGCTAGCATACCCATCACCTCTGAAAAAAAAAATTAAGAGCAAAGGATCCATGTTCAGATCATGATTCTCCTCTGGAGGAGACCTTCCCCATCTGTAGTCGGAAGCCCTTCAAGATCTGCGATCAAAACGATGCCCTCGATCATAAACTATGGAAGATGGATCGATGGATTGAGAAACTCTACCACATTACCCTGACTTGCTATGACGACGTCTGCACCGATCCTCCTTTCTCTTTCTCGAATTATGCAAAAGTCCGTTCCACCGAACTTCAAGCTCTCTCTCCATGTGAAAGCTACGATGGAACCTCTGATCCGATCGATCATCTAGAGGCCTTTCGAACCATGATGCTGCTCCATGGCACACCAGAGTCATATTATACCGAGCTTTTCTATCTACCTTAAAGAGAGCAGCAAGAAACTGATACTCGATATTGAAGCTAGGTACGATCTTCTCTTTTGACCAGATGAGCCATCAGTTTGCAACTCTACTTCATTAGCAGCCGACGTCTGTGTCGAGGTTTGAATTTTCTGATGAATGTCAAGCAAAAGGAGGAAGAATTCATCCGAGAGCTTATGTCATCCAGTTTAATGCTGCTGCATTGGAGGTTCGGAATCTGGATCAGTCTATTGCAATGGCCACACTCAAGGACGGCCTTCAGAAGAATGATTTGCTATTCTTTCTAAAGAAAAGTATCCCAAGAACTTTACCGATCTGCTAGCTCAGATCGAGGGATATGTCCGTATGGAAGAAGCCTTCAAATTAAAGGATGAAGAAGCCACAGGAGAGTAACGGACAGATGAGTCTAATAGATCCACCATCGATGGAGGGCTGAGTGAAGTTCGATCGTGCTCACGGACTCCCCTCGAGCGTAAGCGAGTTTGAACTCCTTCTCGAGCTCATCATCAAAGAAGCCCCGACAGAAAGGGTACGAAGAAGTTTCTCCCCTCGAAAGGTTCTACAACTACGCCCCACTTAATGCTCCTAAAACTCGAGTTTTGATGAAAATTAAGAATCAGCTACCAAGATCAGAAGAATTACGGTCTCCTCCAAACAAGCGCAATCGAAGCAAATACTGCCTCTACTATCATGACCATGGCCACGATACTGAAGAATGCATTCAGCTCCAAGAAAGAATCGAGGAGCTTATCAGGAGGGACCGGCTGGGTCGATACTTTATATGTCAGTTTGAAGGAGGAGAAGATCGACCAAAGGTGCTGTCGTAGCCAGAACCACCCTTGACAGAGGAACAATAAGGAGGTCGGCCGCCTCCCGGCATCCATCAACACTACCTCTTGGAAGGGGCTTGGTACTTCGATGAACCGTCATCTCTTAACCCTAAAGCTTTATATGTCAAGGAGGAGAAGTTTGTCTCCAAATTGAGAACAATAAAGGTCGGCCGCCTCCCGGCATCCTCAACACTACCTCTTGGGGGGCTTGGTAGCATGAAACCGTCATCTCTTAACCCTAAAGCCAAGAGAAGCTCCAAAGGAGGTCATGAAATAGAGGAGGTCGCCCGGTCTAGAACTTATCGCCTGAAGAAACTTGGAGGAACGATGCTCCCACAACCCTGAAATATAGAGAATCTGAAAATATGCTGCCAATAATTTTTCTTCAATAAAATTTTTTCATTTTGATATTATTATTTCTTGGTGCAAAAATTATGTCATGATTGGAAAGAAGCAACCAATAATAGTCGTGTTGAGAACAGGAGAAGGACCTCATCCCAACATGAGCAAGTCGAAGGCTTCATTCATTTTAAACGAGATGAGGAGAGAGGTTCTAACTATGGCTCTTATGTACTCCTACAGTCCATTAGGAACAGGAGGAGAAATTCATCCTAACATGAGCAAAATCGAAGGTCTTGTTCATTTTAGATGAGATGAGGGGAGAGGTCCTGACAACGGCCCTTATATGCCCCTACAGTCCGTTAGAAATAGGAGGAGAACCTCATCCTAATGTGAGCAAAGTCGAAGGCCTCATTCATTTTAGATGAGATGAGGGGAGAGGTCCTGACAATGGCCCTTATGTGCCCCTACAGCCCATTAGGAACAGGAGGAGAACCTCATCCTAACGTGAGCAAAGTCGAAGGCCTCATTTATTTTAGATGAGATGAGGGGAGAGGCCCTGACAACGGATCCTTATATGCCCCTACAATCCATTAAAAATAGGAGAAAAACCCTGTCCTAACGTGAGCAAAGTCGAAAGCCTTATTCATTTTAGACGAGATGAGAGGAGGGGTCCTTCAACCTCGACTGAAGATAAGATCTCTTCTGAGCTTCAACGCCAATCTCAACAGAAAATAAGATCTCCTTCAACCTCGACTGGAGATAAAATCTCCTCCGAGCTTCAAAGCCAACCTCAACAGGAGATAGATCTTCTTCAACCTTGGCTAGAGATAATATTTTCCTCGAGCTTCAACTTCAACGTCAAAAGAAGATAAGATCTCCTTCAATCTTAGTTGGAGATAAGATCTCCTCCGAGCTTCCAATCCTTCAATAGGAGATAAGATCTCCTTCAACCTCGACTAGAGATAAGATCTCTTTCAAGCTTCAATGTCAACCTCAATAGGAGATAAGATCTTCTTCAACCTCGACTGGAGATAAGATCTCCTCCGAGCTTCAACTTCAACCTCGACTAGAGATGAGATCTCCTCCGAGCTTCAATGACAACCTCAATAGAAAATAAGATCTACTTCAACCTCGACTGAAGATAAAATCTCTCCAAGCTCCAATCCTTCAACAGGAGATAAGATCTCCTTCAAACCTCGTTGGAGATAAGATCTCCCCCAAGCTTCAACGTGAACCTCAAAGGAGATAAGATCTTCTTCAACCTCGGATGAAGATAAGATCTCCTTCGAGCTTCAACTTCAACCTCGATTGGAAATAAGATCTCCTCCGAGCTTCAATGTCAACTTCAATAGGAGATAGGATCTCCTTCAACCTCGATTGGATATAAGATCTCCCCCGAGCTCCAATCCTTCAATAGGAGATAAGATCTCTTTCAATCTCGGTTGGAGATAAGATCTCTCTCGAGCTTCAATGCCAACCTTAAAAGGAGATAAGATCTCCTTCAATCTTAGATGGAGATAAGATCTCCTCCGAACTTCAACTTCAATCTCGGATGGAGATAAGATCTCTCCCGAGCTTCAACTTCAACCTCGGCTAGAGATAAGATCTTTTCCGAGCTTCAACGTCAACTTTAACAAGAGATAAGATCTCCTTTAATCTCGACTGGATATAAGATCTCTCCCGAGCTCCAATCCTTCAATATAAGATAAGATCTTCTTCAACCTCAGCTGGAGATAAGATCTCTCCGAGCTTCAACGTCAACCTCAATAGGAGATAAGATCCTCAACCCTTCGAGTTTCAACTTTAGGAGATAAGATCTCCTTCAATCTTGAGATAAGATCTCCCTCGAGCTTTAACTTCAAAAGAAGATAAGATCTCCTTTCAACCTGGGTGGAGATAAGATCTCCCCAAGCTTCAACTTCAAAAGAAGATGAGATCTCTTTCAACCTTGGCTGGAGATAAGATCTCCCCCGAGCTTCAATCCTTCAAAAGAAGATAAGATCTCTCTTCAACCTCCATGCTGGAGATAAGATCTCTTCCGAGCTTCAAAGTCAACTATCAAGAGATAAGATCTCCTTCAATCTCGACTAGAGATAAGATCTTTCCCGAGCTTCGAGGTCTACGTCAATAGGAGATAAGATCTCCTTCAACCTCGACTGAAGATAAGATCTCTTCCTGAGCTTCAATCAATAGGAGATAAGATCTCCTTCAACCTCGGCTAGAGATAAGATCTCTCTCCCAAGCTTCGAAAGTCTACGTCAACAGGAGATGAGATCTTATTCAACCTCGACTAGAGATAAGATCTCTTTCGAGCTTCAAAGTCTTCATCAACAGGAGATAAGATCTCCTTCAATCTCGGCTAGAGATAAGATCTCTCTCGAACCTCAAAGTCTACGTCAACAGGAGATAAGATCTCCTTCAATCTTGGTTAGAGATAAAGATCTCTTTCGAGCTTCTCAACTTCAATAGAAGATAAGATCTCCTTCAACCTTGACTGGAAGATAAGATCTTCCTCAAGTCTCAAGCTTCAACTATCAATCTCAGCTTCAATGGATTTTCTTTGAGATCAACTTTGAGATCAGTTGGAGATAAGATCTCCGAGCTTCTTCAACTTCAACCTCGATTGGAGATGAGATCCTCGTCCAAGCTTTAACATCAGCCTCAATAGGAGATAAGATCTTCTTCAACCTCGACTAGAGATAAGATCTCTCCTAAGCTCCAATCCTTCAATAAAAGATAAGATCTCCTTCAACCTCAGTTGAAAATAAAATCTTCTTCAATCTCGGTTGGAGATAAAATCTTTTTTGAGCTTCAATCTGAACAGATGTAGAGCCTGAAAGAGAACTTCGACAGTCATCTTTTTTGTACTCTCTTCCTTCGAATTTCGAACTCAAGAGTGGCAAGAGTATTGTTGGGGATAGACTCCACTCCCATCGAAGTCTAGTCTGATGCTTAGCCTAATGCAACTGGTAATCATGGAAGAGCTTCAATCGAAAATTCTCCTCCAGCGGTCGGACCCCAGCCGAACTCCTCTAGCGGTCAAACCTTAGCCGAACTCCTTCAGCGGCTGAACTCCTCCAGCAGTCGAACTCTTTCTGAATTTTTTCTTTAGTCAAATTTCTTCGAAAGCCGAACTCTTTCTAGACTTCTCCTTCAGATGGATTCCTCCAGGAGCCAAACTCTTTCTGGACCTTTACTTCAGTCGGATTCCTTCAAGAGCCGAACCTCCTTCGAACTTCTCCTTTAGATGAATTTCTTCAGAAGCCGAACTATCTCTAGACTTCTCCTTCATATGGATTTCTCCAAGAGTCAAACTCCTTCAGACTTTTTCTTCAAATGGATTCCTCCAGGAGCCAAACTTCTTTCGAACTTCTCCTTCAATTGAATTCTTTCAGGAGCCAAACTTCTTTCGGATATCTTCTTCAACCAAACTTCTCCACCAGTCAAACTTCTTTAGCCAAACTTCTCAAACCAGTTGGACTCCTTCTGGACTTCTCCATCAGTCGAACTCCATTCGGATTTCTCTAGTAGATTACTTTCAGATTTTGAGTAGCATTCCTCATGGATGACCCCCTCTAGCCGTATTTTCTTTAGGAGTTCGAATTTCTCTGAAATTGACATGCATCAAACCTCTTTATCCTTCCACGTGGCTTCGAGCGGCTCAGTACCGGATGGCTATGACTATCACTATCAGTCTGCTGCAGGCAACGCTCCTCTCATGCGGCTTCGAGTGGTCAGCTATCAGACGGCTATGACTGTCACTATCAATCTACTACAGGTGACACCTCTTTCTCTCCGTATCAAACTTCATGTGGTCCCAAGCAGCCCACTATCGGATGGTATAGCTGTCACTATCAATCAGACTCCGTCCATAAAATGAGACTCTCTAAATATGTTTTCTCTAAGCTTTCTTCTTTCCAAAAATTTTGCTGAATTTTTTTCTGAGCACTCCATTTCTGTTGGCCAAAAGAGCTGACTTGATCGTTGAAGGATCCTGTCGAAGCCACCACCACTGACTCTGGATGAAATTTTATTTTGTAGGTCACCGATGGTGACCTCTTCTTTCTCAACTCTAGCTCGATCCAACATCGATCAGATTCTGCACCAACAATATCCAATGCTATATATACATCCCGTAACTCTGTAAGGAAAGAGAGAATTGGAGTTATGAGCTTTATAGTCTAGTAAGAATCCCATCATACATACACCAATATAATAATATAATTCAAAAATAATGAATGAGTAATGTCAAAGAGAAATCATAAGTCATAAAATCTCATATCATACATGCAATATAATTCAATAATTATATATATATATCATAAATCATATATTATCATAAATCTATCATAAATATCACATATAAATTCATATGACTTATCATTTATATTTTATTAATATTTTTCTAATCAATCATTAATTTTTAATTTAGACTAAACATGATCATGCTTTAGCTCATGATTGATAAACCATAAATCATGCTTCAGCTCATGGTGGCAATCCATAATATCTGTACTTCGACCCCCAATGGTAAACCAAGATATCTGCTCTTTAATCCGTGGTGACAAACCAAAATATCCATGCTTTAATCTATGGTGTCAAATTAGGATATCATGATTCGACCTACGATGGACAATCCAAGGTGTCATGATTGAGCCCGTAACTGGCAATCAACATCATAGCTAATCCAAATCTTCTTGTACAGTCAACAAATTATTCAATAATTTATATGGCATTTCTTATTCAATTTTAAAATATTAGATATCATGTTTCCATCAACCAAAATAATCAATATGTGATATATATATATATAATAATAATAAAGAGTCATATATTCAAATAGAGCCAAAATCATCATGTATGATACAAAACATACATATAGATGATCATAAAAAAAGATTCTTTTATAAATAGTTGTACCACTACATAATCATGGTCAAATATAAAAATTATATATGATTAAGGATGAAGAAATTATGAAAAAATTATTAGATATGTGTCCTAAAAGTCAGATTGGCTGTCACTTATAATACACTTCTAAAAATAATTTTATAATTTTGACTATAAATTAATAAATAGATTATTTTTTTATCATAGTGTGTATTTAAAAGTATCTGTGATACATCCTTTGAGTTAATGATAATGACAATTCATATTTTCAAGAGTTGAAAATTTAAGATATAAATTTTTATAATTAACTCATAAAATACTCTTGATCGTAGGATCATCATGAGAATAGTGATCGATCCGGAAGGTTGGTGTACGATCACTTTCTTAGGATAAACATGTTTTGAGTCTATGGTGTGGAGACACTGGAGCGAGAGTATAGATACTTGTTAAAGAACGAGGGTACTGAGCGTGACCACCTCGAGTAGTCATAAGAAAGTTTACCTTCTCATCAATGACTGACTCGATGCTGCAGTGGTGTGTATGATTCTTTGACCTGAGGTGCATCGATAGTTCACCTTGAGGGTGTTATAGTTTAACTACATCATAACTCGATCTCCTAGCCATTCAAAATCTTAAGATGATGTTAGCTATAGCATGTTCATTGTAGAAATTGAATTGCACCAATAAGGAGATCTATCTACTTCGGTAAATGAGGAGTAGCCCTATGATAATCATGAGATTGAGTCCTTAAGTCCATGGCCGTAGCAAAGTGAAGATGATAGAAAGAGTTTCTATTAGGGTTTCACATTGAACTTGAATCGAATGATTAATTCATATGACGGACATTGGGTTTGACGAGTTCACCTTAACCCTAATTCTATCAGGACTCAAGATAAAAGAACCCAATCACACAGGTAACTGCACCGAGAAATTCATGTTTAGTTCTGATGGATTGCCATCATATACTGCTAGATGTCATTGGTAGATTTTAAGAGCAATTAGAATGATTTTGATGATCAATCATTCTAATTGTATGAATCAGAAAAGTTTTGATCTATCGAAAGATGTTTTGATGATATCAGTGATGGAGATCGCGACATATCCTATTACCATATAGAATTGAATCTAACTGGATCACACAAATAAGAGTTTGGATCTGGATACCATCAATTGAGCTAACCCAATTCGATTGATTTGAATTAGATCTATTCAGATTCAAGGTAATCGTGCTAGCACACGATTGAGCCTAATTTTTTCCTTCTAAAATTTTTTTGATTCATTGCAACCAAGTCAAATTCGATTTGACCCATTCTTGTATTTTGAATGAATTTATTTTTATCTGATTGGAATAAGTCCAGATCAGATTAATTATAGAAATTAAATCCATTCATAGTCAAATTGGACTAGGATCAAAAGTTGACATGTTTGAGAGAATTGAGGGTCATCTGATCAGATGCTTCTAAAAAAATTTTTAGAAATTATTTTGATCTAATTTTTGGATATATAATAGAGCACGAATTATACATTAGGTGTATCAAATTTTATGATTTTTGGAGGTATCTAGTCTAAGTTATAATAGAGTTTGATTTATATCAAACTCTTAAGAGAAGGGTCCTCGGCGCAGTGGATTCTTCCTTATCTACTCATGCCGCAATCTTTTAGATTGATTTTTTATGTCAAAATCAGATAAAATTTGAATATTTTTATGGAGATCAGGTCTAGGGTCCCAATGGTTAAAAAAATAAGAATTCTGATCAAAGAGGGACTCTAACTTAGCGCTATACTTTTGTATAAGAATCCTTGCACCAAGGCTCTTCACGTAGAAATATTTTTCATACCCAAAGACTGCCATTCCAGATATCCCACATCTCCTCTATCCCCTCTCTCTCTCTTCTACATGCCTAAAAAGTTAGGCACAAATTTGAGAAGAAGATTCAATCAAATTTTTGAAGAGTTCAGCATCTATGCGATAGTGTTCGTGAGACAGATATGCTGCCTTCAGAAATTTTTTTTGAAGAACTTTCAGATCTGATCTTTGGATAAAAGATTTACGAGAAGAAGACATCAAGATTTTTTTTTAGTAGATACCGGTAGAGGCTAGGCACGTGCGTGGCTCCTTCCAAAACTTTAGAAAATATCAAGATCATCACAAAATAATTAGATTATCCAAACAAGATATGAAATTAAATCTGACTTAATTTTTATTTTAATTTTCAATATTAGATCATCATGATTAGATCTGAGAACTCTTAGATCTGATGGGATCATTTAAAAAATTTTTAAAAAATTTATCTCAAATCTGATCAGATCTGCTCGATCCTGTGGTGGAAAATAAGATTTTTTTCTTCAAAAATATCCAAATATTATAAGTCCAAAACCCCTCCTAGGGTCAACCAATCAAACTGGGGTTTACCTAGACATTTTGATCCTCTACTAGTCTATAGAATTTCTAAAAAAAGAAATTCATGAAGAGAGAAACAATCTAAAGAGGAAAAAAATTTAGAGAGAGAGTAGAGAGAAAATTTCGTAGAGTAAGAAAGTGAAGAGAGAAGGTATAGAAAAGAGAGAGCAAAGAAAGAGAGAACTCTCTTCTTTCTTTACTTTTTTCTCACTTGATTTTCTTTTTTTTTTTCCTTTTCTTCCCTTTCTATTGTTTCTTCTTTCTTCTTCCTTCTTCATGAAAATAGGGTATAGGGTGACCACACATAAGGGGGTGACCTCTTGGCATCGACAATGATGACTTCAGCCCTCTGCAACCAAGGTAAAGCAGTATCCAATGATGGCAGTTGGTCCAGTGGAATGAAAAGAAGGAGACAAAATAGAGGAGGTCTGGTCTCCTATTAAATCCGATAGTTGGCGGTTAAATCTGGCTATCAAAAGCTTCATGGGAGTCAGAATAGAGAAGAGAAAGAAGAATGGAAGATTAATATCTTAAATTTGGTGATCAATTAACGGTGGCTTATCAGAATTGCTCGACAGAATGAATCATCTAAATCCCATGATTTCGTAGACGATTGACTAAAGATTTGAGGGAAATGGTTGGAGAATTATTTATAAGTGAAAATTTTTGGGTCCTCATCGAAGCTCGATTGGCTCTAGGATTACTTTCCTTATCGAACTTGGAAGAGGAGATGGAGCCAATTTGGAATCCTCCTCTTCCACCTCACATGCTTAATGTGTTGGGCAAAATATTTTTTTCTTTAAGATACATGTGGAAAAAATCAAAAGATCTGGATCCTCTCTCTCTCTCTCTCTCTAACTTTAAGGTAATCCATTCATTTTCTTTATTATCATAGAATTTTTTATAAGTAGATTAATTTTTTCTAACAATAGCAGAATTCTCCAAATAAGAAATGTTCTTTTACTATATAACCTTAAAAAAAATCTTAAATGATCATTTTCCATTCCAAAACATATGGAACTTCAAAAGTTATAGGTTTTTTTCATGCAAATATTATTATTACAAAAATAATTACTTTTTTTTTTAGTGACTGAAGAAGCTTACATTAAGTTATGGGTTAATATTATAAAATATAACATTACAGCACACTTTTTTCTCATCATAATATTATTTTACTATTAACTGGGAGCCTCGTGATACCAGATCATGTCTTCTTCTTCTTGTCTCTTATATCATTTTTATTTATTGCATAATTTTGTATTCTTCCTAGTGTTTTGGACTTGAAGTCTTTCTCTGGGCCTATCGACTGGCTTCTTAAAAGTCATAGAGAATGAAGAAATAAAATGTAGGAAATAGAATATGAATCCAGGAAGAGTTAAGCAAGAGACATCAAAGAGGTATTTTATTTAGCAGGCAAGAAGTATATTGGATACTAGAATTTATCATTTAAATAGCTCGATTTTTTTTAAGCAGAAATTGTTGAAAGTTCTAATTCAAAATTAATAACCACACAAGCACCCTCTCCGACACATAATCCCATATATAAGGGTGTTGGTTGTTCTCTATGTGGGCTAGAAGAATTAGGGCTAGAAACATAAACTGACAAGTTAAACATGACCGGCAAAAGGAGGTTGGGGATGCAAGAAATGAGAGGGAATACTGGGATTGCATTGCATTGTTTCAATAGGCTTCGTTGTACCAGTAACTTGACACATTAGCCTATAATCCAAAGCTCATTTTTTGAGACATCCAAATTTAGGCTAGCTCAAGTAATTAATTTGTTGTAATTTCTGTAAAAATTAGAAAAATATTTTTTTTATAATTTTAACTTTTTTTTTCATTTTATGTTAACAAAAATAATAACTTAGTATACATAGTGATCTTTCTCCTTGAAAAAGAAGATTTTTCTAATAATAGAGTTGCAAAATACGAGGAAGAAGCAACAAGAACTCTCATAAATATTAAAGAATAGAACTAAAAATTTCAATAAATTCGAAATACTCTTCACAATGGCTAAACACTCTCATTTATTGTTGTTAGACCCACTGAACCTTCCTACAAATATATCCACATTTATTTCTTGCAAATAAGAAAAAAGGTATATTCTTCATAATATGCCTCTTAATAAGACCTATGACTCATCTTGATCTCTATGACTATATTCTAATATGTAATTTGGCAAACTCTAAGAGATCCAAATATAAGAGGCCACATTGTAAGACAAATCTTAAATTTAATTAATTTGTCCTCCCTAAAAAATTGACAAGTCTTGACATCTTACATTAATTCTCTCTCTCACACACATCTATATAAAATCATCATGGACTCTCTCTCTCTCTCTCTCTCTCTCTCTCTCTCTCTCTCTCTCTCTATATATATATATATATATATATATATATATATATATATATATATTCAAACTTTAGGGTAATCCATATATCTTCTTTTATTATCATAGAATTTTTGGTAAATAGATTATTTTTCTAATAGTAGTAGAATGCTGCAACAATAGGAAATGCCTTTTTATTATATATATATATAATCTTAAAAAACCTTAAATGATTGTTTTCTATTGCAAAACATGTGGAACTTCAAAAATTATGTGTTATTTTTCATGCAAATATTATTATTTAAAAATAATTATTTTTTATTAACCATGAAAGAAGCGTACATTAAGTTATGATTTAATATTATTAAAACATAACATCATATTACTCTTTTGTCTTCTATTAATATTATTTTACTATTAATTTGGAGCCTCATGACTTTAAATTATGTCTTCTTCTTCTTGTCTCTTATATCATTTTAGTTTATTGCATAATTTTGTATTCTCCCTGGTGTTTGGACTTGAAGTCTTTCTTAGGCCTATCAATTGGATTCTTAAAAGTCATACAGAATGAAGAAATAAAATGTGGGAAATAGAATATGAATCAAGAAAGAGATAAGTAGGAGACACTAAAGTTGTACTTTATTTAGCAAGCTAAAAGTATACTGAATATTAAAAGTTATCATTTAAATAGTTTAATTTTTCTTTTAGCAGAAATTGTTGAAGGTTCTGATTCAAAATCAATAGCCACACAAGCACCCCCGGTGACATATTATCCTATATATATAGAGGTGTTGGTTGTGCTCTATGCGTGGGCTAGAAGAGTTAGGGTAAGAAATATAACTTGGCAAGTTGCATATAATCGACAAGAGAATGTTGAGGACGTAAGAAATAAAAGGAATTATCGAGGTTCCATTGTATCAATGGACTCGGCTATTCTTGTATCTTGAACTCAATGTACTGGCTAGAGTAATAATTAATTAATCATAAGATCCCCGAATATAATTATTTCTTTCCAAGTTGCTCTAAGTTTAGCTTCTAAGACAGAAGATGCTAAGAATCTCTCAGCTTTAGCAAATAAAGCATAGTCTATATGGTCCTTAATTATCAATCCAACTCCTATCTCATTGAGTTGTCTTTAGTTTTGACCATGATATTTAGAAAAATTATTGATGGGACCTGATTCACGGTGTACTATAGATAATTTATTGGTTAGAAGGAGGAAAAAACATTAAATACATAGTAGGCATGTTGTTGAGGATTGAAAAGATATTAATTATATAATAATATGCGTTGTGGAATAGGGCTGGTGTGATCTTGACCTATTTAAGGTCGGTCGCTGACCTACCCCAATGGATCATCTGAGCGGAATGATGCAATATTTCATCCGTGGTTACCTGTAGGTGGGCTTAAGCCAACCTACAATTTCGACCAATCTACTGAAGATCGCCTCCTGACAAAATAAGATAGGCCTTCATAGCTCGTCCTCATTGAGTTCAGGTCGGCCGCCGAGCTACATGAATAGGCTCATAGCTCGTCAATGACCGACCTACAATCATTTTTGTTGAAATTACGTCCTCTTCGAATCGAAAAACTCGGATAAAGGAAGAATCTTTCGCAATCCCATCTCCCAAGAAGGAAAGAAATCTTCCGAATCAATCCAAGGCAACAAACTCGGAAAGCCATTATAATCTGAAATGGATACGACTCCAACTCCTCTTCTATAAATAAAAGAGCTCCGGGATCCTCCAGGTATGCTATTCAATTCGACACTTTCTCTCCTCATTGTTCTCCAATCTTCTAACTTGAGCGTCGGAGGATCTTCATCGGAGAACACTTCGGTGGGGACTTTATTGCAGGTGAATGGGCGAAGCTCTAACGAAAGTTCATCCTCGACCTCATATTCCTCGGTGGTCAAGCTCCTCCATCCTCATCGGCCGACCTCAAGTCGGGAGATCCAGGAGCAACAATTGGTGCTAGAGGAAGGGCCCTCGATTGATTCCGAGATCCAATTTTGAGGGAAGAAAGCACGTCACCGGATATCATGAGAATTCGAAGGAGAATATCAAACGTGTCCCAGCATTCAAGTGGTCGGAGGATCTATAATACTCAGTAGGTTAACACATCTCCATCACCAATCCAGAAAACCCACCAATGGCGCCGGCGGTCATACAGGAACAGTATGATATGCTGCTTCATCAGGTGCAAGCACTATCAACCATCGTAAAAGGAATACAACAAGCCGACGAGCACCATTCAGTCAAAAAAAATTCAGGTCTAGTCCGGATAAGGCCAGAGGAACGACGCCCCCAAAGCCTAAGGGCGGAGGCCAGTCGTCACAACCGACCAATCGATCCTTTCCGTCAAAGACCTGAACGCTCGCCCACACCGATTTTCAAAAAAGACTCTAACCCGGGCCACGAGACTTCTTAGCACCAAGCCACTCGTGAGGACGATATGGAGAAAAAGCTCAAAGAGATGCAATAGCAGCTGGATGCATTGCGGAAGTCGAGGCACCAATGAGAGGATTTGGGGTTCAATGTCGATTCCCCATTTACTCAGAAGATTATGAATGAACCCTTATCACATCGGTTCAATATTCCTCAGACGGAGCTTTACGATGGAGCAGCCAATCCCGTAGACCATCTGGACAGCTTCTAAACTCTTATGCATCTACAAGGGGCTACCGATGCGATACTATGTCGAGCTTTTCCTTCAACTTTGAGAAAGACGACTTGACATTGGTGCTCGAACCTGAAACCCGGCTCCATAGATTTCTTCTACCAGTTGAGCCATTTGTTCATTGCCCACTTCGTAAACAGTCATCGGCAACATCGTAACTCTGACTTTCTCGTAAGCATCAAGCAACGAAAGAATGAGCCCCTTCGAGAGTATATCAATCGCTTCAATGCAGCCACCTTGGAGGTCCAAAATTTAGATCCATCGATGGCCATGATGGCGTTCAAGGCCGACCTCCTCCAAAATGATCTTTTGTTCTCCCTCAACTTGGACTATCCAAAGAATTTCACCGAGATGGTAGAACGAGCGGAGAAGTATGCCCAGATTGAAAAGGCTTGGGACCAGCAGGAAAGTAGCTGAGATGATAGGTAGGGTCCATCCCAAAAGCAGGAGAAGAAAAAAGACCATAGACGGATGTAGCACTATCGAGAGGAGCCATGATTTTATCAATCATGCACCCCATCTCGGAGTAGCCGACCAACATCTCCAAAGCCACAAGGTCGATCTAGAACTTCACCTCGGAGGTTCAATTATCACACCCCTCTGAACACACCTCGGGCTCAGATTCTGATGGAGATCAAGCGACGAGAAGATATACCTCAATCTAGAAAAATGATAATCCCTACTTGAGTAAGAAATTCGAGGAAGTATTACCGATATCATCGTGACCATGGGCATGATACCGAGGAGTGCTGGCAGCTCAAAGAGAAAATAGAGGCACTAATCAGATAGGAATGACTTTGGCACTATATGGATGAATGGCGAATTCCAGTGAATTCGGATCGTGACCAACCTCGGCAAGATGAACCACGTGGAGAACAGTCGGCTGCAGGAGAGATCAAAGTAATTGCTGGAGGAAACCTCGATGGAAACACTTTGAATCGGGTCTGACCAGGGGAAAGATCGAGGAAGAGGAAAGCAGATAATGAAAATACTTTCACCGATGAAGATCTGGAAGAAATAAGTCAGTCCCATGATGATCCAATAGTCATTTCTCTAAATATTACTAATTATGATGTACATCGGATCCTTATTGATAATGAAAGTTTGGTGAATGTTCTATTTTATGATATCTTTGTTCGGATGAACTTGAACCCTGAACTACTGACGAAGAGGAATATATCTCTAGTCAGATTTTTTGGTGCTACGATTCCAGTGGAGGGAACCATCTCACTAATGACAAAAGCTGGACGAGCTTCGAGGCAGGCAGTTGTCGATATAACTTATTTCATCGTGAATAGCCCCTCCACCTATAATGTCATCTTAGGTCGGCCAGGCCTAAATACCCTCCAGGCCATAGTGTCGATCTATCACCTGAAGGTCAAATTCACGACTCCACATGAAATCGACGAGCTTAAAAAAAATCAGTCGATCGTAAGAGAATGTTACATGGCTACTTTGCATGGAGTGATGGTTGAACAGCAACCCATGAATGAGTTAGACGTCCAGGATGAACAAACTGAATAAAAAGGCTCTCCGGTAGAAGAATTGATCTCTGTACCGATCAAGGATGATTAGAACAAGGTTGTGAAGGTCGGCTCAAGCTTATGTGAAGAGGATCGACAGCACCTCATCACATTTCTACGAGATAATGCCGACGTGTTTGCTTGGTCAGCTTTGGATATGCTCGGCATCGATCCACAGGTCATGGTACACCAACTCAATGTGGATCTGAATTGTCGTCCGATCGGATAAAAAAAATGGAGCTTTGCCCCTGAATGCTAAAGGGTGATACGAGAAGAAGTTGATAAGCTTTTGAAGGCTGATTTCATCCAAGAAGTTTATTATCTGGAGTGGTTGGCTAACGTCGTCCTTGTCAAAAAGGCCAGTGGAAAATGGTGCATGTGTATTGATTATATGGATCTCAACGAAGCATGCCTAAAGGATAGCTATCCTCTGCCGTACATAGACCAACTGATGGATGCGACCTCGAGACATCAACTCCTATCATTCATAGATGCTTTCTCGGGATACAACCAGATCCAAATGGCACCTAAGGACGAAAAAAAAAGTTCTTTCATAACTGACCAAGGTCTTTTTTATTACAGGGTCATGCCGTTTGGCTTAAAAAATGTTGGAGCGACCTATCGAAGACTTGTGAACAAGCTTTTCAAGAAGCAAATTGAAAAAAATATGAAAGTATATGTGGACGACATGCTCGTCAAAAGTAGGGCTGTCGAACATTATATCACTGACCTAGAAAAAGCCTTCTCTATACTATGGCATTTTTGGATGAAGCTCAATCCGGACAAATGCACCTTTGGTGTCACTTTTGAAAAATTTTTTGGGTTCATGGTGTCACAACGTGGGATTAAGGCCAATCCGAAGAAGATTCAAGCTCTTCAAGAGATGAAGTCCTTGAAGACGATCAAAGGAGTGCAGCGACTCACAGGAAGGATCGTAGTCTTAAATAGATTCCTATCAAGATCGATGGAAAAGAGCCTTTCATTTTTTAAAGCTCTTAAGCAATCGAAGGACTTTCAATGGATAGATGAATACTAGACAGCCTTCGATGAGCTAAAGAAATACCTCGACTCCCCCCCTCTATTAAGAAAGTCAGAGTTCGAGGAGGTATTGTACTTGTGTCTAGCTATTTCTTCTTCGACAATTAGCTATATTCTGATCTGACAGGAAGCCAAGGTGCAGAAGCCAATCTATTACGTGAGTCGGATACTTCACGATGCTGAGACCGGATATACGAGACTAAAAAAAATCATCTATGCTCTCTTAATATCTGCGAAAAAGTTACGTCCATATTTTCAAGCACATACCATCGTAGTCCTTACAGACCAATCCATTAGATCAGTATTGTACCGACCAGATACCTCGGGGCAACTAGCTAAATGGGCTATCGAGCTAGGTGAATTCGATATCAAATATTTATCAAGACCGTCCATTAAAGCTTAGGCATTGGCGGACTTCATCATGGAATATACAATTTTGGATGAGGAATTCAGTCATGCTAAAGCTCCTTCAACCGATGAATGTTGGATCCTATATGTTGATGGATCTTCGAATGTCACGGGCTCCGGAGCTGGGTTGATCTTAACCAGCTTGGAGGGAGTAGTAGCAGAATACGCCCTATGCTTTAACTTTTCGGCTTTCAATAATGAAGCCGAGTATGAGGCATTGGTAGCGGGACTTAGAATAGCAAAAGAAATGAAAGTTCGGCATCTCGGAGTCCATAGTGATTCGTAGTTGGTGATTGGTCAGGTTCAGAAAGAATATGAAGCTCGAGAGTCGAATATGGTTAAGTATCTATAGAAGGTCAGGGACTCAGCTTCCAGCTTTTTAGCAATAGATGTTCAGCAGATACCAAGGACGGAAAACGTACGAGCTGATCTCCTTTCTAAGCTAGCAACCCATGGGATAGCCGACCAAATAAGAAGCTCATATATGGAAGTCCTTGAGAAGTCGAGTATTAAGGAAGCCCTAGTAATGCAAGCTGATCCAAAATCGAGCTGGATAGATCCTATCCTCCATTACTTACAAGATAGAATTTTGCCTGTGGATCGAGATGAGGCAAAAAGGTTGAGATGCCTCACTCCACAATACGTCATCTACGAAGAAAAATTGTATAAGAGGTCTTTCACCCTACCTCTGCTCAGATGCCTCCGTCCTTCAGAAGCCAACTATGCCCTACGAAAAGTTCACGAGAAAATCTATGGTAATCACTTGGGGGGCAAGGCTCTGTCTTATAAAATATTACGGTAGGGATATTTTTGGCCAACCATACAAAGAGATGCGGTCGATCTAGTGAATAAGTATGATCAATGCCAAAGGACCTCAAACATTCAGCATCGACCATCGACTCCATTGGCCTCAATCACGACCCCTTGGCCCTTTGCTCAATGGAGAGTGGATATCCTCGGACCATTTTTCATCGCTGTGGCACAGAAAAATTTTTGATTATCGTGATTGACTATTTTACTAAAGGATGGAAGCAGAGGCAGTAGCTATGATTACCAAAGTTAGAGTTTAAAATTTTGTCTGAAAGTCTATCATATGTCAATATGGTTTATCCCGTGCCATCATAATCGATAATAGATGATAATTCAATAACCCAAGATTTATAGGATTCTGTAATGACTACGGGATCTCTCACAGATTAACATCAGTAGATCATCCACAGACTAATGGCGAGACCAAAGTGACAAACAGAATATTATTGCAGGGGTTGAAAGCTCGCATAAGCTAGGCAAAAGGATCGTGGGTCGAAAAGTTATACAACGTCCTTTGGGTGTATCGCACGATGCAGCATGTCCCAATTAGAGAGACACCTTTCATGTTGGCCTTCGGTACGGAAGCTGTGATACCCGTAGAGATGGGGTTACCCACGCTCCGAGTAGAAGAGTTCGATGAAGATAGCAATTTCTTCAAGATGAGAGCAAATGTGGATTTGCTGGAAGAAATCCAAGAACAAGCTCGAGTTCGAATGGCCAACTATCAATAGAAAGTTGTCCGATACTATAATTCTTGAGTAAAGAGCAAATCTTTTCTGGCAGGATAATTAGTTCTTCATCGAGCTGAGATTTTTCGTCCATCTGAATGGTCAAAATTATCATCGAATTGGAAAGATCCTTATCGCGTGGCTGAAGTAGTTCGGCCTAGAACTTGCCATCTCTATCGACTGGATGAAACTCCAATCCCAAGGACCAGGAACGCTGACAATCTTCGAAGATATTATCTTTAGAATGTAATTTTCATCTTGAATTTTTCTTCGATAATTAATAATAACTTCTCCCAGGTTTTATTTTTGCCAATGTGCGCTCCTCGACATGATCGAGGAGCAGAACACATCTCCATCGAATTTTGCTAATGCGCGCTGAACGCGTCTCCATCGGATTTTTTCAATGCATGCTCCTCGGCCACGATCGAGGAGCGGAACACGTCTCCATCGAATTTTACCAACATGCACTCCTCAGCCACGATCGAAGAGCGGAACGCATCTCCATTCGATTTTGCCAACGCATGCACCTCGGCCACGACCAAGAAGTAGTACATATCTCCAATGCTTGTTCCTCAACCACAGTCGAGGATCGAGACGTGTCCCATAAAATTCATCAAAATACGCTCCTCGACTGTGGCCAAGGATCGTAATGCGTCGGCATAAATCATTCGCCACAACTTCTCAATCATACTGCCTAAGATCTATGCTGATCTATATCTCGAAAGAGAAAAATTTAACGAAGAACATACAAACCCAACAACTTAGCAAAAGAAGATTTTGCATTAAAGTTGAGTATTTATAAGAGATGGTTGGCCCATACAAAGATACCTCGATAAAAATCGGGGGCAAACAAAAAAGGTTGATCTAAAAAAAAAAAAAGATCGAACATGCCCAATCAAAATGATACATTAAGCTCCGTCTAGAGCTCTAGATTCGCCGACCTTCACTTGGTCTGACAGGATGATGATGGCTGGGGGTGGTACCGACGCTGCATCCTCGACAGTCGGGTCATCATGCGCGGGGCTGAAGACATCTTTCATTTGAATTTCTCGACCCTCAACTTCCTTGGCCTCCTCGTTGTCCGACTCCAAGAGATCCAAGTTTAGATTGGAGAAGATTCTTCGGATCTTCTCTTTCAAGTCTATACCCTCTTGCAGATAAGAGAGCAATGCAAAATCCATCTTGATGTTGTAGAATTTCTTCGAGGCATGGAAGGCCTCGACCGCCTCTACCCTAGTGGCCTCTGCCCGTGCCTTCCCGGCCTTCCTCTCCCTAGCACCCGAGCTTCAGCCTTAGCTAGCTCGGATTCCAGCTGCTTCACCCTCTCTCTGAGGGACCTGGTCTCATCCTCGGCCTTCAGCCGAGATAACTGAGCATCGTCCATCCTTTGATTGGCTTGGACGACTTTCTCCTCAGCTTCCTTAGAGAGGCGCCAAACCTCTCTAATTACTTCGGCAAAATGGTCCACATGATGGACGAGCTAAAAAAAATAAAGAAGAAAAAAAAATAAGCTGAGCCGAGAAATGAATAGAAGAGTTAAAATGAAGGTTGGTAAAAAAGCCAACATGTACCCGAAGGAGAGAATCGTAGGAGTCCTGGATGTGGAAGGCATCCCTGATCTCTTCGAAGGTCTAGATGTCGGTCGGTAAAATAACCGACTTCAGCAAGGAATGAGCGACACGGTAGTCACCGATGCCCTTTCTTTTATCCTCGGTATCCGAAGAAACTTCCATCGGAGAAATACTCTCCGGAACATTGGATCCACGGTCGGACATCTAGATGGAGATCTTCGACCCACCCAAGCTTCTTTTGGAGGAAGATGCAGAAGGTCAAGGGACGGACAACGCTGGAGCAGCTGACTGAATCGGTGTCACAACCTTCGTCGGCACCGACTTCTCCTTTCTCGGAGAGTTGGCCACTCTCAAGGAACCTTCCACCATGGGCTGCGCCAAGATAGCCTCAGTTCGAGCGCATTTGGGGGCCATGGCCACGCTTGTCTTTCTCTTCTTCACCATCCGTCGAAGAGTTTCAAGGTCAGACAGATTCATCATTGGACAGAAAACACAAGATTTGGTCAATGATAATGACGAGGAAAGAAAAGACGATCCAAACAAAATCGCATGAGAACACTTACTCCTTGGATCATTTGAAATCAGCCCGACCTTAAATAAGTTCTCCTTGGTAAGAAACCTAGATAGTGGAAAAGGAGCGGGACTAAAGATCTGACTCAAAGCCTACTCCTCGACGTCGAACAACATTGGAGGTCTAACGACCGACCTATGAGGTCGCCCCCATGATGTGCTAAAATTTCATGGTTGCTCGGTTGAAACAAAAAAGAAGCGCTTCTTCCAGTTATGCACTGAGGAAGAAATGCCTCGAAAAAGGCGGCATCCTCTTTGAGGAGAAGCATACTACCACTCGACCTCCGTCGGATGCTTTAAAGTGAAGTAAGCTTAAAAAAGATGGAAGGTAGGCTCGACCCCAACGAGGAGGCAATGGATGAAGAAGTCTAAAATCGATCGTCAGGAGTTCGGTGCCAAACAACAAAAGCTAATTCTATACAGGTTTAGAAGCTCGATAATTAAAAAATGAAAAGACAATCTGAGGCCAACTTTTAGCGATTCCTTATAAACACCGATCCGTCCAGGCTGAGGAAGAGCTATATGCTCTCCAGGATCGACAACCTCTAGCTTAAAATCGTCGGAGATATGATATTTCATCCTGATAACTTTCAGGTCCTCCGAGGAGAGGACGAAATTTATTCTAAAAGGACCATAATCTGAAACCTCATGTTCTTTGGATTTGCCCAAAAAACCTATTACCCCGTAACCACGATCCTCACCAGAAGGTCTATCCGACCCCCAAGAAGATTGGGACAGACTAGATTGACTCATGAGTGCGGAGGAGACTGACCTAAAGGGCGAGGAGGCCGAGCAATGAGGGGAGCTAGGATGGGGTCAACAGTGGCTCGGCTGAGTCTAAGCTATTTCTCGTGCAAAGTATCGGAGTTCACCCTTTAAGCAACAATAACAGTCAAAAAAAGTAACGCTGATCCTATTTATAAGAGGCATGGATATCTCCGATCTACTCCCATTTCATCTATCCTTCTAGATCTTCACCACGTATCAGATACCAATTGGCCGGGATGGGCAGATCCGGATCAAAGCAATGGATGGTTAGATTTCGTAGCTGATAGACTTCTCTCAATCTTATTATGCTACCAATCTTCAACGCTACAATGCGGATACGATTTAAAGATCGACCTCGGCTTCGATAGGATACTTATATCGACCGCTCAGAGATAGATCGACTTCGTAAGTGGGGGGCAAATTATTATGGAATAGGGCTGGTGTGGTCTCGACCTATTTAAGATCGACTGTCGATCTATCCTAATGGATCGTCTGAGTAGAACGATACGATACTTCGTCCGTGGTTAGTTGTAGGTCGACTTAAGCCGACCTATAATTCCAGCTGACCTATTGAAGATCGTCTTCTGATAAAATAAGGTAGACCTTCATACCTCATCCTCGTTTGGTTCAGATCGATCATCGAGCTATATAAATAGGCTCATAGCTCGTCAACGATCGACCTACAACTATTCTTGCTGAAATTGCATTCTTTTTGAATCGAAAAATCAGGATAAAGGAAGAATCTTTCATAATCCTATCTTTTAAGAAGGAAAGAAATCTTCCAAATCAATCCAGGGCGACAAACTTGGAAAGCCGTTATAATTCGAAATGGATACGACTTCAACTCCTTTCCTATAAATAAAGAAGCTTCGAAATCCTTTAGATATATCATTCAATTCGATGCTTTTTTTTCTCATTATTCTCCAATCTGTTAATTTGAGCATCGAAAAATTTTTATCAAAAATTATTTTGATGAAAATTTTATTATAAATAAATGAGCAAAATTTTAATAAAAATTTATCTTTAATCTCATATTCTACAATAGTTGAGTTTCTTGATCTCATCTATCTATCGTTCTTAAATCGAAAGATCAACGGAATGTATTGCTATCGCAT
The DNA here is from genome assembly GCA_006176705.1 of Cocos nucifera. Taxonomy (NCBI): domain Eukaryota; kingdom Viridiplantae; phylum Streptophyta; class Magnoliopsida; order Arecales; family Arecaceae; genus Cocos; species Cocos nucifera. The sequence continues at coordinate 1,273,530 of QRFJ01000730.1, read as the reverse complement.
ACTAAATAAAGTAATCGGAGAGAAAATGATTAAATTATTCGTATTCCACCGTAAACCAGGTCCGACCTATAACTTTTTGGCGCGTCCTACGAGCCCGTGTTGATGACAAAGCTACGGTTGGATAGGGAAAGAAGGTTGTGCGAATCCACCATTGGATCATCAGCTGCACAGATCTCAGCACGCTTCATACTTGTCATACATCTGAAGGTGACCCGTAGGTGATCCAACGGTGGATCCGCTCGATGAAAGATGAATCCTCTGCATTTCGCGCGACATGATACAACCCTAACCCGGTCGGCCTTCGTAGCATCGGAAATCACGTAACACGGCACGCCACCACCCAAGCCCAGCTAGATACGCCGGACGCCGGCAATTTAATAGTTAATACAACTATGGTACGATCCATATTAGGTTTCGCTCCCCGAGATTTGGACAGACGCCAGGTCTACACCGTTCACCAACGCCATCCCCGCCCCATCCGACGGCCCTCGTCCGTTTCCGTGGCGGGGCCATCCGGAAATAAATGGCAAGGCAGAAACCCGTCCGCTGTCGCTCCTCAGAACCCAAGAACGCAAGCAAAGCTGAGAGAGAGGGAGGAGATGATTGGTTTGTTTGAGGTTGCGTTCTTGGGTGTGATGGTGGTGTACGGGGGAATTGGTGTGGTGTTCTGCGTGTACTTGCGGATGCTGTTGGGCGACAGTCTGTGGGAGGAGGTGAGAGGTTTGACGGAGGAGGAGGTGAAGAAGCTGGAAGAGGGGAAGGTGGGGGCGGGGGGCGGGGCGTGGTGCGCGGTGTGCCTGGAGGAGATGGTGGAAGGGCAGGTGGCGCGGGTGCTGCCGGGGTGCCGCCACGCCTTCCACCGCCCATGCGTCGACGCCTGGCTCCAAGTCCGCTCCGCCTGCCCCCTCTGCAGAGCTCTCCTCCTCCCCCTAATTCTTTCTCAACCCCAACACCAACGCCAACTCCCTTATTCTTCTTCTTGATTCCAATGTTAATTCTCTTTCAATCAGTAGATCACCTACCTCCAAAAAAAAAAAAACAAAAAAAAAGATCCCTATATTACCGCTGTATGTTTGTTGTTCTGTCTATAGATTCATATTTAGGTTCTAATTATTAATTGGAGAATTAGTGGAGGAGTTTTTCTTAGTTGAATGATTTGAGATTCAGGTTCTATGGGTTGTTGTATGTATCTTCCGTTCTCGGTGGAGGATGGAAGTTGGGCAACGGTCATACTGAGTGCGATGGGGCAAAGTTACACGTTGTGATATTTTGGGTTCCTGGAGGAATATGTACTCTTTGGTTTCATGTTATATACTTCTCCCCGCATAATTTTCTTTGAGTTGAGAGGATTGAAGGGTGTTATTGGAAGGTAGAAAGCTTTGTTTCTTAGAGTGTCAGGGCTGCTGCATGCAGGAACAACGGAACATCCTCTGGGAGTTGTTCAGATACCCAAACTCGAGCAGTTGGTGTTCGTGCTGTTGAGTTGGCTGATTTGGGATTAAGCTGCAGGGGAAAGCGAGAGGTATTTGAAGGGCATGTGCTATAAATCAAGCTGTAATGATCTTTCTGTGCATTGATGCATATGTTATGATTGTATCCAGTTTAAATGCCTAATTTGAACCATTGTGAGGGCTGTGAGTGCTGATGAAATCTAAGTTTTATTCTAAATAAATGGCAAAAATAATTGCTACTGGTAACAGATATTTAGGAATCATCAAGATACATTTGGATGCTGCATTGTTGATTAAGGCAACAAAAGTTTGACTCTAATTTCTGGTCTCAGAGGCTTATGGTCTTGGTCACCAGATTTCTGGTTTTGAATCATTAGCTCAACGGATTCAAAGTATGACAAATTCCAGCCATACTTCATTGTTGGAAGCAGAGGGAAAGCATTTGTGAAGACATTTCTGGATGTTGCAATTGTTGATTAAGGCAACACTAGTTTGGTTCGTGATCGGAATCCAAATTGAAATTGAAATCTAGATCAGATTAGATTGGAATGAAAATCAAAATAACCATATCCCTTGTAGTATTTGGTTTATGACTAAGATCAAAATCGGAATGGAGATTTGGGAGGTGTTTGGATCGTGACTTGAATCAAAATTGAAATAGATTGGAATCAGAATCGGAATGATCAAATTTCTCAAAGTATTTGGTTCATGATCGAAATTAAAATTAGAATCAAAATTAAAATAAAATTTTGAATCCATGAGAGAGAGTGGAGATTGAGTTTTAGATAGGTTGGATCATTCTCGTTTCACTTCAGAATCGAAATTGGAATGAAATTTTTTCGAGCCAAACGATTGGAATGAAAATCATCCATTTCTATTCTGATTCAAAAATCCAACTCCCCCCCCCACCCCCCTCGGGTCAAACACCTCTTTGAATCTTTGAGAGAAGGTTAAGATTGGATTTTAGGAGATTCAACCATTTCTATTTTGTCGCATAATTGGAATTAGAATGGGGTTCCTTTCCAACCAAATGATTAGAATAGGAGTTATCCATTTTTATTCTCATTTCAAGCCCTAACCCCTTTCAACCAAACACTCCCAACTCCTTCCAACCAAACACTTCCTTAGAAGCTAATGGCGTAATTGGTGCTTGATGGCAACCGAATATAGATGGATCACTATTTAGATGAATTTTCTTCTAGAAAGTAGGACATGCATGATGAGATAGCTTGGATTGGATAATTTAGGAGTCGTTTTCTTATTCTTTTGAAACTCTAATAACCTATTTGCATTGGGAGTACATGGGGGTTATAATGGAATTAATGAATTCTTGTTTGGAAAAAGAGAGAAAGGGTAAAGAAGCCCTTATTTGGATGGAAGGATTAAGGAAAGGTAGAAGAACTTTTATATATATTTTGACAAATATATCATTTCTCATTAATAAATATACTATTTAATATTTATGATATTATTTATTATGTAGAACAGATTTATTATCTGAATTTATGTGCGAAGGGATAGCCTGAAGGAGCGGCTAAGATTTCTAACTTGTGCAAAGAGTAATAAGTTAGTTTGTATAATTAGGATGATAGAATATATAATGATCTAGTTATAATTTTAAAATTTTATAAAGGATAAATTAGAAAAATAAAATTTAAGCGTGAATCTTTCCCTCCATTACATCCCAAATCGGGGTACATAAAATTGAGTAAGTGAGAGGTATGGAGGAGTTGAAAAAATCCTTCTCTATTCTCCTTTACCTTTTAAAAAATTTTACCAAACTTGGATTCATTCTTTACCCTCCTCTCTTCTCTTCTTCTCTTCTTATGAATCCTCATGTACCTTCAATCCAAATAGTATGTAAAGGCATCGATGCATCCCTCTGTATTCTCTTTTTTATGTGGTTGATTCTATACAACCTTGATCGATCCTGAGGAACGGCAACGCAGCTAGTTGGTGGATTTTCCAGTCATGAAGCGCCTCAAAGGTATTAGTTGGTGGGGTCTTTGGAGACGATGAGGCCCTCTTGAAAATAAGACACAAAGTTATTGGTTATCCCTTATTCTAGTTTCTTTCTTAACATCTAAATCCTTGGTCTTCAGATGGATCATTACTTCCAAATGATATGCTTAAGTTTTATATTTTCTTACGTAGTTTACTTTAAATGTCCACCTGCGCTAGGCCCTCCAGCCTGCATGGACTTGTTCGTTTAATAAAGCATTTGGGTTCTAGTAGAAAGAGGTTCAATAAGCAGAGCAAAACCCAAACCTTCAGTTTCAAATTTAAATGAGTTTAAAAAATTTTAAGGACCTATACCTAATTTGGCAACCCATTGCTTACAGGTAGGGTTGTCAATGGTTTGGTTTGCCCTGATTGGCATAATGACCCAGCTCAATAAATTTTTATCAAATTAATGCAAGGATGGTATTAAGCACCACTCTTGACAGGATCTCACACAATAAGGGAGGTTTGTCTTGTAATGCAGGTTGTAGCTTTTTGGGTCTATCGTAAATACACCTGAGCCCAAGTAACTGTTGGTGCGAGCATTGAAACACATGAACAATTAGCTGGGAGAGGACCATGAAGATCATTAGAGGAACAGTTGATTTGGGGAATCCTGTGCCTCTGTTTGCAATGCCAGTTATCAACCTGTTGTAGAAATTTATAGGGCTAGCAAGATCCATAAGGAAGGGATAATACAATGAAACCTTCAGTGAAATAGAGTTAAAACATTTGATGGTATGAGATCGAGCTCTTGTTTTGTGAGCAATGAAGCTGACATCCCATTGACAGTGCAGTCCAGCACACGCAAGAATATGAGAGCGCAAATAGATGGTTACTGAAAGATGAAATACCTCGTAGATAGGCAGCCCAACATGCTGAGCATAGAAATATATCAGCACCTAAATAGGCAGCCCAACATGCTGAGCACAGAAATATATCAGCACCCAAGTAGCCCAATATGCAATACGCTGAAGAAGCATGAGAGCGAGATCAGCAATGGTTAAACCAAAAAAAACCCATGCCTTTGTAGGTTGTTAGATGTGTATCCTAGAAGTCAGATTGGCTGTCACTTCTAATACACTTCTAAGAGTAATTTTATAATTTTGACTATAAATTAATAAATTAATTATTTTTTTTATTATAGTGTGTATTTAAAAGTATCTGTGATACATCCTCTGAGTTAACAATAATGACAATTCATATTTTCAAGAATTGAAAATTTAAAATATGAATTTTCATAATTAATTCATAAACTGCTTCCGACCGAAGGATCATCACGAGGATGATAATCGATCCGAAAAGTTGGTGTACGATCACTTTCTTAGGATAAAAGTGTCTTGAGTCTACGGTGTGAAAATACCGGAGCGAGAGTATAAATACTTATTAGAGAACGAGGGCTCTAAGTGTGACCACCTTGAGTAGTCATAAGAAAGTCTATCTTCTCATCGATGACTGGCTCGATGCTGCAGTGGTGTATATGATTCTTTGACCTGAGGTGCATCGACAGTTCACCTTGAGGGTGTTATAGTTCGACTACACCATAACTCGATCTTCTAGCCATTCGGAATCCTGAAGTGTATGTTGGTTATAGTATGTTCATTATAGAAATTGGATTGCATCAATAAGAGGATCATCTACCTTGGTAGATAAGGAGTAGCTCTATGATAATCATGAGATTGAGTCCTTAAGTCCATGGCCATGATAGAGTGAAGATGATAGAAAGAGTTTCTATTAGGATTTCATATTGGATTCGAATCGAATGATTAATTCATATAACGGACATAGGGTTTGACGAGTTCACCTTAACCTTAATTATGTCGGAACTCAAGATAGAAGAATCCAATCACACAAATAACTGCACCGAGAGATTCATTTTCAATTCTGATAGATTGCCATCATATACTGCTGGTGTCATTAATAGATTTTAGGAGCAATTAGAATGATTTTGATGATTAATCATTCTAATTATATGAATCAGAAAAGTTCTGATCCATCGAAAGATGTTTCGATGATGTCGATGATGGAGATCGCAACATATCTCATTATCATACAGAATTGAACCTAACTGAATCATACAAACAAGAATTTGGGTCTGGATATCATCAATTGAGCTAATCCAGTTCGATTGATTTGGATTAGATCCAATTAGGTTCAAGATAATCGTACTAGCACACGATTGAGCCTGACTTTCTCCTTCTAAAATCCTTCTGATTTGTCGCAACCAAGTCAAATTTGATTTGACTCATTCTTATATTTTAAATGGATTTATTTTTATCTAACTGAAATAAGTCCAGGTCAAATTAATTGTAGAAATTAAATTCATTCATAGTCAAATTGGACTAGAGTCAAAAGTTGACCTATTTGAAAGAATTGAGGGTCACTTGATCAGATCTTTCTAGAAAATTTTCTAAAAATTATTTTGATTTAATTTTTGAATATGTGATAGAGCATGAATTATACATTGGGTGTACCAAATAGATGATTACTAAAAGATGAAATACCTCATAAATAGGCAGCCCAACAAGCTGAGCACAGAAATATATCAGCACCTAAGTAGCCCAGTTTGCAATACACCGAAGCATGAGAGCGAGATCAGCAATGGTTAAATCAAAAAAGACCCATGCCTTTATTGGTTGTTAGATGTGTGCCCTAGAAGCCAGATTGGCTGTCACTTGTAATACACTTTTAAGAGTAATTTTATAATTTTGACTATAAATTAATAAATAAATTATTTTTTTTATCACAGTATATATTTAAAAGTGTCTATGATACATCCTCTAAGTTAATAGTAATGATAATTCATATTTTCAAGAGTTGAAAATTTAAAACATGAATTTTCATAATTAACTCATAAACTGTTCTGGCCGAAAGATCATCACGAGGATAGTGATCGATCCAGAAGGTTGGTATATGATCACTTTCTTAGGATAGATGTATCTTGAGTCTACGGTGTGGAAATATCGGAGCGAGAGTATATATACTTGTTAGAGAATGAGGGCATTGAGCGTGACCACCTCGAGTAGTCATAAGAAAGTGTACCTTCTCGTCGATAACTGACTCAATGCTGCAGTGGTGTATATGGTTCTTTGACCTGAGGTGCATCGGCAGTTAACCTTGAGGGTGTTATAGTTCGACTACACCATAACTCGATCTCCTAGTCATTCAAAATTCTGAGGTATATATTGGCTATAGCATGTTCATTATAGAAATTGGATTGCACTAATAAGAGGATCTATCTACCTCGGTAGATGAGTAGCCCTATAATAATCATGAGATTGAGTCCTTAAGTCCATGGCCATGATCGAGTGAAAATGATAGAAAGAGTTTCTATTAGAATTTCATATTGGATTCGAATCGAATGATTAATTCATATGACAGACATTGGGTTTGATGAGTTCACCTTAACCCTAATCCTGTCGGAACTCAAGATAGAAGAACCCAATCACACAGGTAACTGCATCGAGAGATTCATTTTCAGTTCTGATGGATTGCTATCATATATTGCTAAGTGTCATTGGTTGATTTTAAGAGCAATTAGAATGATTTTGATGATCAATCATTCTAATTGTATGAATCAGAAAAGTTCTGGTCCATCGAAAGATGTTTCGATGATGTCGATGATGGAGATCGCGACATATCTCATTACCATACAGAATTGAACCTAACTAGATTATATAAATAAGGATTTGGATCTGGATGTCATCAATTGAGCTAATCCAGTTCGATTGATTTGGATTAGATCCAGTTAGGTTCAAGGTAATCATGCTAGCACACGATTAAGCCTGACTTTCTTCTTCTGAAATCTTTTTGATTCATCGTAACCAAGTCGAATTTAATTTGACTCATTCTTATATTTTGAATGAATTTATTTTTATCTAACTGGAATAAGTCTAGTTCAAATTAATTATAGAAATTAAATCCATTCATAGTCAAATTGGACTAGGGTTAAAGGTTGACCTGTTTGAGAGAATTAAGGGTCACCTGATCAGATGCTTCTAGAAAATTATCTAAAAATTATTTTGATTTAATTTTTGGATATGTGATAGAGCATGAATTATACATTGGGTGTGCCAAATTTTATGATTGTTGGAGGTATCTAGACTGAGTTTTGATAGAGTTTGATTCGGATCAAACTTTTGAGGGAAGAGCCCTAGGCGCAGTGGACTCTTCCTCATCTACTCATGCCGCCACCTTTTAGATTGATTTTTGATGTCAAAATCAGATGGGATCTAGATATTTTCATGGAGATCAAGTTCAGGAGTCCCAATGGTCGAAAAAATGAGGATTTTGGTCAAAGAGGGACTCTAACTTAGCACTATGCTTTTGTATAAGAACCCTTGCGCCAAGGCTCTTCACGTAGAAATATTTTTCATACCCAAAGGCTATCGTTCCAGATATCCCATGCCCCCTCTATCCTCTCTCTCTTCTACATGCCTAAAAAGTTAGGCATAAATCTGAGAAGAAGATCCAATCAAATTTGTGAAGAATTCAGCATCTATGCGACGGTGTTCGTGAGACGGATACGCTGCTTCAAAAATTTTTTGAAGAAAAAATTTGCGAGGAAAAGACGTCCAGATCCTTCCTAAGTGGATACTGGTAGAGGTCAGGTGCATGCGTTGCTCCTTTCAGAACCTCAGAAAATATTAGAATCATCGTAGAATAATCAGATTACCCAAACAAGATATGATATTAAATCTAATTTAATTTTTATTTTAATTTTTAATATCAAATTACCATGATCAGATCTGAGAACTCTTAGATCAGATCGAATCATTTAGAAATTTTTAGAAAAATTCATCTCAGATCTGATCAGATCTACACGATCCTGCTGCAAAATATAGAATTTTTTTCGTAGGCAATTCAATTGGCACGTAGGCTGGTAGATTAGAGTAATTAATTATGTGGTGCTCAAAATAATTATTACTTTTATATCCTAATTACTCTACCTCCGAATTAATAAACTGAGGAATGATAAACGAAAAGTTGGACGAGGGAGACGGTAACTGGTTATCGGACGAGGGCTACATTATGTGAAGGTGATCAGTTAGGAGAGGTCATACAGACCAGGGGAGGGAACTCGCATTTTCATGTAGTCTATTGGAAAGAAAGCGATCCTCTAACGGTGAGAATGGTGGGTTTTTTTTGGTCTTTTCTCTTGATATTGATATTGTTATTAATTGGGAGCATGTCTTCTTCTTTTTGTCTCTCGTACCATTTCATAATTTTGCATTCCACCAGCGTTTTGGACTTGAAGTCTTTCTTAGGCCTACCAATTGGATTCTTAAAAATCATAGAGAACGGAGAAATAAACTATAGGAAATAGAATGTCAATCAAGAAAGCAATAAGTAGGAAGTAGGAGGCATTAAAGAGGTACTTTATTTTGCAGACCAAAAAGTATTCCAAATACTGAAATTTATCATTTAAATATCTTAATTTTTCTTTTAGAAGTTGTTGAAGGTTTTGATTCAAGACCAATAACCACTCAAGCACCCTCTCCAAAACATTATCCCTAGTATGGGGGTATTGGTTGAGGTACAAGAGTTGAGGCTAGGAATATAATTTGGGCAGGTTAGACATGATTGGAAAGAGGAGGTTGGGCATGCAAGAAATGAGAGGGAATACTCATCAATGGGCTTGGCTATTCTTATAACTTGAACTCAGTAGCTTATAATCCAAAGGAAAGTAATAAAAATATTATGTATAAAAGGAAAGTAGGTTGAGTATGCACATTTATTTCTTGCAAAACATGAAAGTAATAAAAATATTATGCATAAAATTAACCATGCCATCTCATGAGAAGCTATGTAATTCATGACTGTATGCCACAATGGACTTTGGATGGAATCTAATACCACGGTTTTCATTCATTTGGTTAGCATCAAGAACATATTAACCAAGTCCATCACTTGTTTCCGAAATAAATTAAAATGAGGACTACTAGGCTGACATGCACAAGTTGCTGAGGCTACTCATGAAAAATGTTGCCTTGGTACGGTCCTCCTCGGATGCATGTAACTTGGACGTTTTTGTTTGGGGATTTTTATTTTTGGTACTTTGGTTTCATATAGCTCGCTGAGCAGGTGGTTACGGTGACTTTCACTTAAATGCACACGAAGCTCTAGCATTCTCAACCGCAAGGGATATAACTGGCGTTAAATATTGGCCCACGGACGCCTCGCCGCACGTGTACCTTGCGCTTGCACGCCAACTGGGTCCCACGCAAAGGATTTCTCGGGTGCCGCCACGTTCCCGTGCAATAATTTCTCCAGCTGGCCTGGATAGGTGTCGTACTTGTGCGAAAGGAAGGATTCACCTTCCTTCGCGCGAAGCCACCGTTGGATCACCATCCTCACAAAGCGCTCCGAACTCATACGTCCGTCCGCACAGATCTCGCAACGGTCGGTAGGTGATCCAGCGGCTGATTCGCGCAAGGAAAGATGAATCCTCATGCTATCGCGCGAAAGAGGCAGCCCCGACCCCCGCTCATTCGTAGCATCGCGGAGACCCCGAAAGGCGGCATTGGCACCCGCGAAGCCAAGCGAGATACCCTGGAAGCTGCCGATTGATAATAGTCCAACTCTTGTACGTTCCATATCAGGATTCCCCAAAAGTAGTAAATATTCCTATTTAAAGAAGTAGTAAATATTTTTCGAGAGCCAGGTGTACGCCAATGCTCTATATACAGTGTCGGTGCAGTCCCACGTACCGTTCACCGTTGCCGTCCCCGGCTCATCAGACGGTCCTTCTTCGTTTCCGTAGGGCCGCCGGTGAGAAATAAGTAGCGAGGAAGAGCATCCCCCGCCACTCCCAAGAACCCCAGAACGGAAGCAGAGCTAAGAGGGAGGAGGGAGCCCTAGCGACAGAGAGAGAGAGAGGCGATGATTTGGGTTGTGGTCTTGGGTCTGTTTCTGGTGTGCTTGGGGATGGGCGTGGTGTTCTCCGTGTACGTGTTGATGCTGTGGTACGCGGGGCTCCGGGAGGATGCGAGGGCGGCGGCGGTGGAGAAGAAGGGGAAGAAGAGCGGTTTGACGGAGGAGGAGCTGGAGAAGCTGGAGGAGAGGAAGGTGGGGGCGGGGGGCGGGGAGGAGTGCGCGGTGTGCCTGGAGGAGATGGTGGAAGGGCAGGTGGCGCGGGTGATGCCCGGGTGCCGCCACGCCTTCCACCGCCCCTGCGCCGACGCATGGCTCCAAGCCCACCCGGCCTGCCCCCTCTGTAGAGCTCGCCTCCCACCTCCTCCCTCTCAACCCCAACCCCAAACCGAAGTCACTTCTTTTCCTCCTCCTCCTTGATTCCAATATTATTCTCTTTCAATCATTAGACCACTTAACCCCTCCAAAAAAAAAAAAAAAAAAATACTAGATTACCCCGCATGTCTGTTGTTCTTCCACATTCAAATTTAGGGTGTAATTATTTGTTGCGATATAGGAATTTCTTTGGTATCTCGTTTAATAATTAAAGAATTAGTGTAGGAGTTTTTGTTAGCGTAATGATTTGAAATTCATGTTCTATGTTCACGGTTTTGGTCTCTTTCTTCATCTTGCTGGTTTTATCTTTTCTTTGTGCCTGTTTTTGTTGCGTCTCAGTTGATTTCTTTAAAGGATTTTTGAACCATATTCTGAATCGGGGTGCTTCAAGGGACCTCTGTTTTTGTTTTTGAGTTGTTTGCTTGCAAGTTAGAAAAAGAAGCAGTCATACTGAGTGCAATTAATGGGAAAGGATGTCAGGCAAAGTTAAAATGTTCTAATATTTTGGGTTCCTGCGGAAATATGTTCCTTCGGTTTCATAGTCTATACTTCTTCTTACATAGTTTTCTTTAAGATGAAAGGATCGTAGTGCTTAGCGGAGGGTAGAAAGCTTTGTTTCTTAGAGTCTTAGGGATACATGCAGGCACATCCTCTGAGAGTTGTTTAAATTCCCAAAACTCGAGGGGTTGGTGTTTGTGCTGTTGAGTTGGCTAATTTGGGAAACCTTTGACAAAGCCACATAGGAGAACAAGAGGTATTTGAAGGGCATATGGTGTGAATTAGTCAGGCTGTGATGATCATTTTGTGGCATAAATATTTAATGAGCACTGTGAGTGCTGTTGAAGTCTAAGTTTCATTCTAAATAAATGTATTATAATGCCACAAATCATTGCTACTGGTACCAGATATTTCATGGCTGGAACCAGAAGAAAAGCAATTATCAAGATACTTTTGGATGCTACATTGTTGAATTCTTTTTTATTTTTTTGATCAAAAGGGTAGCAGAGCAGATGCCATTCGGCTTTTATTCAAATGCTGCATGGTTGAGTAAGGCAACAAAAGTTCAACTTCGATTTCTACTCTCGCAAGTTTGTGGTTTTGGTCACCAGATTTCTGGTTCGATAAATTCCAGCCATATTTCGTCGCTGGAAGCAGAGGAAAAGCATTTATTTTTATATTTGGATGCTGTTTGTTGATTACGGCGACAAAAGCTTGACTCTAATTTCTACTTTTAGAAGCTTATGGCATCATAATTGGCGTTGGAAGTGAGGGATTATAGTTAGGTCACCGCCGGAACGAAGTTTCTTCTGTAAGGCCGAAAGTGATGTCATAGCTTGGGAATTGTTTTTCTTGTTCTTTTGGAACTCTAGGGCATCAAAACATCCCTAGCTTTGTAAAGGGTCCCAAAGCTTATGAATAATAGCCTCTCTTGTTCTCAGTTTGATCATTGAAAAAATTAATAAGGTTCTCTTTTGCTGGGTATGGTCTTGTATTCTCTATTTTTGTTGCGGACTCTTTACCACCTTGGTGGATCCTGAGGAACGGTAACATGGCTAGCTGGTGGGTTTCTTAGTCATGGGGCATTTCGAAGCCATTAGTTGGTGGTCTTTGAAGATGATGAGTCCCTCTTGAAAATAAGGCACGAAGTTAGTAGTTGCTGCTTATTCTAATTTTTCTTAGAATCTAAATATGTGGTCCTTAGTTTTAAATTGATAATTACTTTCAAATTATAGGCTTAAGTTTCTTCTTCTTCTTCTTCTTCCTTTTTTCTTCTTCTTCTTCTTCTTCTTTTTGCATGGCTTTCTTTGAATTTCCATTGGGAAACTCTGAAACTTGCACTGGACCCTCCAACCTGCATCAACTTGTTTCATTTAATAAAACATTTGGCTTCTAGTAGAAATAGGTTCAATATCAACAAGCAAAGCAAAACCAAGCAAACCCCGAAAAAAAAAAAAAGAAACTAAATCCTTTAGTTTCAAATTTAAATGAGTTTAAAAATTGAAGGACCTATACCCAATAAAAACCTTGCTAAGGTTCAGACTTTCACCTTGAAGCTCGATTTTGCTCGAAAATTGTGTCTCAATTTTTGGGGCCGTATTTCGGCTGAAATGTTAGCTTATAATGAATTGGGCCTGACTCAGGCCTAGCCTAGCCCAAATATTAGGTAAAGCTAGGGTAGGCTTTTTCTTGGTTCCCTAGGCCTTGTTTCAAGCCTTCTTGATCTTTGGGCTTGGGCTCTAAAGCCTGGGCTTGTTCAGGTCAGGGCCTAACCTACGTTGAACGAACCTGTTAATAGCTCTACTTTTTTGCGCATGGTACCAAAAAAAAAAAAAAAAAAAAAAAACAACACGAGCTGCACCGCTCGCCGTGCCAAAGCATTTCTCAGCCCTACCATCATGGCTGAAAATGAGATTGGCCCAGTCCAAGGCCCATTATACGGGGTGGGCATTAGGTTGGGCTTGAGACTTGGTTCAATTTTAGGCCCAATGATTGAGCCCAAAAACAACTGAACCAGCCTGACTTAGCTATTTCTGTTGATTTTGCATGATTTGTCTACATTATTCCATTTCTGTATCATAACTTATAATTTTGTCTCCATCCATTTAATTTTAGGTCACTTCTTCCTATAGTTCATTTGAGGAATTAGTTGTTTTCTTTGAATATTTATGGATGATTGGATCATCTGAAAGAGGTTTAATTTAACTCGAAACAGAGGTGTTATTCTGGCCAGACCAAGCATTTTGTCCCAATCAAGCTAATTTGGGTTGCACCAAGCCTTCAAACTCTATCGAGTTTGGTCAGGCTAGCTCAGGTTAAGTTCGGACCAGGGCTAGAGAACACCTTTTAGGCTTGGGTCCAGCCCAAAATCTAAAATTTCAGCCACAACCTGGATTACTAGACTATTGAAGCTAAATCTCTAGCATGGAATTTTGATTTCTAGGCTTGTTTGAAGAGAAAACTTCTGAGATAGAAAGAGGAAATGTAGAGGAAAATTTTCCAAATTTCTCTATTTTTCATTGAAACGAACAAATGAAAAACTAGGTTCGTTCTTTTCTCTTCATCAAAAAAAAAAAAAAAAAGGAGAGAAAGAAAAAGGATCTAGTTCTTTCGACGAAAACAAGTTTTCACACAATTTTCTTTGCAACTAAATATATGCTCTCAAGTAAAATGCGAAACTTACACTAGAATGTTAGCATCTAGATGTAACGTGAATCACATCATACCGCATTTAAGTCATGCGGGCTTCTGTGAGTTGAACTGAGAGACACCCTGAGTGAGAGGCCCATGTGATTGGTGCCATAATTTAGATGGCTTTTGTTAACATGTTTGTGTAAGGCTAAGAGGTCTTAGTTAAACTTTTAGAATAGTAATATTTGATAAAAAATTAAAAAGTTATTTTATCTTTATCAAAACGCCGAAAATGTTTACTTGAAAAAAACTTTATTTTTTAAGCTTCCTCAAAAATACTTTTGACTAATATCAAAAAATTATTTTAATTTAAATAATTTTTTTTAATGACCAAAATACCAACTAACAAATTTCATAATTATATCTTATATCATATCATATTATATTAATATACTATAAATATAATATAATATAATAATAAATTAATATTATAATATATTATAAATATATAATATAATCTATTATAGTATTATTATATTATAAAAATATAATTTGATATACCAATAATTAATATTATAATATTATTATTATATTATAATAATATAATATGTTATATTATAATTTATTATATGATCAGATTATAATCCATTATATTATATAACATTATATATTATATCATAATTATAATATTATAATATAATATTATAATTATATTATATTATATTACATTATATTATGTTAAATATAATAATATTATAATATATTATATTATATTTATAACTTAAATATTATTATATTTTAAAATATTATTTTATTATTATTATCATATAATGTAATACAATATTATAATATAATATAATATTATACTATATAAATATATAACATAATTTATTATAGTATTATTACATTATAAAAATATAATTTGATAGAATAATAACTAATAATATAATTATATTATTATATTATAATAATATAATATAATATGTTATATTATAATTTATTATTAGTGCTGGTGCAAGATTTTGCCTGGCATGAGCGAATGGTTGAGATTGATCCTTCTAAGGATGAGACTTACAAAAAAAATTTTGATTGGAGGTAGCTCCAACGGAGATCCTTTGATGCTCAAATTAAAGTTTCATTCAATAGGAGCGTGAGAGGCAAAGTAATAGCGTATCTTAGAGTCTGCTTTTTGGATTTCTTTTATAGATGGAGGTTGGAGTCTACTAGGCTTGAGCCTATAGGTTGGTAGAGTAGGTGGTATGATTCTATATTTGTGGGGCGCTTATCAGGAGAATGCCTACCAATTTGTGCACTGGCAAGACAGACTGTCAGCCACTATCTTGGTCGCTGGTCGTAGGAGTTGGTTACGATCAGATCTATAGGTTGTCAGAGTAGGCTATTCGCCACTAACTAGATCGCTAAATATCGAAGTCGACATTTGCTCGATATGGGTTGATCATCCAAATGATGCATCTATTCTCGATCTAGCAAGAAACCATGATATTTTTCGAGAAAGGCTCATCAGCTAAGCGACCTATGGTCTCGTCTGCTCAGATAGAATGATAGCTGGCCAATAAAGGCTCGACCACTTGGCCATTAGACTTCGAGGTCCTGGCCGTGGGAGTGGGGGTTGATGAGAGGGTCGTCTCATCGAGTTGAAGGATCATGACATGAAAGGGGTCGAGGAAGAGTTGATTGTCAAGGAATGGTCCCTTGGGAGGAGTGTCGATCAATCCCTCATCTAGGCAGGCTGCGAGATGCCGATAGGGTGCATCTCAGGCTGACCAGCCTAGAGTCGAGCGTTGTTTCGGTATTGATGGTGGCCAAGGACTAGTCAGAGTTGGCCTAGTGTGGTATCAAGCTTTCACATCACGAACTTTAAGCTTTTTCATATTTTCGATCTATACAAAATTCCCCCCAACAAGAATCATGATCAATTATGAGTTAGTTTGGACTTCACACGATAGCCTGTCGTACTTAATCACTTTGGACCTGGGGCTTTTGCACATTCTTGGTCCATGCAACATTTCCCCCAACGATTAGATTAGATTATAATCCATTATATTATATTATATTATATTATATTTTTATATTACATTATATGATAATAATAATGAAATAATACTTTAAAATATAATAATATTTAAGTTACAAATATAATATAATCTATTATAATATTATTATATTATAATAATATAATATAATATATTATATTATAATTTATTATTATATTAGATTATAACTAATATATTATGTTATAATAATATTATATTATATTACAATATTATATTATATTATATGATAATATTATTATATAATATAATAATATTTTAATATATTATATTATTTTTTATTATATAATATTATGTAATATTTTTTATTGTCATTTTATCATATCAAAAGTATTTTTTTTTATTTTAGTTGCCAGATATATGTTAGAGTTTCAAAGTATCTTATAAATATGGTTACCAAATAGTAAATAATTTTTTATAAAAATTCTATTTTTAAAAATTTTACTTCTCAAAAGCTCTACTTTTAAAAAATCTACTGCCAATAATAATTCCAAATAGGGCCCGAGTGTTTGAGATTATACGTTGCTCGTTAATTTTAGTTCTTAAAAGCTTACTTTCCATAACACCCCTAACCAAATACATACGACGAAGATTCATTCGGCTATGTGGCTGATCTCATATTGACTATATATTAAATAAATCTTAGATTCTTATATAGGACCAAAGAACTCAAGAGATATCTTTGGACTAATCTTTTTAGATGAGGTCTTGGATTGTAAACACACCACAAGCCAAGAGAGAGAGAGTGAGAGGTAATTTAGTCTTCGTGAAAAGAGGATGGAAGAAAAGAGCTCTTTTGGGCCAAATGATGTTACCTTTTGTCCCAATGTTGGTCTATAAGAGAAATAATTTTTGTATCGTGCGTGGTGCAGAATGAGCTGCACTGCATGTGATGATTGGCCCATGCATTGGGTTAGAGCATGGTGCTCGAAAAAAAAAAATTTCGTCAGCCCTGCATGCGCACTAATCACCACACGCAGTGTAGAAAGCATTTCTCTAGCCTATAAATTGAAAAAGAATTACTTTAATCGTAGAACTCTCATCAAATTACTTTAACCAGCATTTCAATAAGTCTAAATGGGCAATGAGGCCAACAACGGCTCATTTATATCACGGGTTCTGCAAATTACTAGTTCTAACCAACAATCATATTCTTGGCTGATTTGATCAATTGGCACCTCTTGCCATAACTATTAAAACCATATCGACATCGACTCGGCTAGGGGCTAAACGGTGGTACACTAGTCTAATTGCAGGTTAGCTAATCATCAGACTAACATATTTATCCAAAGAGAATTAGATTACCTCATTTTTTGAAAACTATCCTAAGTTGAGCCCAAGCAAATTGGGACCAGCAAGTTTCGGCATACGGAATCAAATTTGGTCAAAACATTTTATCAAATTAGATTTAGGCGAATCCAATATACTAGTCTGATCCAGTTTTGATAACCATGTCTTCATTTTTATTAGATGATATTTAATCAATTAACTATATTATCCTCGCTCAAAACTTAGACCATCACATCACACATCAAGATACCTGGAAGGATGACAGCTCGGGTGAACTCCACCAAAAAAAAGAAGCGCAACACGATGATCATGCACTGCTCTCGACCACCGCTACAAAAAATAATTTTTATTGTTCCACTTGAGAGGGTAGAGGAGGGGGGCTGGGGGTAGCTATTGGCGCAATGTGGGCAACTACCGGTGCTGCCTTCTCCGGGGTCGTCGCCGCACGCTTCCCGCCTCTCCTCAACCGGGATGGCTACCGTTGCCGAGCCGGAGCCTCTTCCGATCCCCACCCCAACCGGAAGAAGGTGGTCGTCGTCGGCGCCGGCTGGGCCGGCCTCGCTTCCGCTCGCCACCTCTCCAAGCAGGTCCTCTCTCTCTCTCTCTCTCTCTCTCTCTCTCTCTCTCTCTCTCTGCACCGGCTTTTGTTAATCCAATATGGAAAACTAAATCAAGGGGATCTTTTCATTAAGTTTTCTAGTCTTCTTGATGGCTTTAATATGATAACCTGGCTTCAGGGGTTTGATGTTACCCTCCTTGAAGCTGGCAGTGGCCCTGCTGAGGAAGTTGGAGTGAGAGGTAAGCTGGATGTTACTCTAGGGTTTTCTTTTAATAATTATCCATATGAATATTTTTGCTTCATTCTTTTGTGGATTTTCTTCTGAGGATTTTAGACTTATTGATAGTTAGGAATTAAGTTGAAGTTACGGATTCCTTGCATCAATTCGGTGGATTTTTTTTTTTTTTTTTGCATTTTTTTTTTCCACCCAAAGTGTCCACATGAATTTTCTTCCTTATTTTGTTGGACTTTTTGACTAGATTTTTTGATATTATAGGATTTGATTTAAGGAATTAAGCAAAAAACTTGGGATCTGCTCAATTTTTCAGCCCAAAGCACGTTTTCTAATCTCAAATTGATGGAAGGAAAGCTTCAAAAGTTGTCTCTTATGATTGCAAGATGTGGTTGGGGAATCATAGCATTCTAGCCTTTTTCATACTGAAGGAAAACCCTATTGTGACCCTTCGTCCTGGTCCTCTGGCTGAGGTGGTACTAGCAGCCAACATAGTTCTTTTAAATTTAAGGGGATATGCAAAGTTGCTGTCATAGAAAACTTAATCTGGTGTGCTGCATAAGAGAGGTCACCGTTCCATAATCTACTTCCTCACTTGTCACTGCAATTAACCAGGTAGGACCATGGTATTAGAGGTAGTTGTTCTGTTAGGCATGTAGGATATAGTTAATGAAATGAGAGGAAAGAAGATTTCCTTTTTTGCAAGGGAAAAGGTCTTCGAAAGTAGTAGTTTTCTTTTCAGAAAAAAATTTCCATTTTTTTGTTATAAAAGTCCATAAAACCTTACCTTTTGAATTACTCCAAAATCCTTTGGACAACTTAAGCTAATATCAGGGATACTTCTGGAAAAATAGGGTTGGCTTTCTTATTTTTGGGTTTTCTTTTCCAAGAAAAGAAAATGAAATGTGTGGTTTGGTTTTTCAACAAAAATTGTGGTGGTCTCTGGGCAAGACATGTTTTAGTCTGTGACATTGTTGGAGATAAATACTGAAATCTACCCTGACGCCCTGGAAAAAAATTATGAGCAACCGTGCATGTGAAAAGGAATTTAGTCATTGTTTACCGGTGGAGAACATGGTAGTCATTAACAACATAAGTTTGCAACTATGTTGGAGGAGAGAAGAAGCTGCCTGTTTGTGCTACTGATACGGATAGTGTGATATCAAGGTAGGCAACAAATGCTACACTGTATGACCAGCAAAGAGGAGGGAAGTTGGCTATTTGCATCATTCCATGAATGAACATGTCTAAAGAAGATATTTTTTAGGAGTTCTTTTTGAGTTCGTAACATGGTATCCATGTGCATCCACTTGATTTCTTGAAGGGACTATACATATCATCAAAAAAAGTTGAAACAGAAAGGCTGCTCTAGGATTCAAGCCAAAGAAGTAAGAATAATGATGCATGGTATCTTTTTCTTCTAATTACAATTGCTATGCATGCTAGAATATCATTGTAATCCTCTTAAAATCGTTCATCATCAACAAATATATATCTTCTAAGAATTTTAATAATTGACTTAGTTTTATTGAGTTAGTAATGTAGTTTGAGAACTCCTTTTCATGACATTATCAATGATCTTGCCTAAAGAGATGAGGTTTACCTTTCATGCTTCCAAAGAAAGAATTCCAAAAATCATGCTGTAGATAAAATTTGATCATCTAAAATTGAGTTTTCTTCACAACCACTTTTAGGTATATATCATTAAACTCATATGGTCAAGATATATTGACCTTGCCCATAACCTTAACTAACAAACATTGTCAATTATTTTGGTCTGACTTTGTGGACCAAATCATAAGCCCACAAAATTTAGGCTCTGTTATAAAACGTAGAAGGTGCGCTATTGACCAAATGTAAATTATTTGAGGAATATGAGAGTGATGGTGTTTCTTGAGTATTTATAAATTTTCTTTGGTGATTTACAAGGAAAGTATCAAAATGTTTGCAAGAATTTGGAAATATATAAAAAATTTCATAGAGATCCAATCATGGTCATTAACTTGATCTATGAATCTTTGATGACACTATATCTTGATACAACTGAAATCTTATAGAACATTTTTAATAGAACCATCTTTCCTAACAGCGCCTCTTGTTGATTGATTCTCAAGATTTTTGTAGGATCTCAAGATTTTCTGATTGATCATACAATTTTGAATGGACTTGTCAAGACATCTGTTTATATCAGTTGAATGTCCTCCATTGGATGATTTCGATAGATTTGCAACCAAATATAATGCTTCTCAGGACAGTTTTCTGAAGATGTTAAAATGTTGATGGTGAGTGGCAATGAATCATGTCATAAGCAAGCCAAGCACCACTTTTCATGAACAAAGTGATCGTCAACCTCAATATGTTTAATGTGATAGGGTACCAATCATATGAAGAGCATCTAGTTTATCACAAATTAATGTATCTAGCTTGGATGAAGTAATGCCAATGCCTTTGAAAATGAAGGAAAGTCAATTCAATTTAGTGCCGGTGGAAGTTATAGTTCAATACATAGCCTCAATGCTAGAGCAATTACAACTCGAGGAATAGCTGAACAAAATAATAGAAAAATAATAGAGAATAAAATTGGAATGACACACCAAGATTTTATGTGGTTCGCCTCACATCCGGGCTACGTTTGTTGTGGTATCAACTCGTTCTGATACCAAACTGTTGGGATATCAGCACTCTGATACCGCTTGTTAAGGATCTAGTATCAAATTATTGCGGCAGGAAGAAGGAAGAAATAAAATAAGAAAATAATCAAGTACGTGGATCAGCTTAAATGCTCACCTCCATGGGGCATGTAAAACTTTACTATGAAAGAGAAAAATAGGTACAAGAGGAGAACACCCACTATTAACTCACCGTATATAAATCTCTCTCAACTAGAAGCTATCCTCACAAAAGCTCTCTCAAAATTTCAAGAAGACCCACAGAAGCTACAAGATGCTCTACCCTCACAGCCTCCTCACTGGATGCTATCCACTTGTTGCTTCTCTCTCTCGCGGGCTGCACGTACTCGGCGCTTTGTCAAGCTCCTCTCGACGGCTGCCTGAGCCTCTCTACATGCCTCTCACGCCACGCGTCATCTTTTCTACTCCATAGCACCTCAGCTTTTTAAATAGAATGAGAATTCTTTTCTCAGCAGTTCACAAGAGTCCTAATAGGACTTGTTCTCCTTATATGAGTTGAATATGTCCTTGATGAAGTCTTGAAATATTTTTCGACCTTCAGATCATGATCGCAATCCTCCATGACCGCTGGATCCTGTGGTTCACGCATAATTCTTGTAGACCCTTTGGATTAATCACAATCCGAATTTAAACAGAAAAAAATCTTGTCGTATTCTGTTCGTCTCCGTCGAGCTGGCTCGATCAGGGGTTGAGCTGGCTCGACTGCGTCTCGTCCGGATTCCTACTGTCTGTCTACTTGAGAGAGTCGGCTCGACTGTGGTTCGAACCGGCTTGATCTCAGTCCAAGCCGGCTCGACTGTGTATCAAAGTCGGCCCGACTGCTGTGCTGAAAATTGATTTTCTTCTTGCCGTAGGTCGAATTCGAGGCGTCAAATCCTATCAATCTTCACCTTGACTCGACATTCAACCTCCACCTGACTTTGAGAGCTTGTGATCCATCTCGCCTCCATGCCCTGGGATATGCTTGTTGATCATGGATGGACAAACGTGGGAGTCGAGCCAGGCCACTCGATCCCATCTCTATTATGGGCTCTGTCCACTTTGACCAAAGACCTGCTCGAAGAATTCTCCTAGGGCAATAGGAACTTCACTTTGCGACGTCGCCTCTCGTCCTTTTGAGTCTCCCGTCTAGTGTCCGATCCATCTCCATCTGGAGCTCCACCTTGCACTGGGCTTCCTGTCATGAGGTAATGTCCTCCATACTTTCTTTCTTTTTACACCATCCTTCTACCGTGCATGACCTTCAAGATTCCTCCATCAGCTTTTCATCTGAAGCTGGTTGAATCCAGTTTGCTCTGAGATTAGATTCTTTTTAAAGCTGGGTATGTATCTGACCTCATCCAACTTCTTTACTATTCCATCATATGTTGATCGTTCCGCTATCCTTGATCTCACAGCTCGATCCGTCTGGCAGGAATACAGTGCTCTCATCGGTCTATAGGGAGTCAAACATCTCTCTGCAACATACATGATATGTGCATGCAGAATCTAAAATCTACTGCTGGGAAGAACTAGATACCTCATCAGATATCTCCAAAACTTCATCCTCTGACTCGCTACTGGCTATTGTTACAGTAGCCCTCGTTCGATTCTTGAGTTGTGGGCAATCCTTGACTCGATGCCCCAACTCGTCGCACCTGTAGCATTTGATCTTGCTTTGGTCCCTCGTCTTGGATCTGGATCGTCCTCCTCACAATCCTCTGTCGCTCCATCTACTGCCTTCTGCTCCTTCAAAAATCGCTAAAGCTAAGCTGCCGTCATTTGAGCTCGAAGCTCGATTTTTCCTCTTGAGAACCTCGTTCTGGAGTATTGCTGTAGTGACCTCGTCCATCTTGATCGTGTTCTTTTCCACTAGAAAAGCAGTTGCCAAGGACTCATACGAAAGGGGAGCGACGCTAGCAAGACCAACGTCCTGGCCTTTTCCTTAACCTTTTCACCAACGCTGAGGAGGTCGGTGATGATCTTTTGAAAGTTGGATAGATGCTCCCGCACGCTCTGGCTTTCGTCCATCCACAGCTGGTAGAATTGTCTTCAAAGGAATAGCATGTTGGTGAGCAATTTCGCCATGTACAACTCCTCGAGCTTCGACCATAGTGCTGTTGGAAAGTCTCGTCAAGTACATGGATCACTACATCATCTACTAGGTACAAGCGGATCGTGCTCATCGCCTGCATCTGGATCTGTTTCCAATCATTCACCTCTACGGTGGCTGGCATCTCGTCATACAAGAGAGCGTCGATCAATCCATGTTGGATGAGGATATTCTTTATCCTTACTTGCCACAAGAAGAAATTGCCCTTTCCATCGAACTTGTTGATCTCCACCTTGATTATGCTTGTCTTCTCCATATTTTTCAATCTCTATCCACTGCTACAATCTGCGCTCTGGTACTATCTAGCTCTGATACCAATTGTTGTAGTATCAACTCGCTTTGATACCAAACTGTTGGAATATCAGCTACTCTGATACTGCTTGTTAAGGATTTAGTACCAAATTATTGCGGCAGAAAGAAGGAAGAAATAAAATAAGAAAACAATCAAGTACGTGGATTAGCCTAAAGGCTCATCTCTACGGGGCATGCAAAACTTCATTATGAAAGAGAAAAATATGTACAATAGGAGAATATCCACTCTCAACTCACCGTACACAAATCTTTCTCAACTAGAAGCTATCATCATAAAAGCTCTCTCAGAATCTTAAGGAGATCCACAGAAGCTACAAAATGCTCTGCCCTCATAGCCCCCTCACCGGATGCTATGCACCGTTGGTTCTCTCTCTCACGAGCTGCACGTACTCGGCGCTCTGCCAAGCTTCTCTCGGTGGCTGTCTGGGCCTCTCTACATGCCTCTCATGCCATATGCACCACCTTTTTTGTTCCACAGCATTTTAGTCTTTTAAATAGGATGAGAATCCTCTTCTCAGCAGTTTACAGGAATCCTAACAGGGCTCGTTCTCCTTATATGAGTCGAATATGTCCTTGATGGAGTCTTGGAATGTTTTCCGACCTTCACATCATGACCACAACTCTCCATAACCGTTGGATCCTGTGGTCCACCCGCAACTCCTGTAGATCTCTTGGATTAATCACAATTTGAGTCCAAACAGAAAAAAATTCCGTCATGTTCTGTTCGCCTCTGTTGAGCCGGCTTGGTCAGGGGTCGAGTTGGCTCGACTGCGTCTCGCCCGGACTCATGTTGTCTATCTGCCTGAGAGAGCTAGCTCGGCTGTGGTTTGAGCTGGCTCGATCTCAATCTGATCCGACTCGACCGTGTATCAGAGCTGATCCGACTGTTGTGCTGTAAACTGATTCTCTTCTTGCTATGGATCGAATTCGAGACGTCAAATCCTAACAACGTTCACCAAGGAAGCAAGAGATCCAATATAAAGTACAAGGCTTCTTACAAAAGCCAACAAAGAGAAGATAGTCCAGGAAGTGGAGATCTTGCTAAGGAAGCTTTATAGAAGCACACCATTGAGAGGCCACCGAATGTCAAGACCTAAGACAAACTACCAAGAAAATAATTTTGTTTTTCCTCATCTCTCATTGTGCTCTCTCTTCTTGGATTTCTCTTCTTTCCTTGCTTTTTTGTCTTTTTCCACTCACCGCCAACCACCCCTCACGTGGTGTTTCGTTGCACCTAAAGGATGCCCAAATCCCACATTATATACTAAAGGTCTCCAACCTCTATTCTTCTTAAAGTAGGAACTGAAGAGATGCTAATCTAAATTATGTGTGGCAAAGAAGCCACAATTCTCAACATCCCCTAGCTTGGCTTCAATTGCCAAGCTAGTCTAGACAATAATCAGAAATCTCCATCCACCATCTCTCAAACAACACCCCTTTCTCTCTCGGGTAACTAGCTCACTCTAGCTTCTCGTGAACCCAGACCGTACTTGAATCCACTTGTCTTGTCATCTATAGCTCTCTTTCAAAAACTCATAGGGGAAACTGCATGTGTTACCATTGGCAAAAATGACCCTAGATGGCTGCCTATCTATAACTGCACTATCCTAAGCATTGCATCTTCACCTTGCTGTATACATGATCAGAACTTCACCTACAACCATCTAATCAGCCGGTATATTTTGCCCACTTCTTTCCCTTGAGCATCATGATGCATGTGTTACCTTCACAACTCCTTGCACCGAGTGCTTAGTCTTTGGAGTCTAGTGCACTAAGCATAATTAGATTCTTGTACTGTACCTTGCTTAGAGTATGCATTGCTCCAGCCTCCAAATATCTGGATATCTATTGTACCAACACCATCGAGCTCACTAGTTGAACTATGGCCCAACTAAAGAGTACTTTTCTTTGTGTCCATAGAATCGAACCAATCCTCTTTGGAGCAAACATGGTAAGAACTACCTAAATTCAAATTCATGCATTATCAAGTGTGTCCATACCTTCAGAGGCTGTGAGTATCCCTCCAACATGACTATTACCAGTAGGCTCATATGCTAGAATTGCTTATAAAGAATCATCACAGTTCTTCTACTTTTGTATATGTCACAAGCATAATTCCTTAATGTAGCCATACTCCTTACCAACGTCCGCAGAACCATCTCAAACCATCCGGTTCGGGGTGCAAAAACACCGAACCATACCGGTGGCAGACCGGAATGGTTCTAGCCTTCGGATCGAGAAATGGTGGAAGGTGAGAGGGAGAAGAGAGAGAGAGAAAGAGGCTGCCGGTAGCTGGAACAAGTGTGAGGGAAGGGTCCTTCTCCCTCGCCCCTATTTTGGTTGCTGCTCTCCTTCCCTTCCTCTCCCTCTCTTTTTTCCTTTCTCTCCTTCTCCCTTCCCCCTCTCTTCTGGTTTTGCTTGTTGGTTCACGTCGAGTGGCCACCGTAGCCGGAACAGGTGTGAGGGAAGGGTCCCTCTCCCTCGCCCCTATTTTGGCCCTGCTCTCTCTCTCTCTCTTTCCCTCCCTTCCTCCCTCTCTCTCTCTTCCTTTCTCTCCTTCTCCCGTCCCCCTCTCTTCCGGTTTTGCTTGTTGGTCCATGCCGGGCTGGCACACATGGGGGCATATTGTACCTTTTCGTTGGCCTACTGGCACAAATACCGGTTCCAATACCGTTTTTCTTGCTTCTTAAAGTGATAACTGATAACATTGCACCTTGCTTTTATCTCTAGAATAGATCTTGACTGTGCAATGCCCAATGTCTTTTCTAGCGATCTTGCTCCCTTTACCAAAGCATTACTTGAAGAACCAACTTGACTACTTTTTTCGAGCCTCCTCGATGAACAATATTGACATCACTAAATCCATGGTGGGTGCTGCCTCACCGTTGAAGTTCACCATACAACAATTGGGCATTGAACCGAGACATATCATAACTTTCTCTAAATCTTCCATCACGAACTCAACTACCACTAACTAGCTGATCGGTGTATTAAATTTATTAATATGCTTTTGCAATGAAGCTTCCTCTTGCATCCTCAAGGTGTACATCTGCCTTCGAAGAAAATTCATATTCGGCATAGACACACTGCTTAACTTGTCCCATAATCCTCTAGCAGTGGTCTCTAAGGAAACATTAAACAAGACAGACTCATCAAGTGCTAGGTAAAGATCAACCATTGTTGCTATCTTTTTTTGGTGAACTCTTCATCCATCATAGTCGCAAGCCTCATCTCTTTGCCTTCAAGCACCACATCACTCCCATCCTTCACTAATATGGCTTGCATCTTCAATTTCCACAATGCAAAGTTGGTGCCTTTAAATCTTGCAATTTAGTCGATCTACCTCCCATTTCAAACAATTTACTATTTGTCTCCACTTCAGCCTCAAGCGCCAATATCAATTGTGACCGCCTTAGAAATAGCTGAACAAAATAATAGCAAAATAATAGAGAATAAAATTAGCATGGCACACCAAGATTTAACATGGTTTATCCAAAATCTTAGCTATGTCCACTAGGGGAGCAACAGATCCACCATATTAAATTGAGTACGTGGCTTCTTCCAGATGCTCATAGAGAGAATAGTCCAGAGAAAATAATACAAGAAAGACCAATATAAGAGAAGATGCTGCCAAGAAATCTTTCATGGAAAAAGCACGTCACCGAGCAATTGCCGAGATGTTGAGAGCCAAGATAAACCACCAAGAAAATAACTTTCTTTCCTTGTCTCATTTTCTCTCTCTTCTTTTATTTCTCTTCTACCCATGTATCTTCTCTCTCTCTACTCAGAGCCAAGCACCCCTCTTTCAGTTTTTCACTGTATCTAAAAGAAGCCCAATTCCCATTATATATACAAGAGATCTCCGGTCCCTGTTCTTCATAAAGTAGGAACCAGACAGGTGCCAGTCCCAATCCCGATCGGACTTGTATGACGACATGGCAAAGAAGGTACAACTCTCAACAAGACCAAGGCTTCGAGCATCCACAAGATGCAATTCACTCCTAAGAAGCTACACATTCCTATGGTGGAGTGTCATGCAGATGGATAGCAAGCCCAATCAGCATCTAAGAATGCATAGAGATCCAACGTATGATTGGCTATAAAAATGAATGGCACAAGTGAATGTCCGAAGTACCTCTGACAAAATTCTGTACATTGGTGGATGGTATACTATTGTAGGGGACGACATGAGCTGACAAGCATGATTCACTGAACAGAAGCAGGTCTAGTCATGGTTAAGGGTCTTTTTAGAGGGAAAAAAAACAATTCATGGTTAGGTACTGAAGAGCACAGAGCACTGCAATAATGAATGGTAGAATCTGGTGGAAAGGATGTCCCCATTACTATGGAGATAAAATTGCAAGAGTCCAACTGTGCAGGAGCAAGATCACAAATATTTTTACCTTGTGTCAGGAACAAGGAACAACATTAGAGATTAATGCACTTGGATTTGAAGAAAATAATGAAGTGGCCCAAGGTCTTCCATGGCAAATTCTTCACCCTGGTGAGAAATAAATGAATCAAGAAAGTCCGTATTAGCACCTGTTAGACAATTTTGTCCACAAGAAACGGTAGAATAATCAATTTAGCATATTTGGTAGTGTTGCAGAAGAAGCCTAACCTCAAGAGAAACAGCTGAAACAGTCAAATTAGGTGTGTGGATCTGTTTAAGCCCATATGAAAACCCTGCTTAATGTGGCAGACATATATGGGCCTTGTTGAGTCTAGAAAACCTGGCGTTTGCTCCATGAAAACTGGCTCTACAAGATAACCATGCAAATACATCTTTTATATCTATCTAACGAATTGATCACTGATTTATAATAGCAAGAGTAAGAATAGTTAGAACACTTCCTGTCTGATAATGAGACTAAAAGTCTCAATAAATTTGAGTCCTCTCCAGAAGTTGAGTTCAGCTTTTTGGCCATTAACATTATTTTTCTTTTTGTCTCAAATTTGTTGGACTTCAGTTATACCCACCATACAATGCATATCCTTTTAGCTTTATATCCTCAGTTAATTTTCTCATTTTTCAAACTTCCATGTGCTTGAAAACCTCACCACATTTGAGATCCAATCAAGAGAGTCATTAGGGATGCCCATTCCTTGTTTTCCTGTCACATATTTTCTCCCCCTGAGATGATGATTTCACAAGTTTTGATGAAGGTATTCACAGTCTGGATTCATGCAAGGGCCATAGATCTCAAGAAAACAGACTCTGATATTGCATTAATCAGTTTTTTGTCCTTTTTATTTAAATAAGAAAGAAGAATCATTTCAATCCTGAACATTAAGTCAACCTTAAAATTTGAACAGGAAAGAAGGCTCCTAACTTCTGATACTATTCTGCAATTAATATGCTGTAAGATGGGAAAGAGTACAATAGAAGAGGTTTTGAGAAAATAAAAAGAGGAATTGATGGAGTTACAAAGAAGATTCAAGGCTAAGAAATTTTGGTCTCTAGGAGGAATTTCATTATTCTGAGAATAAAGACTAAGAGGATTTCTTTATATATTTCCTTTTGCTCTTTGCTTTTCATTTCTCGGTGGACTTAAAAAATCACTCCTATTTCCTAGAGAAAGAAGAAAAATAATCAAGACTTGTTTTCCTGACTCTACCATATCAATCTTCTTCTTGGGACTGCAATGGACAATATAGGGAAGGGAATCTGAGATATGTAACTTTATGTCAAACCATTTTATGGCTACATGCTAAGACTGGTAAAGGCATATCTACAAGCTTAAAAGCAATCCATTCATATCTGCCCTCTTATAGCTATTATAGCATGTTAATCTTTCTAGTAAATCAAGGCTAGGTGGTGTTCTTGTAAATATTGTTGGATATGCAAATGATGCTTAAAGAAAGACTTTTGAATGAGATGATTAAGGGGATGGTGCATATAAAACTAATTTTGCAAAGACAGCCTTGTTGAGTTGCATCTCTGGCAGATCATGCTGGAAATGAGTGGTTGCCCAATCATTTCAGGAAAAAAAAATCTTTTGGCATTTGCATGTACGTGTTTCACATTTTTAAAGATTTCAATTTTTATCCTAGTGTCAAGAATGGAGTTTGTAGCTTTTCTTTTAATTTTTCATTCTTAATTGATCTTAACCCTTTATGCACATCTGCAGGATTTTGGTATCCTTATCGAAATATATTTTCGTTGGCTGATGAGCTTGGCATCCAGCCATTTACCAAGTGGACCAGATCAGCATATTACTCCCCAGGAGGCATGGAGGTACTGTTCATTTGTATAAACTCCATGCAAGTAAATGTTTCTCTTTCTTCAAAATCTTGCCAAGAAAATCCATTTTATTTTTGTTTTAACGAAGGATCATTTATGTTTGTTGATTTTTATTACTTTGTTTTGCTAATGTTCCATTTTGAACTTTACTTGACTGTTCAGTCCCAAACCTCAAATAAATGCATGCATTAAGCCCGTAGATGCATTAATTTATGCAAACATGCTCATGATTGAGGATTTAAATACTTGTGAAGACCAGTTCCTACCAGTTGCTCCTTATTGGTTTTCACTGACACGTGATATGCCATCTTACTGGTGCTATGCCAGCACCAAGAGGATGCTGCATACCAACATGGATATGGCACTATAGCATACTGACAACTTGCCAGTATGGTATTGCTACATATACCAGAACTGGTACTTCAACATTTTTTTTGTAAATGATGCACACAAAGTACTCATAAAGACACATGCAAATATATTATTATAATTGTTGAGGGGCAGGGCATGGTAGTATAATAAAGTTCAAAATGGACTATTTTTATCAAAACAAAAAGGTGACTCATTTTTGCAGAAAATAAAAGTAGTGGTTCTCGCTTCCATAATTCCTCATCTTCTTTCTTTTCTTCCTTTTGGTGTTAGTGCTATGTCATTTGAGTTATGCTAGTTGCATATGTACACTTATGAGCATTTTAATGGAAATTAGTACTTATCTTTTTATATTATTTTACTAAAAATTTGGGGTAGATAAGTCATGCAACTATTTTCATTTCTAGGACATTTTACTTATCATGTGCCTTTTTTGTGGAACCTTGCTTTGAGTGTTTTTAGTTGTCGTTAAGCTTTCTGAAGGAACCGAGTTTTTAAAATCTAGGTACAACCCTATAACACTCACTAGCTAGTATGGTAGATGCGGTATTGACCAGGGTTCGCCGAACTATTCTAAACTGGACAGTTCAGGGCGTTTCGAGCCGTATCGATAGCAAACCGGGATGGTTTGGCTAGGTGAATTGGAACACAGGAGGGAGAGAGAAAAAGAGGAAGAGAGAGAGAGAGGAGGGGAGGAAAAGAAGAGATGATGCCGTCGAGGCTGATGGTGGCCTGCTAAGGCCATCGAAGGGCCGTGGAGACCTCCGCGGCTCGATGTCACTCGATAGAGCCTTTAATCGAGAGAGAGAGAGGGGGGAATGATGGTACTGGAGGGAGGTGCAGTTGGCGGAGAGGCCACCGAAGGGCATCGGGTGGCCGTTGTGGTCACCAAGTGGCGGAAAACACGTGGGCGGAGCTGTGGCCGTAGAATAGGGGTGATCGTCCCTGTTCACTCATCGTTTTTTTTTTTAAAAATGATGATGAATAATGAAGCCTGCAGTGGGTTTGCCGGCTGCCGGCTTTACTTAATTGAAGCCGGCAAACTTGTTATCGGCTTTATTGTTTGAGGATTTTTTTAAAAAAATCCTAGAAATAGTGAAGTTGGCAATGGGTGTGTCGGTAATGGGTGTGCCTGCTTACTCCCATTACCGGCTTCACGTAGTAAATCCATTGCTGGCTTCATTATTTAAGAATTTTTTAAAAAAATCTTAGAAACAATGAAGTCGGTAACGGATGTGCTGGCTTCACTTAAGTAAAGCCAGAAAATCTATTGTTTGTTTCACTGTGGTCAGAGTTTTTTTAAAAAAAATTCCGTAAAACAAGAGCGATCGTCTCTGTTTCATCACTTAAGTGAAGCCAGCAAACCCATTGTTTGTTTCACTGTGGTCGGAGTTTTTTTTTTTAAAAAGAAATCCCATGAAATAGGGGTGATCGTCCCTGTTTCACGTCTATGGCGCCGCAGGCCACGATTGCGCCTTCCAGCGACCGCGATGGCCTCCGGCTGGCCTCTTCGATGGCTTCCCACCCTCCTTTTCTTTCCCTTCCCTACTCTTTGTATATATCTCTCTCTCTGTGTTAAGGATGCTTTTGTGGGCTAGGTTTATCACCGACGAGCTGGAGGGGCTGAAGCTGTCAAGGGCTCAAGATTTTAAATTTTCTGTTATGCTATTTATTAGGATTCTACTATCCTATTTGAACTTTTGGTTATGCTATCTGTTAGGATTTCAAATTTGAATTTTTGGTTATGCAATCTGTTAGGATTTCAAATTTAAATAATATATTCTGCTTATTTAAGACAGCTGAATGATCATCAATAAGACAGAAAAAAGGACAAGGTAGAATTTTGTCAAAAAAAATATCTCAAGAGATCAGGCAGGCTCTCTCATCTAACGAACCTCCACTTGTGTTCAGAATAGGTTCTTCACGCAAGAACTGAGTCAAGAGCAAAGAAAAATTAGTCTCTTTTGAGGAGGATTTTCTGGTGCATCATCCTATGACACGATCCTACGTGAAAGCTCACAACAACTTGATATCAGAGCTAGAAGTCATGGGAGATCAAGACCTACACGAGAAGGTGGAGAATCTGGAAGAGGAAGTCAGAAATTGTGTGCAACGCATGGATAAGAGATATGAGGAGCTATCAAGGTAGGTTTCGGAAATTTTGAAACTACTCAGTCGTGAACAAAGTAGGGAATCCAGTGGGAGTGCGGGCAGTAGCCGAGCAACTCACAGAGGATAGCCCGCTCTAGTCCAACAGGAAACAACTTCAGTTCCCAGGTATGCTAAACTCGACTTTCCCTCCTATGATGGAACTGACGACCCGCTTGGATGGCTCAACAGGTGTGAGCAGTTCTTCCTCCACCAACAAACTAATGAGGAAGACAAGGTCAGATTAGCGGCATTTTATATGACCGACAATGCACAAATGTGGGTTTATTGCCTGGAGCAGGAGCCCAACCTTTCGTGGGAAGTTTTTAAGGACTATTGCCACCTAAGATTTGGGCCACCATTGAGGAGCAACCTGCTAGGCGAATTGATCACCTTGCGTCAAATTGGAACTGTCGAAGAATACATTGATCAGTTCCAGGCCCTCCTTGCTCGTGCTGCATTAGTAAGGAGAGATCAGCAGGTACATATATTTACTGTTGGATTATCTGATGCTTTAAGGATGGAAGTTGAATTGCAGGACCCTCCTAACTTGGTAACAACAATGAGTTTAGCCCGAACATTTGAAAAGAAGCAGCTGGTTGTTCGTTTGGGAGATACCAAACGTGCAACTTTCACATGGACAGCTTCGAAATCAGCAACAATAGCTCTTATTTCTTCTCCAACAGTAAGCCAAATCACCAAAACAGGTCAGAAGGGATCTGTAGCTGCAGCTTCCAGTTCGGGCAGCAGTCCAACCCCATTTTTCAAGTAGCTGAGCAGGATGGAAATGGCAGATCGTCGAACAAAAGGCCTGTGCTTCAATTGTGATGAGTTTTACACGGCTGGACATCAATGTAAGTGGCTTTTTTGGCTTGAAGTTGAGGATTGGAGCGTGGAAAACATCAGCCTAGAACCGATCAACAAAGAAGACCTAGAAATTTCTCTCAACACCATTACGGGGGTTCAACATGCACAAACTATGCAGTTGCAGATTCGGATAGCGCAGTGGGCATTATCAGTATTGGTGGACTCAGAAAGCACACAACTTTCTAAGCGAGCTTGCTGCCCGAAAGCTTGGGTTAACTATGGAACCACTAGTCAGATTACAGGTAGTAGTAACAAGCGGTCAAAAAATCTGCAGCTTGGGAATTTGCAAGGCTGTCCCTTTTCAGGTTGTTTCTCACCCCTTTGTTGTTGATTTTTATGTAATACCTTTGGGAGGATTTGATGCTGTGTTAGGGGTGAAGTGGCTGGAGACACTTGGCCCAATTGTGTGGGATTTTGCCTCACTTGTGATGAGCTTCAAAGTCAATGGTACTTTGATGGAATTACGTGGCTAGCTTTCTACCTAGCAGCTGCATGTTCAGATCATGTAGATAGCTGAACAGACAGTGCACCCTTCGGACCTGCGACCTGGCATGGTGGCCTTATTTGATGAATTTTCTGACTTATTCCAGGAGCCAACGAGTTTGCCCCCCATAGGGGCTTGTGATCACCGCATTTGTTTATTTCCTGATGCAGGTCCTATGGTAGTTCGGCCCTACCGATATCCCAATCGGCAAAAGGATGAGATCGAACGACAGTGTGTTGATATGTTGCAAAGAGGAATTATTCATCCAAGTCAATCATCCTTTTCTTCCCCTGTATTGTTGGTTCCTAAGCACGACGGAACTTGGAGGCTTTGTATTGATTATAGGGAACTCAATGCACGTAAAGTTAAAGACAAGTTCTCTATTCCGGTAGTAGATGAACTCTTGGATGAACTCTTTGGTGCTCGTCTCTTCACAAAGTTAGATCTCCGATCCAAGTACCACTAGATTCGCATGAATAAGGCGGATGTGGAGAAAACCGCATTCAGAATACATCATGGCCATTTTAAATTTTTGGTCATGCCTTTCGGGCTTACTAATGCCCCATCCACCTTCCAGGCGCTAATGAATGAGGTATTCCATCCTTACCTTTGTAAATTCGTTCTCATTTTTTTTTGACGATGTTTTGGTGTATAGTGAATCTTAGGAGGATCATTTGCGATACGTTTGAGTGGTGCTGAAGATTTTGCGGTCTCACCAATTATTTCTGAAGAAATCTAAGTGCAACTTCGGTGAGACTCACGTGGCTTACTTGGGCCATGTTATTGCAGCCACCAGAGTTGTCGTTGATGAAGCCAAGGTGCAAGCAATCTTGGATTGGCTCGAACCCCAATCTATTAAGGCCTTGCGAGGGTTTTTGGGGTTGGCGGGTTACTATCGGAAATTTATCCAAGGCTATGGGTAGATCGCAGCTCCTCTCACCAGCTTGTTAAAAAAGAATGCCTTCCACTGGAATCCAGCAGTAGCCACGACATTTGCTTAGCTCAAGACTGCTCTCTCTTCGGCTCCAATACTACGATTGCCCGACTTCTCTAATGAGTTTGTTGTGGAGTGTGACGCATCAGGCAGTGGCATAGGAGCAGTTCTTCAGCAAAACGGGCATCCTGTTGCTTTTTTTAGCCGAAACATTGTAGACCGGCACTCTAAGCTACCGGCTTATGAGCGAGATCTTATCGAATTGGCAAAGGCTGTTTAACATTGGCGTCCTTATCTTTAGGGGCATGCCTTTGTGATCCGTATGGATCACTACAGTCTCAAATATTTGTTGGAGCAGCATTTGATCACTACCCCTCAACAACACTGGGTTAGCAAGTTATTGGGGTATGATTTTCGCTTAGAGTATAAGGCGGGTCAGCTCAACAAGGCTGCGGATGCTCTTTCTAGGAGAAATGAGGGCACAGGTCAGCTTTATGCAATCTCACAACTGCTGGTTCTTCTATTTGACGCAATCCGCAAGGAAATTGAAGCCTCTGACAGCCTGGTTGCCTTACGGTCTCGGATTGAATAAGAGCATGAAGATTCTGCATGGACTGTTCGTGATGGGTTGATACTATTTAAAGGACGAGTATCCTTGTTATCCACCTTACCCTTAATATCTACTGTTTTGGTAGGTATTCATGATGGAGTTAATGAAGGAGTCACCCGAACTCTCTAGAGGGTGCGTAATGATTTTTATTGGAAGGGCTTAAAAGGTGCTGTCATGGATTTTGTGGCCTCATGTTCGGTGTGTCAGCAACACAAGGCCGAACACCTCCATCCTGTTGGCCTATTGCAGCCCTTAGACATGCCCACTCATATTTGGTCTGATATCTCTATGGACTTTATAGAGGGCTTACCGAAAATGGGGGGAAAGTCAGTACTCTTTGTGATCATTGATCGGTTTTCCAAATTTGCCCACTTCATTCCATTAGGGCATCCATATACAGCTGCAAGTGTGGCTCGAGTTTTTTTTTTATCAAATTTTTTGGCTACATGGGTTGCTGGAATCCATAGTTTCCGACTGCGATGTGTTGTTTACTAGCACCTTTTGGAAGGAGCTGTTTCGCTTGAGTGGCACTAAACTTGCTTTTTCTTCGACATACCATCCCTAATCCAATGGCCAAACGGAGGTGGTGAATCGGACCAAGGTTTTCAATTTCAGTACCGTCGGCCATTTCGGCCGGCCGACGGTACGGTCTGGTATGGTTTCATACCGGATAGGACCGACGTGAACCGAAACAAGGAAAGGATCGAAATCGGAAGAAGGAAAAGAGAGAAAGAGAGAGAAATAGAGAGAGGGAGGAAGAAAGAAAAGGAGGGAGGGGAAGGAGTCGGAGGGCCCGTCGGATGGCCTTCGGCTGGTCGCCGTGACCGTCGGACGGCGTAGTCCATGCGCACGGCGCCGCGGGCGTGAAACAAGGGTGACGCCCCTGTTTCACGGTCTTTTTTTAAAAAAAAAGAAAACTTAAATGAAGCCGGCAAATGGTTTGCCGCTTCATTGTTTAATAGGTTTTTTTAAAAAAAATTAAAAAGATAAAGCCGGCAA
This sequence comes from Cocos nucifera, assembly GCA_006176705.1. Taxonomy (NCBI): domain Eukaryota; kingdom Viridiplantae; phylum Streptophyta; class Magnoliopsida; order Arecales; family Arecaceae; genus Cocos; species Cocos nucifera. The sequence goes on along the minus strand of QRFJ01000730.1, from coordinate 1,237,799 downwards.
TCTGATTGCCGGCTTCACTGATTTTAATTTTTTTTAAAAATCATTTTAATAGTGAAGCCGACAAACCATTTATCGGCTTCACTGTTAATCTTCGTTTTTAAAAAAGGGCACATGTGAACAGGGGCTGTTGCTCCTGTTTCGCGACCGCGACGCCGTCTGCGCCGCTTCCGCTGCCCTGTGGCCACGACGGCCACTTAGAGACCTCCGGCGACCTTTCCGCCGTCCCATTCTCCCATCTCCGGTGGTCTCCTCCCCTCTCTCTTTCTCTCTCTTTCTTGCTTGTTGTGGCAGTCCTATCAGGCGAATCGAGCCGCGACGGCTTCTGCCACCCTCTGGCGGCCGCAGAGGGCCACCACCGACGTTCTCTCTCTATCTTTGTTTCTCTCGTTTTCTTTTTCGGCACTGGCGTGTGCCATTTTTCATGCCAGAATTGTCCCGGTTCCCCGCCGGTCCAGTTTAGCACGCCGCGAATCGCCCGATTCGGGATGGTTCGAACTTCCTTGAATCGGACCATCGAGATGTACCTTCACTGCTTCATTGGAGATCGCCCTTGTCAATAGGTGGAATGGCTTCCATGGGCTGAATATTGCTACAATACAGCCTTCCACACTTCTTTGCAGACCACTCCCTTCCGAGTTGTCTATAGTCGGGATCCCCCTTGTCTCTTATCCTATGTTCCTGGATCTACGAAGGTGGATGCTTTGGACCAAGCTCTAGTTCACAGGGATGAAGTTCTAGCTGCTGTTCAGGTTCGGTTATTACAAGCTCAAGCACGAATGAAGTCAGTTTATTACCAGGGACATCGAGATGTGGAATTCCTTCCTGATGCTTGGGTTTGGCTACATTTACATCCCTACCGGCAGTTCTCAATTTCAGGATGGATGCATTCTAAACTCTCTCCTCGATTTTATGGTCTCTTCCAAGTCATCAAGAGAGTAGGCTCCGTTGCCTATCAGCTGCAGCTTCCTTCGGAAAGTAGATTGCATGATGTGTTCCATGTCTCCTTGCTTAAACCCTATAAAGGAGACCCTCCTACTGCTGCTCCTCTTCCTCCCATTGTCGATGGATAGGTACTACTCCAGCCAACTGCTGCCTTGCATGCCTGGTTAAATCATGGGGCTTGGGAGCTTCTTGTTCAGTGGCGCAGGCAACTTGGGAGTCTCTTTCTTCTTTCCGTACTGCTCATCCTACTTTCGAGCTTGAGGACAAGCTCTTTGTCCAGGAGGAGAGTAAATGTTAAAGATGCTTTTGTGGGCCAGGTTTATCACTGACGAGTTGGAGGGGCTAAAGCTATCAAGGGCTCAGGATTTTTAATTTTTTATTATGCTATTTGTTAGGATTCTGCTATCCTATTTGAATTTTTGGTTATGCTATCTATTAGGATTTCAAATTTGAATTTTTAGTTATGCTATCTGTTAGGATTTCAAATTCAAATAATGTATTCTGTTTATTTAAGATAGCTGAATGATCATCAATAAGAGAGGAAAAAAGGAAAAAGTAGAATTCCATCAAAAAAATTATCTCAAGAGATCAGGTAGGCTCTCTCATCTAACGAGCCTCCACTTGTGTTCAGAATAGGTTCTTCATGCAAGAATCGAGGCAAGAGCAAAGAAATTAGTCTCTTTTAAGGAGGATTTTCAGGTGCATTGTCTCGTGACACGATCCTACGCGAAAGCTCACAACACTCTCTCTTTATCGAGATGTGGCAAAGGAAGCGGAAGCCTTGGTAGCCCTCCAAGCGCCCCTGTGGCCCGCCTATGGCCACTGCTGCGGCCGATGTCTTCTTCGGCTACCCTCTTCCTCCCTCCCCCTCCCTACCCTTTCTTTCTTTTCCTCCTCGATTCCCTTCTTCTCTATTTCGGTTCACACCGGTTCGGTATGGTATGGACTTATGCCGACTCATACCGCCAGTTGGCGGGCATAGGTCCTGATTTCGGTTCTGTCTTCTTTGGTATTGACACAGTATTTCAGCCAATACCAAATTGAAAATAGGTGTAAAAATGCCTTCAAGCTTCATATTGAGCATTGGCTTGGGCTGGTTCATGTTAACTCAGGATAGATTTAGGAATCTCCATTAGAGGTGAGCCGGTACGGCCGACATGCTCAATATTTAAAATCTTTCTAGGAATTATTTATAGAATTCTTGATTTGAATATGAAATACAACAAATGAGACAAATCAGAAATTTATAATCTCTCTCTCTCTCTCTCTCTCTCAATTTTGTGCTCCATGCTTGAAGTTGATGACTTCATCAAATCCTTTGTGATGATTCTTTAGTCGGACTAGTGATGAGCATCAAATCTGCTTGTTTCATTGTAAGATTTCTAGTTGGTTTATTTGCCTATTCTACTTTGATTTTGCTAAATTATCTAAATCTATCTTTTAAGACCTCTTTAACTCAATTACTCTTAATCTTTTCTCTTGCTTTCATTTGATCAACCCCTCTCTTGGCTTTATCTGATAGAAATAAATTCCCTATATTTCTCTTTATCCAAAGTACTACAATCCTTTGCTTTGAGTTTTGCATGTTTTAAATGAAGGAAAAAATCTATTTTTCGGATCAGATTCGTTCAGATCTAATTGGATCAGAAGGGATATTTAAAAAAAAAATTTCTCTAAGATCCTATTCAGATATGAGATTCCTCAGATCTAATTTTATTAATATGATAATAAAAATAAAAATAAAAATAAAATCTAATTTAATTATACCTTTGTTTTGGATAATCCAATTATCCTGTGATGATTTCGATGTTTGCTTGAGGTTCTGGATGTAGCCACGCAAATGCCTGGCTTCTATCGGTATCCACTCGGGCAGGATCTGAAGATCTTCTCCTTCTCAATCAATCTTCCAAAAATCAGATTTAGATCAAATCTTGAAGGTCTTCAAAACTACTTTTGAAGAACAATCGTTGTCTCTTGCAGCAATGCTGCCTTCTTTCTTTTCCGGCGTCTTTCACTTGCTTGGATCGCACCTTATTCGTGCCCAAAAGCCCTTGGGCGTGGAGAGGAGAGAGAGGACCAAAGGGTGGCATAGAGAAGGGAAAGGGGCTATGTGGCGTGGGCTAAAGGCAGAATCATTTAATTCTAAGCGCAGATAGAGTTTATATAGACCCTGTTGCGCCATGTAGTGCCACATCATCCTGACCAATCACGGCCTTTTGTGCAATCAGATCTAAATTTGATTGGTGGGATGACATCATCTGATCCAATCAGATGAGAGATCCTCAAAACTCTCCTTAGGTGGCGCCAAGATTGGTCAAACAAGACTTCTTAGTGCTACACAGTTTAATCCCCTGAAGCAACCTGGAGTCCCATCTGTATTGGACTCCATGTTTTATCCTCATGGGGTGTGTTGACGCAGAAACTTGTCGTCGTCGGAGTTGAGGCCGAAGAGGCTGCCGCCGGGGACCTGCAAAATAAAGTCTCGCTCGGAATCGGTGGGTGTGGCTCCGGAAGACCCTCCGACGCTCAAGTTAGTTCCTGTCAACAGGAATGGAGTGCTTGATAGAGTATAGAGGAGAAGAAAAGGATTTTCAGAACCTATTCTAAAGGTATCCGGAGGGTCCTTTTTATAGAGGGAGCTTATTGTAACCGTCCTGATCAATGCCGGTCGTTATTGTCGATCGTTATTGCTGATAAATGCCGATCGTTATTGCTGATAAATGCTGATCGTTATTGTCGATCGTTATTACTGTCGTGTAACCGTAGCGAGATTGATTGCCTGCAGGAATCCATCATAAGGAGTTCGGCCATTGAGAAGCTCGTCCATCGAAGAAGTCTATAGGGAGTCCGGCTTCCGTAGAAACTCGGCCCGAGAGGAGGTTTTGGGGAAGTTCGGCTCCCGCAAGGGTCTGGCTGAAGCCCGGACGCTGGGAGTCCGAAGGAGTTCGGCCCGGAGCCTAGGCGCTGGGGAGTTCGGCCGCTGGACAGGAGTTCGGGGAGCTCGGCCGCTAAGAGGGTTGAAACAAGCTCGGTCGCCGGGGTCTCGGCCGAAGCCCGGCCGCTCGGAGTCCAAAGGGGCTCGGGCAATAAGTAGTTCGGCCACTTGAGGAGTTCGGTCGCTAAGAATCTGAAGCTCGGCCGCTTGATAGTTCGGTTGGTTGAAAGACTTCGGCTGAGGCTCAGCCGCTGAGAAGCTCGGCCGGATGTAGTAGTTCAGCTAGGATGCGTCTGCTGAAGTTCTTCCGCATTGACCACATCAGGCTGGGATCGAACTTGACCTTGGCAGGAGCGGGATTTATCCCCAACACTAGCCCCCCCACTCCCGAGTTCGAAATTTGAAGGGAGTGCGGATAAGGCGACTGCCAAAGTTTTTCTTCTGGGCTTCGTATTGGTCCATGTCGAAGTTCGGGGGAGATTTCATTTCTGGTTAAAGTTGATGCTGAAGTTGAGGCTCTCCAGCCGAGGTTGATTCGATAAAAAATCCTAACTCTCGTCGAGGTCGAAGTCGGCGCTCTTCAGCCGAGGTCAGCCTAGTCGCTCGGGGGGATCTTATTTGGCTGAAGTTGATAAGATTGCTTGGAGGATATCTCATCTCCTTTGGCTGAAGTTGATGTAAGTGCTTGCGTTAGGACGAGGTCTTCCTTCTGTTCCTAACGGGCTGTGGGGGCACATGCGGTCCGTCGTCCGAGCTTCTCCCCCCATCTCGTCTAAGGTGAACGAGGTTCTTCGACTTTGCTCGCGTTAGGACGAGGTCTTCCTCCTTTTCCTAACGGGCTGTGGGGGCACATGCGGACCGTCGTCCGAGCTTTTTCCCCCATCTCGTCTAAGGTGAACGAGGTCTTCGACTTTGCTCGCGTTAGGACGAGGTCTTCCTCCTGTTCCTAACGGGCTGTGGGGGCACATGCGGACCGTCGTCCGAGCTTCTCCCCCCATCTCGTCTAAGGTGAACGAGGTCTTCGACTTTGCTCGCGTTAGGACGAGGTCTTCCTCCTGTTCCTAACGGGCTGTGGGGCACATGCGGACCGTCGTCCGAGCTTCTCCCCCCATCTCGTCTAAGGTGAACGAGGTCTTCAACTTTGCTCGCGTTAGGACGAGGTCTTCCTCCTATTCCTAACGGACTGTGGGGGCACATGCGGACCGTCGTCCGAGCTTCTCCCCCCATCTCGTCTAAGGTGAACGAGGTCTTCAACTTTGCTCGCGTTAGGACGAGGTCTTCCTCCTGTTCCTAACGGGCTGTTTTTGCTTATTTTTCTCTTGCCATGCCACAATTCTTATGCCAAAAACCAAAAACGTAGAACAAAGAAATTCATTGATGATACATTCTCAGATTTTCTGAGTTCCATGGTCGAGGAAGCATTATTCCTCCAAGTTTCTTCAAGCGATAGGTTCCGGGTCGGATGACTTCTGTTACCTTGTACGGACCTTCCCAATTTGGAGCGAGCTTTCCTTGACTCTGAGGCTGAGTGATAGCAGCTCGTCGGAGCACTAAGTCCCCTACTCTGAACGTCTTATTTTTAACCCTGGAGTTGTAGTACCGAGCCACCTTCTGCTTATAGGCTGATATCCGGATGCGAGCTTCCTCCCTCTTTTCTTTCAGAAGGTCGAGGTTGACTCTGAGGTTTTGGGGGTTGTGCTGTTCATTGAAGCCTACAACTCGTGCGGAAGGGAGCTTAAGTTCAACCGGGATGACTGCCTCAGTACCGAAGGCCAAAGCGAAGGGTGTTTCTCCAGTCGGCACCCTCTGAGTAGTTCGGTACGCCCAGAGGACATGGTAGAGTTCGTCTACCCAGGCCCCTTTTGCCTTATCTAGCCTCGTTTTGATTTCCTGTAGCAAGGTCCGGTTGGTTACCTCAGCTTCCCCATTGGTCTGCGGATGAGCCACAGAAGTGAAGCGCTGGGAGATGTTTAATCCTTCACAAAACTCTGCGAACCTAGCCCCGGACGAATTGTCGCCCATTGTCGGTTATAAGGGTTCGGGGCAGGCCGAACCGACAAACTAGTGACTTCCAAACAAAGTCCTGTACTTTGGCCTCGGTAATTTTCGCGAGTGGTTCGGCTTCGACCCACTTGGTAAAGTAGTCAATCGCGACTAAGAGGAACTTCCGCTGTCCCGACGCTGTCGGGAAAGGGGCCGAGTATGTCCATTCCCCATTGCGCAAACGGCCTAGGGTGAATTAAGCGGAGTGAGTTCGGATGCCGGCCGGTCATCTCTGCACACTAGCATTTTTCTGGCAGCGGTCGCACCTTCTTTACGTATTCCACAGAATTCGCGAAATAAGGTCGGACCAATAATACCCTTACCGAAGTAGCTTTAGCGACAAAGACCTTGCTTCCTAAATGGCTTCCGCAAAGTCCTTCGTGCACATCCCATAAGTGCAATATTGGCTTCTGAAAGGTCGAAGGCATCTCAACAATGGAAGGGAGTACGACCTTTTGTACAACTGGCCTTCGTATAAGACGTAACGGGAGGCCTGATTTTTGAGTTTTCGAGCTTCTTTTCGGTCATGAGGGAGAACCCCCTCTTTAAGGTAGGTGACCAGTGGGTCAATCCAGCTGGGCTCGAATTCCGTCTGTAGGACATCCTGAGGTTCTTTCCGTGGTTGGGTACTTCAGAGTTTCCTGAAATACTTCTTTGGGTAGTTCGGCTGGAGCCGAAGTGGCCAGTTTGGAGAGAAAATCGGCTCTCGCATTTTCTGTCCTTGGGATATGTTGAATGACGAAACTATCAAAGGCCGGGGTTAAACTTTTCACTTTCCCGAGGTATCTCGCCATGCTCTCTTCTCTTGCTTCAAAGTTGCCGTCAACTTGACCGACCACTAATCGGGAATCACTGTAGACTCGAAGCCGATCTACTTTGTAGCTCCTTTGCTATTCTTAATCCCGCAATCAGCGCTTCGTATTCGGCTTCGTTGTTGGTAGCGGGAAACTCGAAGCGCAGCGCGAACTCGGCGATAACTCCCTCGGGGCTGACCAAGACTAGCCCTGCACCAGCTCCAATGGAGTTGGAAGAACCATCCACGTGTAGAATCCAGAAGCCTTCAGAGAGGTCGGCCCTTTCCTTTGGGAAGTTCGGCTGTGATGGTTCGACTTCATCAAGGCTCGATCTCGCCTCTGTATTTGTCTTGCTTGATTCAAGTTCGGCTTCGTCCGGAATAGTGCATTCTAATACAAAATCTGCCAGTACTTGGGCTTTGATTGATGGCCTGGGCTGATAGTTGATGTCGAACTCCGTGAGCTCCATTGCCCATTTTGCGATTCTTCCGGAAGCGTCTGCTCGGTGGAGAACTGCTTTTATTGGTTGGTCCGTGAGGACCGTTATGGTGTGCTCCTGAAAGTAAGGTCGGAGCCTCCTGGCGGCAATTACGAGACAGTAAGATAATTTTTCTATCCGGGTGTATCTGGTCTCCGCGTCCCTTAGGACTCGGCTCACGTAATAGATCGGGCGTTGTGTTTTTGCTTCTTCCCTAACGAGAACCGCCGCCAGGGCCACCGAGGAGACAGCTAAATACAAGAACAACTCTTCCCCAGGTTCAGGTTTTGCCAGCAGAGGGGGCGTGCCGAGGTAATTTTTGAGTTCCTCAAATGCTTGTTGACACTCTGCCGTCCAGCTGAAGTCCTTTGGTCGCCTGAGAACCTCGAAGAAGGGCAAGCAACGTTCAGCCGACCTTGAGACGAAGCGATTTAGGGATGCCATCCTTCCGGCCAAGCGCTGAACTTCTTTAATTGTCTTTGGAGTGGTCATTTCTTGAATAGCTCGGATTTTCAGGGGGTTTGCCTCAATTCCACGTCTCGACACCATGAACCCAAGAAATTTTTCAGAGGTTACGCCAAAGGCGCATTTGGTAGGGTTCAGTCTCATCTTATGCTTCCTCAATGCATTGAAGGTCTCTTCAAGGTCGGCCAGATGGTCAGCTGAAGCTCGGCTTTTGACGAGCATATCATCCACGTACACCTCCATGTTGCGGCCGATCTGCTCCTTGAAAATTTTGTTGACTAAACGTTGGTATGTTTGCTCCCGCATTCTTGAGTCCAAAAGGCATGACCTTATAGCAGTAAAGACCTCGGCTAGTGATGAAGGCTATTTTTTCTTCGTCTTCAGGCGCCATACGTATCTGGTTATAACCAGAAAAGGCGTCCATAAAGCTGAGGAGCTCATGACCCGAGGTTGCATCTACCAACTGATCGATCCTGGGCAAGGGGTAACTATCCTTTGGACAAGCCTTGTTTAGCTTTTTGAAGTCGACACACATCCTCCACTTGTTGTTTCGCTTTCTTGACAAGAACCACGTTCGAAAACCCAAGTCGGGTAATGAACTTCCCGGATTAGATTGGCTTTAAGGAGTTTATCTACCTCTTCAGCGATCGCTTTCTGCCTCTCCGGGCATGTTGGCGTAGTTTTTCTCTTACCGGCCGGTGTTTCGAGTCAACGGCCAGCCGATGTTCCATGACCTTCGGCGTCGATTCCTGGCATATCTGCTGGAGTCCAAGCGAAGACGTCTGCGTTCCTTCTGAGAAAAGCGACGAGTTGCTCCCGAACCTCGGTTGCCAGGTTGGAGCCGATCTGCACCACATGGTCTGATTTTCCATCATTTAATGACACAGAGACGAGGTCCTCTGCAGGCTCAGCTCGTTCCTCAGCGAGGTCGTCACGGACATCCAGTCCGTCAACCAGACAGGAGTCGGGCTGATCTCCCTTATACAAGGCGATTGAGTAACAATACTTTGCTAGGGTCTGGTCTCCTCTGACTTCTCCAACCCCATAGTTCGTAGGGAACTTCATCTTTAAGTAATAAGTCGACACGATTGCCCGAAGGGCATTTAAACCAGGTCGACCAAGGATAGCATTATAGGCGGACGGCGTCTTTACGACTAGGAAGTCGACCTGAGCTTTGGCCTGCTTTGGGTACTGCCCTGCTGTTACGGTCAAAGTTATGATACCTTCGACTGGTACGGTGTTGCCAGCAAATCCAACTAGCGGAGAATTCACCGAGCTCAATCGATCATCAGGTAGGGACATTTTCAAGAAGGCACCGTAGAACAATACATCAGCCGAGCTTCCATTATCTACGAGGACGCGGCGTACATCGTAGTCAGCAATATTCAACGAAACTACAACCGCATCATTATGCGGAAGTTGGATTCCCTGACCATCCTCCTCGGTGAAGACTATAGGCTCCGAGATCTTCCGTTTCTTCATCGATCCTTCAAGCCTACTGGTTTCCTTTTGCTGAGATCCCCCTAAGATAGTGTTGATGACGCCAACAGGTGGCCGGTCTTCTTGTTGGTTTTCCCCGCTTGGCGTTAGCGTTCTTGGCCGATCTTCCGCCCCCTCGGGCCGCCTTCGAAGAAACCGACTTAGTCTGCCTCGCCTGACGAGCTCTTCGATCTCGTCTTGGAGTTGAATGCACTCCTCCGTGTCATGACCGTGATCGCGATGGTAGAGGCAGAACTTGTTGGGATTACGCTTGTAAGGGTGAGAGCGCATTCTTTCTGGTCTTGGAAGCCGTTCCCGGATCTCCATCAGAACTTGAGTCTTCGGGGTGTTTAGGGGGGTGTAGTTGTGAAATCGTCGTAGGCGGGGAGAACTTCGGCGCTGAGGAGAACTTCGGCGTTGAGGAGAACTTCGGCGCGTCCTTCCGTCAGAGCTTCCCCGCTTCCGAGCTTGAGGGGGAATCCGAACTTGCTCGCGACCAGGGGGAGTCCTGGAGCGTGGCCGAGCTTCAATTCGCTTCCTTTCTTCGGAGGGTCTATCCAGCCTGCCGATCAGCCGTTTACCACCGATTTCACCATCCTTAGCTTCGAAGGCCTCCTCTGCCCGGGCATAACTTTCGGCCCGAGCCAACATATCGGCAAAGTCCCTGGGATACTTTTTTTCCAGGGAGAACAATAGGTCATTTTTCTGAAGGCCGCTCTTGAGCGCGGCCATGGCGACCGATTGATCCAAGTCTCGGACTTCTAACGCAGCGGTATTAAACCGAAAAATGAAAGCCCGGATGGATTCCCCTTCTCTCTGCCTGATGGCCATTAAGGAGTCTGAGCTTCGGCGTGGACGCCGACTACTGACGAAGTGGGCCGCGAACTGTTGACTCATTTGGTCGAATGACAGGATGGTACTCGGCTTGAGTGCCGAATACCAGTTTCTGGCGGCTCCTTTAAGAGTAGAGGGAAAAGCCCGGCACAGGATGGCGTCTGGCGCGCCATGAAGCAACATCGTCGTCCGGAAGGCTTCCAGGTGGTCGACCGGGTCAGTGGTCCCATCATAGCTCTCAAACTGTGGGAGTTTGAAGTTCGGCGGGACTGGTTCTTGCATAATTTTCTGTGAGAATGGAGGGTCGGTTCGGATCTCATTACCATATGAGGGAGGAGCGTGGCGGAGTTCTTCGATCCGACGACTCATTTCCAAGAGCCTTCTATCCAGGAGATCTTCGTGGTCTCTCATTTCTAAAGTCTTCTTGCTGATCGGATGAAAAGCTTCTCCCTGGGACGAGCTGCGGTCTGAACAAGGGCTCTCCTTCCGTTGCTTTCCTTTTCCGGGAATTGGAGGTCGGGTAGCCCATGTCGATTGCCTCTGGACTGGACAACGCGGCTCCGGAGGATCCGAAACCGGTTGGACTGGTACGGCGGCTTGCTGGTGCATGGCCTGTACCGCTTGAACGGCCTCGGTGAGGCCACGAACCTGCTGGACGAGCAGGTTGAACTGTTCAGCGTCTACCGCGGCCTGGATTGCCGGGACTGGAGCGGTAGCGGACGGACCTGGACGGGATCGGGCCGCGGAGGCCGCCGATCGCCGAGTTGCAGAATGAGCCTGAGTCACTGGGGCTGGAGCTGGAGCGGATGGACTCGAACGAGATCGGGCCGCGGAGGCCGCCGATCTCCGAGTGGAGGCTCTCCTGGGGGGCATCTTTTCTCTTTGGAAGGGGATTTGAATTAAAAAAAAAAAGAAAGGTCTCTCGAGCACTCCTTTAAGAACAAAGGAACACCGGCTTCCTTTAAGAAGAAAATCTTCGCCGGTAAGCCCCTCCTTCTAGCGCCAATCTGTTGACGCAGAAACTTATCGTCGTCGGAGTTGAGGCCGAAGAGGCTGCCGCCGGGGACCTGCAAAATAAAGTCTCGCTCGGAACCGGTGGGTGTGGCTCCGGAAGACCCTCCGACGCTCAAGTTAGTTCCTGTCAACAGGAATGGAGTGCTTGATAGAGTATAGAGGAGAAGAAAAGGATTTTCAGAACCTGTTCGTAAAGGTATCCGGAGGGTCCTTTTTATAGAGGGAGCTTATTGTAACCGTCCTGATCAATGCCGGTCGTTATTGTCGATCGTTATTGCTGATAATCGTTATGCCGATCGTTATTGCTGATAAATGCTGATCGTTATTGTCGATCGTTATTACTGTCGTGTAACCGTAGCGAGATTGATTGCCTGCAGGAATCCATCATAAGGAGTTCGGCCATTGAGAAGCTCGTCCATCGAAGAAGTCTATAGGGAGTCCGGCTTCCGTAGAAACTCGGCCCGAGAGGAGGTTTTGGGGAAGTTCGGCTCCCGCAAGGGTCTGGCTGAAGCCCGGACGCTGGGAGTCCGAAGGAGTTCGGCCCGGAGCCTAGGCGCTGGGGAGTTCGGCCGCTGGACAGGAGTTCGGGGAGCTCGGCCGCTAAGAAGGTTGAAACAAGCTCGGTCGCCGGGGTCTCGGCCGAAGCCCGGCCGCTCGGAGTCCAAAGGGGCTCGGGCAATAAGTAGTTCGGCCACTTGAGGAGTTCGGCCGCTAAGAATCTGAAGCTCGGCCGCTTGATAGTTCGGTTGGTTGAAAGACTTTGGCTGAGGCTCAGCCACTGAGAAGCTCGGCCGGATGTAGTAGTTCAGCTAGGACGCGTTTGCTGAAGTTCTTCTGCATTGACCACATCAGGCTGGGATCGAACTTGACCTTGGCAGGAGCGGGATTTATCCCCAACAGGGTGCATGCCTATATCCTCATGGGGCGCATGCCTAGGGAGGCGTGCGCTCCCTTCCTATTTGCTTTTTAGCAGGGGACAAGTATTCAGGTACTCTCCTATGGGTGCATGACATATGGGCAGATGTTTAAGTGTCTAGGGTCAACATTTGACCAATGTCCGAAGACAAGATTTAGCAGGTGATGAAAAATGGCAGGTGTTGTCTCAAATGTATCTCCTAAATTAAGACAACCCTTTTCTGACCTGGACAAGCTCCAGTCAGACCAAGTAAAGGTTCCTGAGTGAGCCCAAATACATTTGGCTCAGTCGAGACAAGCTTTAATGATTGTTAAAAAAAAACATTAGGCTCAATCGTGTGCTAGCACGATTTTCTTGAACCTAATTGAATCTTATTCAAATCAATTAAACTGAGTTAATCCAATTGATGATATCCAGATCCAAATTTTTGTTTGTGATCCAGTTAGGTTCAGTTCCGTATGGTAATGAGATATGTCGTGATCTCTATCATGGACATCATCGAAACATCTTACGATGGATCAGAATTTTTCTGATTTAGACAACTAGTATGATCGATCATCCAAATCATTCTAATTGCTATCAAAATCCATCAGTGACACCTAGCAGCTTATGGTAGCAACCCATCAGAACTGAAAGCGAATCTCTTGGTGCAGTTACCTATGTGATTAAGTTCCTTTATCTTGAGCCCCGATCGGATTAGGGTTAAGGTGATCTCGTCAAACTCTAATTTTCGTCATATGAATTAATCATTCGATTTAAGTCCAATATGAAAACCTTAATAGAAACTTTTTCTATTATTTCACTCTGCCATGGCCATGGGCTTATGGACTTGATTCTCATGATCATCATAGGACTGCTCTTCATCTACCGAGGTAGATAAATCTCCTATTGGTGCAATCCAATTCCTACAATGAACATGTTATAACCAACATACACCTCAGGATTCCGAATGGCTAGGAGACTGAGTTATGGTGTAGTCAAACTATAACACCCTCAAGGTGAATTGTCGATGCACCTCAGGTCAAAGAACTAGACACACTACTGCAGCTTCGAGCCTGTCATCGACGAGAAGGTATTCCTGATGATTGCTCGAGGTGGTCACGCTCAGTACTCTCGTTCTCTAATGAGTACCTATACTCTCACTCCGGTGTTTTCACACCGTAGACTCAAGACTCATCTATCCAAAAGAAGCGATCATACATCAACATTCTGGATCAATCACCATCCTCATGATGATCCTATGGTCGGAAGCATTTTATGAGTTAATAATGAAAATTTATGTCTTAAATTTTCAACTCTTGAAAATATGAACTATCATTATATTAACTTAAGGAATGTATCACAGGCACTTTCAAATACACATTGTAATAGAAAATAATTCATTTTATTATTTATAATTAAAATTATAATTTTGCCCTTAAAAGTGTATTACAAGTCAATCTGGCTTCTAGGGCACACATATCTAACAAACTCCCATTTGACTTAAAGTCAATTGGCTACAAATCTAAGTCCCATCTTCTCAAGGTGGGCTTCGATCTTCTGCTGACCCAATGGCTTTGTAAGTGGGTTTGCCGCATTGTCTGCGGAGTCGACTCTCTTGACCTCGACGTAATCTTTCTTAAGGTAATCGCGGATGAGGTGATATCGCCGCTCGATGTGCTTGGATTTCTGGTGAGACCTCGGCTCCTTAGCAAGGGCTATGGCATCATTATTGTTGCAGTACAGAGGAATGGCATCCGATGGCATCACTCCGATCTCTGCGGCGAACTTCTTGTACCAAAATACCTCCTTCACAGCTTCTGACGCAGCGATGTACTCTACTTCCATGGTGGAATCTGCTATCACTGTCTGCTTGGAACTCTTCTAACTAACAGTACCACCATTATATATAAACAAACTTTCAGATGTCGACTTTCGATCATCTATATCGGACATAAAATCCGAGTTTGTATATCCCTGGACTTGGAGTTCTCCATTATCAAAGACCAACATCATATTCTTAGTTCTTCTTAAGTACTTAAGGATACATTTCACAGAAGTCCAATGTTTTTCATCTGGATTTGACTGATATCTGCTCGTGACACTCACAGCATGGGCTATATCAGGTCGTGTACATAACGTGGCATACATGAGGCTTCCTATTGCTGAAGCATAAAGGATCTTGCTCATGCGTTCAATCTCCTCAGGTGTGTTTGGACACATTTTCTTGGAGAGATGAATGCTGTATCTGAAGGGTACCAATCCCCTCTTGGAGTTTTTCATGCTAAACCTCTTTAGCACTTCCTCTATGTACATCTTCTATGAAAGATCTAGCATTCTATTCAGTCTATCTCTATAGACCTTAATTCCTAGAATGAAGGATGCTTCTCCTAGGTCTTTCATGGAGAATTTTTTAGATAATCATATTTTAACTGTGGTCAACATGGAAATATCATTCCCAATAAGGAGAATATCATCCACGTACAGTACGAAGAAGACAATAACGCTCTCACTGATCTTTTTGAAAATACATGGTTCCTTCTCGTTCTTGATGAAACCAAACAATTTGATTACATCATTAAAACGAGTATTCCAGCTCCGAGATGCTTGCTTAAGTCCATATATGGACCTTTGCAGCTTGCAAACTTTGTGATCAACATCATTGGATGTGAAATTTAGTGGCTGTTTTATATAGATATCTTCCTCAAGGTATCCATTTAAGAACGCCATTTTCACATCCATTTGTCATATTTCATAATCGAAATAGGCTGCAACAGCAAGCAATGTGCGGATGGATTTTAGCATGGCTACTGGCGAAAAGGTATCCTGATAGTCAATTCCTTCGCGCTGACCATACCCTTTTGCCACTAATCTAGTTTTGAATGTCTTCACATTTTCATCTGCACCAATCTTTCTTGTAGATCCATTTACACCTAATAGGTACTATACCTTTAGGTGGATCTACCAAGGTCCAGACTTAGTTTGAGTGCATTGAGTCAATTTCTAAATTCATTGCCTCTAACCATTTCTCGAAGTCGATATCCGATATTGCCTCGTCATAGGTTTTGGGATCATCATCATGAACCCCATTATCTACGAGGAATATTTCCTCTACTTCCTTTGAAATACTACCTAAGTACCTCTCAGGGGGACGGAAAATCCTTTTCGATCTACGAAATGGAGGATGTAGTGATTGTATTGGCTCAACCTGATTTGGTTCCATAGGGTCCTTAGCTCGTTGCTTTTGTGAGATTTTCTCCTCGAGCTTGATCTGCTTTCCAATACCACCATCTTGAATAAACTGTTTTTCAAGAAAGATGACATGCTGACTCACAATTACATTATGGTCTTCTGGAATGTAGAAATAATATCTTAATGACTCTTTAGGATATCCTATGAATCGAGTTCTAAAGGACCTATAATCTAATTTGTTCGCTTGTTGTCTTTTGACATGAGCCGGACAACCCTAAATTCTGAGATGACTCAGATTTGGTTTCTTACCATGTCATATCTCATACGGTATGATAGGAACGGTTTTAGAGAAAATCCTATTTAGTAAATATATAGCAGTTAACAGAATATGTCTCCAAAGAAAATCGGGGAGGTCTGTGAAGCTCATCATGGATCGGACCATATCTAATAAGGTCTAGTTCCTCCGTTCTGAAATTTTGTTGAGTTGAGATGTTCCAGGTGGAGTCCATTGAGAGACTATGCCATTCTGTTTAAGATAGTCCAGAAATTTTCGATTAAGGTATTCACCTTCTCGATCTGATCGAAGAACCTTAATGGATTTTTCAGTTTGCTTTTCGACTTCATGTCTGAATTTCTTAAACTTTTCAAAGGCTTCAGACTTATGTCTCATAAGATACACATATCCATATCGAGATAAATCATCGGTAAATGTTATGAAGTAGTCAAAGTTGCCTTTAGTCGGCACATTAAATGGGCTGCACACATCAGTATGTACTAGGGCAAGTAGTTCCGTGGCCCTTTTTCCATGTCCTACAAAAGGAAGCTTAGTCATTTTACCATGAAGACATGATTCACAAATTGGATATGACTCGGAAGTCAATGGACTCAATAGCCTGGTTTTCTCCAATTTATTAATCCTATCTTCTGCTATATGACCTAACCTTAGATGCCATAGATACCTATCGTTTGGACTATCCCTGGATCATTTTGATCTTATGGCATTCATATTTTGCTCGATGTTAAAAATAGATACATCAATATGTAACTGGTAGAGACCGTTAATAAGAAAACAATTTGCAATTTTATTTCTTTCATAAAGAATGTTACCATGGTCCTTAAGAAAACTAATTACATAGCCTTTTTGTTATAAACATGAAACAGAAATCAAATTTCTGTTTGCAGCAAGCATATAATAACAATCCCTAAGTACTAAATCTAAGCCAAACGATAGATGAAGAGGATAGGTTCCTACGGCCATAGTAGCAATCCTTGCTCCATTTTCGATGCGTAGGATTATCTTACCATCTCTCAGCCTCCTGTTATCCTCAAGATCCTGCATAGAAGTGCACAAATGAGCACTAGAACTAGAGTCAAGCACCCAACTGGATGCAAAAAAAAACGTAAGATTAGATTCAATAAACGAGCATACCTCCAGAAGGATTCGTCTCCTTATTCTTCAGGATGGCCAGGTATGTAGGGTAGTTCCGCTTCTTATTCTTCAGGATGGTCAGGATCTGTCTCCTTATTCTTCCAGTGGCCGTCAGTATTACAATGGAAACACTTTTCTTTGTCAGCGGCTTTCTTTTTCAGTTCTGTCTTCTTTTTCTTTCCATCTTCCACCTTCTGCTTTTTCACATACTTCTTTTTTCCAAAAGACTTTCTCTTGGAAGAAGTCTGTTCCATAGCAAGTATTGAGCCTTTAGAATTTTTCATAGAAAGATCAGCAGTAACCAGCATATTCATAAGCTCGGTCAAAGTATTCTGAAGTTTATGCATATGGTAGTTCATGATGAACTGCCCATACGCATCAGTCAAAGATTGCAGAATTATATCATTCTGCAAATCCTGATCTAACTTCACTCCGAGCTTCTCAAGTTCTTCCAAGTCCTTGATCATCATCAGACAATGATCTTGGAACTGTCTATTACGCATTTTAGTCTTAAATAGTCGTTTAGTGACCTGATATTTGGCTGCGCGACTCTGTTCATCAAACAACTCTTGCAGGTGAGCCAACATTTGACGGACAGTTTTGATATCTTCATGTTGGTGCTGAAGCTCATCAAACATCGAGCCCAATATGTAGTATCTGGCCTTATTATCTTCATCCGTCCATTTGTCAAGAGACGCTCTCTGTTCAGCGGACGAATGAGCTGGTAAGGTGGGGGATCCTGATCCAATACATGAGTCAACTTTTTGGAATCCAAAACAATTTTGAAGTTCCGAAGTCAATCCTTATAATTGGGTCTAGTCAGTTTATGGGTGTTCAGGATATAGGCTAGTGGGTTTGACGTAGACATTTTTCTTTTTCCTATAGAGAGTCAAAGTTTCTAGTTAGATTTTGTAATTAAGACGACCAATTTGTTTAGGGGTTTGATTTTTAAATAAATTAGCTCCTATTATTTTCTCGGATCCCTATACTTTCTCTGTAGAGATGCGAAAATCTCCACGATTATTGATTTCTAGTGGGTGGTGCAGTCCCACCAACTCACTCATTACCTCACCTAACAGTTATTGGTGATGGGTTAGCCAATGAGTGAACAACTCTTGTCCAATGATTCTCTAATCATGGTGCACCCAGACTTGGTCTCTAATTCATGAATCTCATCGTGCTCGGAATATTGATCCACTACTTAGTTAAGTCAGATCCACCATTTGCACAGATTGGATTTCTAATTGGGTCTCTCACCGTATCCGGAATATTGAGCCCAATCCATCCTCCAGCCCGTAGTATCCAATGCCTAATAGATATGTTTGCGTCTTCCTGGTGCAACTGAACCACTGTGACCAATCGAGAACAATCAACTCTGAGAAGGGCCTGCACATCTACAATGGTGGAAGACCTTAGACTTAATCTTTTTTTAGGAAGATTTGATTTAGGTCTCTTTAAACTTGACTTGACATAGCCATAACCATTATGACTAATCTAGTGCCATGGGTTAGCTCAGATTATTAGCCACCTTAGATCAGGACTGGGTCGACAAATATGGTCAGGTAAGTGGGACTGGTGGAAGGGATATGCCATTAACTCGACAAGAACGCATTCGAGTCGAGTAGCTCTTAATTAAAAATCAATCGGTGGTATTTGCCAAACTTACCTTAGACACCAAATTGTTGAGCCAAAATCAATCAGATTAGCCTACAATCCAGACTCTAACCACTAAGCCTAATTAGGTCTTAACTTGATCGATCGCTCATGTGACTCGACCTTGACCCAGACTTAATCATATTAGGTTGGTCAATTTAAGTACTCTTGATCCCACCTAACCAACTCTTGGTTCGGTTTGATTAACCGCTAGACCTAATTGAGCTACCCAAGTTCGAATCCAATTTTATGAATATGTCTTAGATTTGAAAATTCTCAATTTTTGACCTAATATATTTCATAATCTTAATTCTTAATTAAGTTTAGGATTCATAAACAAAACATGTATATAAAATCCTAGGATTTCAGGATCTAGGATTTTGCAGAAAATAAGTTTTTAATTTCTGATTAAGGACGAACACGCAGCATCCCTACACACCATAAGAACTCTCCATCGAATGGGAGGAGAGGGCCTTTAAACCCTACTTCGTTCTTCTGATCGGACGGCTAAGGGGAACGTCTTAATCAGAAACATGATAAATCTATAAAACTAGTTAGATCTACATCATATATCACATATATAAAAATTAATCTAACTAAAAACATGTTTTGCATACATCTCATGTATCATATCATGCATGTTTTCAGATCTAAATTATTTCATAAACATCTGAAAAATAAGATTTAAATTTGATCATATCAAATTAAAATTTATTCTAGATAATTTTGTAGAACTATTCAACAACTAGTCTAAACATGTGTTTATCATATCTCATATAAACAAATTAAATAAATTTATTTTCTATTTTTTAGATCTAATTATAATATTTACAATATCAAAAAAATAGTAAATAAATAGATTTAAAAATTATAATTAATTAAATTAAAATTATGATCATGCTAGACTACATATAGAACAATTCTATTTCTAGTCTAGTCATGCATCTCACACATCTTAGATCTAGATTATTTAATTTTTAATTTTTTGATTTTAGATCTA
Source organism: Cocos nucifera (assembly GCA_006176705.1). Classification (NCBI taxonomy): domain Eukaryota; kingdom Viridiplantae; phylum Streptophyta; class Magnoliopsida; order Arecales; family Arecaceae; genus Cocos; species Cocos nucifera. Next base: position 1,218,646 of record QRFJ01000730.1, on the reverse strand, counting down.
ATCACATCTCATGTGACATATGAAATCATCTAATTATCAGATCAAAAATAAATTAAAATTAGATCTAATGAATTATGGAACCTGGCTCTGATACCAGTTGAAGAAAAAAATCTATTTTCCAAATCAGGTTCGTTCAGATCTGATTGGATCGGGAGGGATATTTTAAAAATTTTTTCTCTAAGATCCTAATCAGATATGAAACTCCTCAGATCTAATCTTATTGATTAGATAATAAAAATAAAAATAAAAATTAAATCTAATTTAATTATATCTTTGTTTTGGATAATCCAATTATCCTGTGATGATCCCGATGTTTGTCTGAGGTTCTGGATGTAGCCACGCAATTGTCTGGCCTCTATCGGTATCCACTCGGACAGGATCTGAAGATTTTCTCCTTCTCCATTAATCCTCCAAAAATCAGATTTAGATCTGATCTTGAAGGTCTTCAAAATTGTTTTTGAAGAATAGTCGTTGTCTCTTGCAGCAGTACTGCCTTCTTCCTTTCCTAGCGCCTTTCATTTGCTTGGATCGCACCTTATTCATGCCCAAAAGTCCTTGGACGTGGAGAGGAGAGAGGACCAAAGGGTGGCGTGGAGGAGGGAGAGGGGCTATGTGGCATGGGCTAAAGGCAGAATCATTTAATTCTAGGAGCAGACAGGGTTTATATAGACCTTACTGCGCCATGTAGTGCCATATCATCCTAGCCAATCACGGTCCTTTGTGCAATCAGATCTAAATCTGATTGGTGGGATGACATCATCTGATCCAATCAGATGAGAGACCCTCAAAACTCTCCTTAGGTGGCGCCAAGACTGGTCAAACAAGACTTCTTGGCGCCACATAGTTTAATCCCCTGAAGCAATCTGGAGTTCCATCTATATGGGACTCCATGTTTTATCCTTATGGGGCGCACGCCTCCCTAGGCATGCACCCCCTTCCTGTCTGCTTTTTAGCAGGGGGATAAGTCTTCAGGTATTCTTCTATGGGTGCATGACATATGGTCAGATGTCTAAGTATTCAGGGTCAATATTTGATCAATGTCCGAAGACAAGATTTAGCAGATGATGGAAAATGGCAGGTGTTGTCTCAAATTTATCTCATAAATTAAGACAACTCTTTTCTGACCTGGACAAGCTTCAATCAGACCAAGTAAAGGTTCCTGAGTGAGTCCAAATATATTTGGCTCAATCGAGACAAGCTTTAATGATTGTTAAAGAACATTAGGCTCAATCGTGCTAGCACGATTTTCTTGAACCTAATTGAATCTTATTCAAATCAATTGAACTGGGTTAATCCAATTGATGATATCTAGATCCAAATTCTTGTTTGTGTGATCCAGTTAGGTTCAGTTCCATATGGTAATGGGATATGTCGTGATTTCTATCATCGACATCATCGAAATACCTTCCGATGGATCAGAATTTTTCTGATTCAAACTAGTATGATCGATCATCCAAATCATTTTAATTGCTCCCAAAATCCACTAGTGATACCTAGCAGCATATGGTGGCAATCCATCATTCGATTTAAGTCCAATGTGAAAATCCTAATAGAAACTCTTTCTATTATTTTACTCTGCCATGGTCATGGGCTTATGGACTTGATTCTCATGATCATCATAGGGCTACTCATCTTCTATTGATGCAATCCAATTCCTACAATGAACATGCTATAGCTAATATACACCTCAGAATTCCGAATGGCTAAGAGACCAAGTTATGGTGTAGTCAAACTATAACACCCTCAAGGTAAACTGTCGATACACCTTAGGTCAAAGAATCAGACACACTACTGCAGCTTCGAGCCTGTCATCGATGAGAAGGTAGACTTTCTAATGACTACTCGAGATGGTCATGCTCAGTGCCCTCGTTCTCTAACGAGTATCTGTACTCTCACTCCGGTGTCTCTGCACCGTAGATTCAAGACTCATCTATCCAAAAGAAGTGATCGTACACCAATCTTTTGGATCAATCACCATCCTCATGATGATCCTATGGTCGGGAGTATTTTATGAGTTAATAATGAAAATTCATGTCTTAAATTTTCAACTCTTGAAAATATGAACTATCATTACTATTAACTCAAGGGATATATCACAAACACTTTCAAATACACACTGTGGTAGAAAATAATTTATTTTATTATTTATAGTTAAAATTATAATTTTGTCCTTAAAAGTATATTACAAGTGTCAGCCAATCTGGCTTCTAGGGCACACATATCTAACATTAAATGCTTTTTATTTAACCTTAGATGTATTCTATCTTAGCTTGATATTTATGAATTTTGAATCCTAAGCAAAATAAGAGAGGCAACTTCTTGCTTTAAGTCCAACAATAATGTTTAACATATCGAGATTGGGCACCATATCAATTAGGTGCCGGATCAATAAAGTATGGGTACGGATAGATGGTACATTGGACAATATTGTAAATCTCGTGGGATAAAGGTGTCCCACTTTCTCCATGGAATGGAATGCCCCACCGTCTCTTTCTGTCTCAATAGCAATTGTGGTTATGCATTACGATAGATATCCTCCATCTCTTTTTCCTTCTTCTTTCCTTTCTTTTTTTTCTTCTTACTTGCTTTTTTCTTTTTCTTTTTTTCCTTTCTTCTTTCTTTTCTTTTACCTTTATTTCTTTCCTTTCCTTTTTCTTTTGTCTTTCTTTCTTTTTTTCATTTTTCTTCTTCTTTCCTTTCCTTTTCTTCATTTTTCCTTCTTTCCTCTTTCTTCTTCTCTTTTCATGTGAATAGGTTTCAGAGTCTTGACCATTTTCTCATAGGAATAGGATGGGACAGATAGAATGCTCCCCATCCCCTTGGGATGTAAAATCTTGTATTGGACTATGCCAGTTGATGGTATTATGGATTTCTTGCTTGTGTGAAACTAGGAGCATTGTTCCGGGTAGGGATTTCTAGTAGAGCCACAGATTTTATCCTTATTATGGCACATGAAGTAGAAGTCAAGTAAGATTGTGTTTGGACTCCAATGTCCACAATCTTCTACTTGACGAGTAGCACCTTATCTAAAATCTTGCTTCTCCCGAGCATCCACTTTCTAACACTTTGAAAACTTTAATCAAGCATCTCAAATTGCCATCACTAAGTAGTAATACACATATTATCTTGATCATGCTAGTTATTATTATTCGTCGTCAAAGACCAAGAAACTTGTATTTCATTCTAAAACACCAACACAAATACTTAAGAATATAGAAGTCAACAACCAACAAAATAAAATCAATTAAAAATATATGTATAACATTTAATATTATAACACATGGATGCTTCTAGGTAGTGGGAATCTTCTGCATGAAGTGCCCCACTTGTTTCAAAATATCCTTGGAAACTTATCCTAACACTTGCATCCTTACTATAAAAGATTAAGAAATCCATTTTCCCCCACCTGCACCCAAATCTACTCCCACAACCACACTCACTTTTGAGACTTGGTCATTCACACATCCTCATTTCCTTTGTTAAAATACTGCTTCCCTACTCCCATACCATAACCCATTCAAGATGCCTGCTCCTAGTTCGGATCGCTTATGCCTAGACTTGTTTTCAAGGTTTCTCTGTATACATGAAATCAAAGGATTGAACTTAGTCTGGAAGTTGAGTATATATCAGCAACTTCTCTCTTTGCTTCATATGGTCTTAACTTCATGCTTGAAGATGACAATGTATTCAAACCCTAGGTTATAACTGCTAGACTGTTCGTGGAAATTCCAAAATTTATCACTTCTAATCATCACATTGTAAGTCAGATTTCTTGTTAATCTTTTCTTTTAGGACTCGTTTGGCCTGCAGGAAGAGGGTGGGGGTAGTGTGGTCAATGGAAAAATGGAGAAATGCCTCATATTTGGTTGGAGTTTTTAAAGGAGAAAGATGGGGAAGTAGCTTTTCCATGGAAATAAGATTTTCCATATTTTATGGGAAAGAAAAACATATGTGGGACATGGGAAATTAAATTCCCACTGGCTGAAACTTGGGATAATTTTTTTTTCCAAAGTTCCCTTAAGCTTTTACATAGAATGGGATAAGATCATTCCCTTTATTAAGAGCATAATAGGTATTTTATATAACTTTTTCAGAAACATAGATGCTCAACCAAACATAAGCTACTCTGTAATATGACATTTTTCCATGGTTAACTAAATATGCAAACATCACTTTCCATATATTCAAGCATCAACTTCTTAGGAAAAACATTCCAATGAGAGAAAAGTCTTCCTGTGAACTAAATGAGTCTTTAATTAACATTCTCATTGTAATGAATATTCAAAAGATATCTTATCAAAAAAGAAGTGGAGTATCTTGGTGGTATTTCCTTATGGGGTAGCTAAGATCCATTGCATATTCTAAATGTTGCAGATCATAACCAGTCTGGTGTTTCATCATGTATTTGGCCTTGAGTTCTGTCCCTTTGATTGTTATTTTTTTTATGTAGTTATTTTTGACTTGGTGTAGCTTGGTAAGGTAGCTGTTTTCTTTTCCTTTGTATAAGCTACCTTTTGTTCTCCTTGTTGTGCTCGTTTCTTTTACATTTGTGAAATGGATCAGGGTGGACTTGCCACATTTTTCGTCATAAAGGTTGTTAGAGCTATTTTCTTGATTTTGATTTAGGACCTCTTAGATTAGTCATTTGTTAGTTGCTTCTCCAAATAGTCTCTAGGCTTATTTCCTATTTCTTTCTCATGTAATGACAAAAGCCTGGTTCATGTGTTCCAACCTTCAGTAATCATGAATTCTAGAGTAAAAACTAAAAAGAGAACAAAGCAAACTCCTTGCATATCAATGCTTCATTTGTATCTTCAGCAATATTGTTGGTTTTCATCAACCACAAAGTCATTATCATTCCTTTCGGAAGTGTTTCCTGCTCCAGATACGTTCAGTGAAACAAGTTATTTTCTTTATGATATGGCATATATCTGACATTTATATTTTGCTGGGCCTGATACCTGTACAAAAATTGGATTTGTATCACCATCATGCAGGCTGAATTTCCTATATTTCAAGATATGCCTGGATTACCAACTCCTTTAGGAGCCCTTGTATACCCCCAAGTATGTTGTACAATACCTTCATCTTTTCTGCTAATATTGTTGAGAACCAGGCTGGAGTTCTTTCTGTATCTATGTTTCCTCTTGGTTATATGAGGCCTTTATTCTTTTGGTACAGTTTTTTCAGCTTCCTTTGGTGGATCGGTTGACATCAGTTCCTCTTATGGTTGCAGGTACAGATTCAAGGCTTTTTTTTGTTACTTAAGGGCCAATCCCAATGAAAGCACAATAGTTCTGTGGTTTGCAATTATGGTTAATAACAGTTTCTCCTGAACTTTTGCCCATCTAATATGCGTTAATGGCATGCAGTCATTGACTTTGACAACACTGACGCTGCCTGGAGAAAATATGATTCAAGTGAGTAAATATCTAGATCACCTGTGGAATAAATAATTTTCGTTTGTGGCAGCTCAACTGTGAGCATTTAAGTTATAGCTAAAGAAAAGCTCAGAAGTTGACAAATTCTTCAGACTAACCGGGAAAATTTCCATGATAGTGACTGCAAGGGAACTTTTTAAACAATATGGTTGCTCAGCAAGTCTCTACCAAAAGGCTTTTGAACCCCTACTTCAGGTTGGCCTATTTGGTCCTGCAGAACAATGTAGTGCTGCTGCAACCTTGGGAATGCTGTACTATTACATACTGTCCCATCAGGTTAGATTTATTCACTTAGCAGTATTGATTATGATATTTATATTTAGACTCTAAATAAAATGGGAAGAATGTGATGATATTTTCAGATCTTCTTGCAGTGGTATATTTTATGTTGACAAGTGGTATACTAGATATTCTTTCCATGCTTTTATCATCTAAGATCTTGAGAGATGTCTATCTTCTTTGTCCTTGTACAGCAAAACTTTGATGTTGTTTGGTGTCGTGGGAAAGTTGAGGAAAAAATTTTTTGGCCATGGCTGGAGTCAATGAAAGTAAATGGCTTAAAATTTCGTGACAACAAAATGGTGACAGATTTTATGGTAAATGAGGATACTGGATGCATTTCAGGAGTTGTATGTGGGCAGGAGATTTATGAGGCCGATGCGTTTATCCTGGCTGTAGGAGTTTCTACTCTTCAGTCCACTGTAATCAGCAGGTATCACTTAGTTACATCATCTTCCAGAAAGTTTCAGTTGCCCCCTTTTTTTTTTTTTTTTAATGTGATCACTGGTTGTATTTCAGTTAGGCTACCACCTAGTATTACAAGGTAAACTATCCTCTGAAGTCCCAATGTCCTGTTATTGTAAAGCCTGCAATAGTAATTTCTGCTCATGTGCCATTGTAATGGAACCTCTCTTTATAATATGCAATATATCATAATTTCAGATCTCTGATTAGTGGTTTCCCTGTAGTTCTGCACTACAATCACGGCAGGAGTTTCTGAATGTTCTTAGCTTGGATACAATTGATGTACTCTCCGTTAAACTATGGTTTGATAGAAAGGTTTGCAAAATATGATGTTTCCTTTCTTAGGCAACAGGCATTTTTCAAGTAAAACCAAAGTACTCACTTCAAATACTATTAGGTTGAGATTCCAAAGAAAGCCAATGTTTGCTCTGGTTTTGATGATTCAACTGGATGGACTTTCTTCGACTTGAACTCAATTTATGATGAATGTAAAGAAGAATCAGCAACAGTGTTGGAGGCTGAGTTTGTGAGTTCCAATCCTATTGAAACTGACAATCTTTGACTGCCAGCAATAATTCACTTACAGTTTATTGGTAAAAATAGAAACAAAAATGCATTAATTTTTTGACATCTTGCATGTGTATGTTTCCTTCACTGCAGTATAATGCCACTTGGGTTTTGCTTCTAAGTGATGAGCAGATTGTTGCAAAAGTGGTGTCATACCTTTCGATGTGCATAAAAGAATTTCAAGAAGCCATAGTATTGCAGCATACTGTTGCCAGATTCCCCAAATCTGCGACTCATTTTTTTCCAGGTAACATTCTTATAGCTTAACTCCAGTTAACTTCTGATGAATGTTTCGCAGTTTCTGTTGTTTGGTAAGTGAAACTTGCATCAGATACTATAGAACAATCGCCTTAGCTCGTAAACTGTAGCCACATAACAAGGGGCAAATTTTATGGCAAGATAACCAATCAATACATTTGAGAATCTCATGATCGATAATACCATTGACATCTCATGCTTACACAAGTTTATGCTTATGTGGATCGTATGTCCAACCTCTTTCTCATCAAGCTGGAAAGCTTGTCTCTTATGGACATTTTGCATGATCATACCAACAAACCACCTGTCTTATAGCTTTCTGTAATGTACTAATTTTTGAAATATTCCTACTTATACAACATTTATTTCGAGAACGAAAAGTCAGAGTATTGTTCTAAAATTGGGAGCAAGATTTAGGCAACAGAAGGAAAAACTTTTGGAATAGGTCTAGCATGGAAAAATCTAAGAACCAACGATGAGGGCTGAAAAGGGAGTCTTGGATGAGGACTTGTTCATGACCACGTAAGTCACTGGTATTTAGGTCAAGTTTAGGTCCATAACTCAATCAGGACTGACTTATGTGGCTGGGATGTCATGAGATGAAATCCACATTACCTGAGCAATACTAGCTATAGTTAACAGTCTCTCCCCCACCTTCTCTCTCTCTCTCTCTTGTTCTTTTGATAGCATAGATCAGCCTTCTCCACTGCCTCAGTCCACCAGACGATGGAGCTGGTAGAGAAGAGCCAAAGAAACCCATCTCCCATTTGTAAAGAATAACAACATCAAGCAACATCCAACCAGGGACTAAGCCCAGCCTGTACAACACAAAATCTCAGAAAAAAACAGAACAAGTGATAAAATAGTGAAACTAATAAAACACTCATAGGTGCCAGATGTCAACATCTCGTACCTCAAAGTATATTGCAACTTCTGCTCTAGATGATCTTCCTCACTGCCATTCTCTAAGTGATGCCCGATAATCAGTTGGGAGACTACAGAAAACACGTGTTTATTTCTTGTTCTTATAGAAGCCAATATGATCAACTACAATAGAGAGAATTCTAGCTTGGTTATAGAGAAAATCTATGTAATCTCGAATCTTCTCATCGATTGTGAGTTCGCAGGTTCTTATAAGTACATGTTGTGGGGTTCAACTACCTTTCCAAATTTGTTTATGGCCGGCGATTGGATAGTCACTCGACATGGGTCCTGGTCACAGGTGAGAAAACAAAAACTCGGTATGAGTGGATACTTCATCTTTATACCAACAACAAAGAAAAGACATGCCATTTGTTATCTTTGGCAGGAGAAAGCATATGTGACTGGACTGGAAGCTGCTAACAGGGTGATAGACTACCTTGGTGAGGGTGATTTTGCCAAAATAATTCCTGTGGAGGAAGATGAGCCTCATATTGAAGCACTGCGCAGTTTTAACAGACAAGTCAATGAGCTAAAGGCTCAAATCCCCTTCTCTGACTTTTTTCTCTAGAAGAACCCATAATATTTTATCAGCACAAGATCATATGCATGTTAAGAAATACATAAAAAACTGATAATATACCGATTTACATAAATTAATTTATATTGCATATTTGCCCTGGTTCACACAATGCAGAGAAAGAAAGAGCAAGCAATAACAAGGCTTGTTTGGGTCCACATTTTGATCTATTCTCCTGTTAGAACTTATGAACAGTGTAGCAGTCGGAGTTTCCCTTGTCTCAGAGGGTGATTAACAACAAAATCGTCTAAACAAAGAGCTCCCATGGCGGTTGCACTTCTTAGCAACCAGAGATTCTTGATTCAAGTCTTGGTTAGTGTATTCCCAAGTGTTCAAGCCTGGACAATTATAATATTGGTGGGTCTCCTTCCTTTATCTCTCTCCCTCATGAGAGAAGAAAATTCTTACATTATAAGATCGATCTACAAACAAAAAGCTCTTCTGTCATGCAGATAAATGAGAACAACTCTTTGTGGAATCCTGCATATCGACCCAACTGAGGTTGATTTTTGACCATACAAATACATAATGAGAAGTTTTTAACATATTAATGTGATAATGTGTTTCAAAATATTAAAATCTATTTGCTTCTAGTAGAGTTGTATTGTATGGACTCAAAAGACCAGCGTGAAGACCTTACTTACATCTATATTTATACTTTATACATTATTGCAAATAAAATTTGTTTAGACTTTTTATTAGATGTTTGGAATATCATGAGAAAAGTTTCTTCCAGAAACGATTCCTGAATAGAAAATTTCGTAACTTTTGCAGACCCGTGGTTTTCCCTTCCTAATTTCCCTTTATCGGTAGTCCACGCGGTCGAATTCCCTCCCGTTCCATGTTGCTTTAAGAAAGAAAAAAAATCTTCAATCTTTAAAGTAAAAATTACTACTTATATAACTCAAATGTTTGGTAATATCATTTTAGTAGCGCTCCTACACATGTAAAGCCTTAAACATATTTTTAGAAGAAAAACTGAGCTTCTTACTACTTTTGTGAGATTAATCCATATCATCTAAATATAGTAAATCATCCATAAAAAGTTGTTTTTAGATATTTGATTACATAATGTGAAATTTTAAATGGTATTTTCATTTAAGAATTTAATCAAATATGATTTTTGAGAATGACTTTTTAGAAAGTAAAAGCACCACCAAACATGTCCTCGGGAAACCTCTAAGCCCTTGTATCATTCCATATCTGAGTCTCAATGGAAGAATTGTTTAGTTCTGCAACATTGATAAGATATTGGAGGAATGGAAGGCTATAGATTCTAAAATGAATGTGTTCTAGAATACTCAAAAGCCAATTAAATTCATAAGGATACATTACTTACCAATTGCAAAGAACTACGTGATGTGTTGCAGTACAAGTCATGAAGCAACTTAAAAGAAACTACATCCATTTAGAACTAAAATTTAAAAAAAAAAAAAAAAAAAAACAGTCTTGATTTAGTAACACATCAAGCCTGCCTCGTAGCTGCAGTGGAGGATAGACATGGTACATGGAACATACAATGCCCATGATTTTCTCAAAACGAACATTTGCTGGAGGACCAAGATCCTGGCAATAAAAATAGTCTGAAGTAGATCTGATAAATATGCTCTCTGTTCTGAACTAATGTATTTCTTCTCCATTTTCATTCATTCAAAAGTTATTGAGAGAGTGTATTTATATAAAAGGAGTGCAGATATAACGGGGAATGAAGAAAACATCCAATCTGAGAGCCTTCTTGAGAAACCCCACAGCAACCAAATACATGCGGCTGAGATGAAAAATGCAAGGGTGAAGACGAGTGGACTACATTCCTGAGACTTGGCGTTAAAACAAAGGATGATATTGCAGCACCATGTCTGATGATTCACTGTATTTTCTTCTCTTTCTTTGCGGGCGGCTTTTGATACATAAGTATCTGACTTAATATAGTGCCATTCGTCACAATGCCGATGACAGAACCCAAAACCACTTCGAACAAATTAAGGACAACAAGCACACATATCAAATGCAGATCCACCAGCAAAAAGAGTACATGCAGGGAAGCATCCTTTTTGCATGAATTTAACAATGTCGGTTGAAAGAACACACGCATTGTCATGTGTATACATATTTATATTTCACCAACCACTAAATAGACTTTACAAAAAGCTAAATACAACTGAAATTTCAAAACTTACAAGAAAAATTTAAAAATGGTGCAATAAATGACAGAAATTTGATTAAGCAGTTAAAAAAATGATATAGGTTCTCAAAACAACCAGTAATAACAAAAAGGTAATTATGGAAAAGACTGCAAAACATATTACCAGTACAATGTAGGAAATGATAGCATGGAGAAAAGCAATTCTACACAATAAAATACCTTATGCAATACCCTCCTTTTAAGAGAAAAGGGAGAGCAAGTCCCCCCGACATCATTGAGATGATGGAGGGATCTTTTTTTCCCTTACGAAAGATTGACATTCAAATTGAAATGGGGCAATAATACCAATGTGAATAAAAATAGTTTATGCCATTTAAATTTGGTCAATACACCAACAGCAATCCAATTTGAGCAACAGAAAATGAAGAAACATTCGGAAGAGGGAAACTAAGGTCTCAAGACCAAATATGGGACCCAGCCTAGCTAGTTTCTCTAATAATATAGTAAATCCTACTCTTTATGAAAATCTTAAACAATATGTTCAACGGAATGTCAAAGCAAGCCTCCTCTTAAATTCAAATCCAACATGAGAAACAGTAAGAACCTTCATCTTGGCCTCTGCCTTTGGTTTGCAAATCAGCAGATTCTGCTTAGAAGTTTTCCTATTGCTTTAAGAAAAGAGATTATGCACCTCATATCAGTTCTTTAATTATTAATACTGATTCTGTATCAACATCTCATCATGCTTACATGCAATTCAACATCTTCTCGAGTTTCTACAGAAGGTTGCTTACCGTCGAGAATCAGCAGAAAGTTTAAGGCTTTTAACTAGGAGACTAGAAGTAGTGGGTTGTACATAGCATACGTTAACGTGATGGTTAGTGGTGGAACTAGGATCTACATGTTCACGGATTACGAAGATTGGCAACAAATAAGCATAAGTACAAGTACCATGAGAAAGCTTCTCAAACATATCTTGTATTCAGCTTCAGCATTCAAGCTTCTATTGATTCTTGAACTCTTTTCTTTGTCCATTACCTCATGCAGCGTAATGGTGGTGCATGAAGTTTGCAAGTGTCAAAATCTTGAATACTAGGTAACGCTCACAACCATGTTATGCCACTGGATACAACACTTTAAGCCTCCCATGGAGCTCAAGTGATCTAGTTCAAGCTAGCAATAATCACGAAAAGGATAATCATATTGGGGTGGAGGTGAAAACACTATTGAAATGGAAAAGCAGTGTACAATGGAATGAGGAATAATGAGCAGCAAATAGAGATTTATAATGAATAAGTACTAGTTAGAGAAAGGATAGGTAAAGAAAAGAAAATGCTGTATCTTTGGGCATACATACTGATGAAGATCTCAATAAAAAAGGAACATGTACAAGCAGATCAAAGTTCACATGAAAAGTGATGAAGGAGGCCTGAGTAGATATTTGACAAGCAATTTCAACTAGAACAACTCTGGATATTGGTAATATGATAATAGAGCCTTGGTACCCATAGAAGAACAAGAGAGCAAAATATAGGTGGTGATATGCAAGGACATTGAATTCCCAAGTTCCTCTGTACTTTTTCATTCCTTCTTTCCAGGTCCCAGGAAGCAGCAGATCTGTCTCTTCCTATGTCAACCTTCCTCCTCCATGTCTCTGCTTGTCTCCTCTCATATTTTCCACCTTGTGCATGTTTTTACAGCTAGAAATAATGGAATAGTGCATTGCATCTCTCACAACGCCAATTTTAACAAAAGTTGTACCACACAGCACTTGCAGGTCCGTTAGTTTTAGCAATAACAAGTAGCTGGTCATTTCTTTCCCTGAAAATCTTATGCTAGCCAATGTTGATAAGAATCAGATCAACAAATTAGCTTCTCCAATTTGTTAAACTGCTCCCATACTTATATAACCCATTAATCCAAGCAAAATTCCACTTAAGCAGTTGTTACATATGTTGATTTACCCACTGTCCAACAAAGAGGCAACACTTATATGCTCTTGTAAAGGAATGCCGTCTTACCATGCAAAAAATTGTTGAATTAGGAAAAGAATGATTCTATATAAATCATTGCCATGACTGAAGAGATAAAATCCCTATATGAACAAAATACATGGACCATCATACTTAGTACTCATGAAACATTTTTTGGTAACAAGCTTGTCTTGAATGACAAGTACAAAATGATTAAATTAACTGCTTCAAATCATGCTGTGTCACCTTTGGGCAAACGATAGGGTAGGGATACCTAGTGCCTATGAAGCATTTTTTTTGGGAACAAGTTTGTCTTCAATAGCAAATGCAAAATGAATTAACTGACCACTTCAAATCATGTTGTGTCACTCATAGGATAAAATCAAAAATAGGGTAGCGAGTAGAGACTATTATGCATTTCCAACCTTACAGTCAAGATGGGAACAATATGACCCACACTGGCTCTATCAGCTACCTTTGGCCAATATTCCAACTCAACATCATGAATTCATTTTCATATAGACATCTCTATGAAAAGTTTAAGACTAATTACCCACTTATTAAGTTGAGACAAATTGGAGACGCATGCAAATAAAACCATAACTAGTAAACTTGTCTCCAACTATTAGGGTTAATCTTATGAATCTTTCCTTTTGATAGAATATAAATAAGATTCGCCATCTCAGTACCAGATCCCATACTGCTACCATCCTATTATAATGTTGGTATACAGTACGATATGGTAAGGTTTAGCGTACCAAGTGTCGGTATCATAGAGTACCGCATATTGATTCAGTACCGGTATGGTATATACCAGGTTATAGTATGGTACTGATCAGTATGGCAAACCTTATTATGAATCCTTCACCGTTTACTCTTACTATACCCTTAAGGGGCTGTTTGGTGCTTAGGATTTATAACCTTAGAATAACATTCACGATGGAATGTAGGATTTGATCCTATAGGATTATACATAAAATCCTATTGGGAGAAAAATACCATATAACTAATCCTGTCCTATGTTTGGATAGCAAATCAGGATTTTCTTCCTCTCTCTCCTTTCTTTTTCCCTTCCTCTCTCTGCCCCTTATTTTTACTTTCTATTATGAATATGACCTCTTACTTTTCTGTTATTATGAATCTAGCAGTGAGGTGGCAAGACCCCAGGAGCAATGAACAGCTACTAAGGTCCATCCTAGGTCTTGGCGGGTCTAATATAGGCTTTAGTCCATCTTCTTCTCCCTTTATAGGAATATCCAGCTAAAACCCAGACCACCTTTGACTTCAAGAGAAAGTGACTTCCACCTCCATCAATTTGAATCATCCAATTGATGAAACCTTATGAATAGCGCTCAGATTCATCATCATTATCAATTATTTCCCATCCATCTTCTTGTCCCCATATCCCCCGACTCCAAACTTAAAAAAATATCCTGAACTCCCATTTCCACCTCCACTATAATATATTCTTATATATCTTAGATGTGTCAAATATTTAAACAGACAGCATTAACAATTTAAAAAATAATAAAGGGAGGAGTATATATGAGACTAGAAAGCCGCTTTACCTCCATCAAACTATGCCTTTCATGCTTCGAAAAGCCTTCTCATTTGTTTCTCTTCTGATATTAAAGAGAGAGAGAGAGAGAGAGAATAAGCTCTTCTAGAAGGCAGAGATCAGGTGAGATAGAGGAACAATGAAATGCTCCATTTGAGATTGGCTAAAGGAGTCACAAAGATCAAAATAGGCAAGGGGATGTCCCTCGCAATTTGAGAGCTCCCTTTGAGGTGGCATCTTTGTCGCCGTTGGAGGGCACCTCATCGGACTCGGGGAAGCTGGGGTGGGAAAAGTCCTCTTGGCCCTTGTCCATGTAGCTGAGTTCAACATCATCAATGATGAAACTACAGGAGGCCTTCTGGTGGTGGGCAATGAGAGTGGCATAGTCCTCCATGATGGCATTATAGATGGGCTCCTCCATCTTGATCTAGAAACCACCATCGGCCTCCAGGCAGTGGCCGCAAGAGCTATGGAAGGCCTTGAGGTGCTCAAGGGTGGTAGTGTCCACCCCCTTGGCTCGAGTCAGATGGCCAAAGATGGGAGGTTTCGTCATCATGTGTTGCTCACTTGCTTGGTCTATCGCACTCAGAAAATTTATTGTAAACGAGATGGGGCCACGAAGGGAGAGCTTGATAATTGTAGGAAAGAAAGGACATTCGAGGAGATTTTTTTTTATCTATAGGATCCACCATTTTGTTATCCTATGTTTCAGCTAGCCAAACAGGGAAAAGGAATGGTAATAGTCTTGTTATGCCTAGGATCCAAAGATCCAATAGATTGGGCCATTCCCATTGTTTCCAACCAGGCCCTAAATTGTTAAATCTCCTAAATCCATTAAGAGAAGGTAAAGAAGGGATTGAAAAGGTAAAGAAGCATCTTCAGAAAGACTTATACCAAGGATTTAGGGTATCTAAAATAGTTCCTGGGTATTGAGGTGGCAAGATCCAAAGCTAGTAATAGTTTGTCTCAGAGAATATAATTTGGATCTTTTGATTAAGACTAGAATGCTTGGTGCATGATTGCTGGATAATCCTATGGATCCAAGCATAAAGCTTACACTGGATCAAGGAGTTTTGCTACTTTACACTAGGATATATAGAAGATAGGTAGGGAAGCTTATTTACTTAACTATTAGAAGACCAAGCAATACATTTGCAGTTACACTGGTAAACCAATTTATGCACTTTCCTCAAACCTCATGCTGGGAGGCAGTTGTTCGTATATTGAGGTACTTGAAAGGATCACCAGGAAAATAAGTCATTTATAAACCCATAGGGAATATCTTTATTGAACGTTTTTTTGATACTGATCGGGCAGGATCTCCTTGCGATAGAAGGTACACTACAGGGTATTTTACTTTTATCAGAGGAAACTTGCTGATTTGGATGAATAGAAGCAAGGAGTTGTGGTTAAATCAAGTGTTGAGCAGATAAAGAGCAAATGGCTCATAAAGCTTGTGAGCCTATGTGGTTGAAGACTTTGAAGAATTCAGCTTGTTATTGACAAGCCAGTGAAAATGTATTGTGATAACCAGGCAGCGATTCATATTATAAGTGTTCCTGTCTTTCATGAGTGAACAAAGCATATTGAAGTGGATGGGCATTTTATCAGAGAAAAGGTGGAGGAATGGCAAACTATTACTCAGTTGTTGATATTCTCCGCATTACACTATTTGTTCCAATCTGAGCATGGGAGATATATATGCTCCAGTTTGAGAGGAGTGTTAGAGTTTTGTCTTATGTTGATATTATAGTGTTTTGTTTGTTATTATGGGCTTTTGTTTCTGGGCCAACTTTGCAACTGATTAGACTGGTCTCTTACTGCCAGATATTTTTATCAAAGTTGCTATGTGTACACCCTAACACAATAAAGAAAAAGAGGGTGTGAGGAGGGATGACCTGGAGTTATTTTCTTCTCTTATCTTTCTCTTCATTTCTTTCTTTCTTTCTGTTCTTTTCTCTGCTGTGCAGATCTGAAACCTTCCTGCTGTTATATTAATAAAAAAAACATTGTGTCCGTAGAAGATGAAAAACAAAAGCTTTTAGAGAATGGATCCATTAGTCAACATTTTGTCATGTGCTTCCCAAAACATTATTCAATATCAAGCACTCTGCATTATGGATATAAACATGCAGCAAAACAGCAAGAAAATTGTAGACGTGTTGCAAAGAGAATAAAAAAAGAATGCTGTGCAAGTGCAGAAAAATGTCAAAACAACATCATTAAAGATCAATTAAGTAGGTTGAAGCTGATCCAGACATCACATATCAAAAAGCTAAGAATAACAGAAATAAGTGAAAAAAAAAGGATACCACTTAATGGAGCCTTTTCCTGAATGCTAGTAAACACTCGTACTGCAAATTAAGAAACAGAGTATTAAGTCAAGAGACCAAACAATGTGGATTAGAAGTTTATTGACTTGTGCAGCAGTCTAAAATGGAAACAGACTCTGCTTCAGTTAAGACTTGGGATTAATATGACAATAACAATGGTTCAAATACGTTATTTGGAAAAACATTCAAGAGAAATTTAAAAATATGTTGAAACATTTTGGATTAGAAGTCAAGTTTCTTCTCTGGTTGCTTTAGAAGTACAGAGAAAGAAAGTAGGGAAATCTTCTTTTCATTTGCTTGGAACAAAGTTTCAATGGACAACAATAAGGAGAAAATGGAGGTCAAATTCTTTTTATATCCACCGTACAATTTAGTCTGCAGTTTAACAATTAGACTAGACAAGATAAATTTCTCATATTCTTTTCCTTTTTTCCAAATCAAACTTAATTCTCTTTCTTTCCTTCCTTTTCTTAGCAACCAAAGAAAGAGTAAGCCGTATAAAAGAGATTAAAATATAGTTTATACAAAAAGAAGAATTTGAGGGTGTGTTTGAGTGCACTGAAAATTCATGAAATTTTCTGTGCAATTTAATTGAAATTACAGGGGAAGTTTTATAATGTTGGGTGTATAACTATGCAATAAAATTTCAGAAAAGACCCAAAATCATGAAAGTGGAAATTTTCTTTGACAAGAACTTTCAATTCATGCTTTTCTCCCCTTATCATCTTACACTTTTTCTGTTTTTCTGAAATGTTCTCTTTGCAACAAACACACACCTAAAAAATCTCAACTATCACCACTTAAAAATATTAAAATTAATCAAAATCACAAGATCATAATTTTAAAGTTAAGAGCTCTAAAAACAGCCTATAAAGATATCTCATGAAACATTAAAAGCATTTGTTGTGTGCAAATTTAATTGGTCTCAAAATATGTATGTTTTTGAAAAGATATGATAATATCAAGTTGTTTTGCTTATCAAATTTTGATGTACCGACCAATAGAACCACCAAAGTTCATGAATGATGTTAAGAAGCTTAGTTCCCCGGTGCTCTTGTTCTGCAACAATTAAGTCATGTCATAAACTATGAGAAAGATATATTCTTCTAGAGAATAAACAAAGATTCATAAATGCAACATAACCATAAGGCAAACTTCATAACTTAACGCACAATAAGTAAAAGTTCTCACATATGAAAGCAGTGATTTATTTGATTGCAAGCACCAGATTGTCATTAATCATAAATGTGTGAAGTAATCTGTCATATGAAAATTTTATGAAAAGAAAGCGATAATGAGGTTATAATTGTGTCGGATTTTGATAACTCAAAAGTTTAGTGAAAAAGAATATGAAATTGCACTCATAAGTATGAAGTGCTATTGTGTATGCAAATGTTGTGCCATGCAAAGAGTGTGCATGATAACATCTTGAGGGATTCAAGGTTTATTAATACTTTACAGGCTGAATTCTAGAGAGTAAATAATTTTGTTGAATTTTTTATGGTCTTTTTGATGCTTATTACCAGTTCAAGTCATCAAAATATGGTTTGGTATATTTGCTTCAGTTATGTTTCACAACCAGGGTATGGGTTTTTTTCCAAATAGTTAAAGTATAAGATTCAATTAGATAACAGAAAGATTTGGAATCAAGTATTCAGATGTTGATCCTTAATAAAACCATCAAAAATAGTCTAGCTCACAAAAGATACAAGTATTAACTATAAAGTTTAATGTATTCTTAGCATTTCTTGTTTTACTTTTACAATGTCAACTATAATTGTTAGTGTGTGCTAATGAACCTATGACACACCAATGAACCTATGGCACAGAATGACAGAATAGTGAAAGATGCTCAGAATCAACTGACATATAGAATGCACAAATTCAGAAAAAAAGTTCAGAAGACAAGGACAAGTTATTAGTGATCCACATACCTTCAATCTTAACATTGAAGTTGGACAGTTTGTTGGCTCTAATTACAAGCATAAAAGACCGTGACCACTAAAATTTTAAACATGGAATGATCTAACTAAAGTCTAAATCAAATAAAGATTTAGAATTAATAAATTATTATTTAATCAAAGGCATGATGCTCATGGACTTTTAGACTGTACAATTTTCCAAAATTATTTAATGCATGCAACTTTTTATGATGGAAGAAGTGAGAAATCATCTGATGCAGATCCAAGATCATCTCATGATGCAGTAGAGGGCCATGCGATTTGAGATTCTTCTCGTTTGAATTTGCTTTCAGTTAGTTGCCAATTTGCTGTTTTCCTGTTATTTCTTATTAATTTAGTATTTAGTGAGTTTATTTGGCATAAACGTCTGAGATTTAAAGACCTCAAACTTTACCAGATAGATTATGGGTCCAGTTACTGTAGTGTTGTTGCTCATAACTCTGTTCACACTACAGTAACCATGCCTTATGAGGGCCAGTTTTGGGATTACAAAACTTCTTAGGGTTTGTTTTTCTTATATGACTGGGTCCTAGAGTTATGTAATTAGGTTTTATGCAAAAGATGAATAGAATATTGGCTCTTTCTCTCCTATGATGTGATGCTTGGAAGTGTAGGCTTGCAAACCAAGATATGATTCATAGGTCCCAAAGTGAGTCCATTATCATTTTCTATATTTCCCTTGGCTATTTTCATGATGATCTGTGTTTTCTTCTAGTTCTTTCTAATTATATGCTTTTCCTAGTTTTAGATAGATCCAAAATTGCTTTTCTTGACACCTGAACAGCCCACCATCTGGTCATAAATTTACTGCAAAGATCAGTTGCTTAACAGCCCCTTTCAAAATCTGTATTTCTTTGTTTCTTAGCTCATCACTTAAACCCTAATTAGTAGATACTTGGGCTAGATTCTGTTTAACTAATCCTACTTTCAACTTACCTTGCTAGTCCATCGATAAGAAAACCAGATATATTTCTGATGGATAGCAAGGCATGAAGCCTATACCTAAGCACCACCACCTTCCTATTCCTTATTTGAGCTCTAATTTCATATTCTGTATATTCATTACTGCATCCTTTATCAATTCTCTGGTGAATATCCAGCCTGCATAGTTCAATTTAAATCAAAAGTCTCATCTGATTTTAATTTTTCAGCAACCTACAGATTTCAGCCCAACCCTAAACCCTTGTATCCCTCCCACAGATTGCCCTACAACATCAGCTTTAGTAGCAGAGTCCATGTGAGTTTGGATGTGTCCAGGGAACATGAGATACTAAGAATAAGAGCACATTGGTAGGAAAACTATGATAACCAGGCCAGTACAAGAAGAGTAGAAGTTTCTATCTAGTGAAAGTACTCACAACTAGTAAGGCTTCTCTGTACATACTCAACCATATTGGGTTGTCACAAGACATGGCTCTTTTACATTTTCCTGTGGCTGATATCGGTCTTGCATATCCACAGATTGGCATGAAACCAAAGAGTTACAGAGAAGGGTTGATATTTAACATTGTCCTGTCAAGCATGCATCAAACGTTTTATCTCAGCTTTCATGGATGTTTCTGAAAAACAAAGGGATGGTTTATGTCTGCTCTATATAGAAACTTCTAAAAGATAGGATCATAGGAGTGTCCGGAACCTCTTGTTCTAAAATACCGGAGGTTCTGAAACTGTTTATTCCATCAGCCTATTGAGCCACGCGAAATAGTGCTTGTTCCACGACAAAATAGTACCCTAAGATTCTCCCTCTACTGAAGAAGATCCAAGTTTTAGACAAGTTATGGGACTAGGCTGTCACAAAGTTGTTCTTGGAACAGGGGTTATTTGAGCCATTGAAAGTTTTCATGGAAGAAATATTATTTTAGATAGTACTAGGATTAACAATTCTAAACCACAGCTTAGTTTGCTGTCACAAAAACTGTAACTTTAACATCATAAGTTCAAGCTAGAGTGACCTACCAAAAGTCAACCATGCTTGACATAGAGTTACTCATATAGCCCTGGGGATGCTTAAACAAATAGAAATGATACCACATAATGGGTGTTCTGTAATGACAACTACTCTCTCTATATGATATCCCACACATAGGCAGAAAAATTATTTACAGCTTTCCTAATAAAAATTATTTACAGCTTTCCTCTATCTTATAAAACAAGGGAGAAAAAGGAAGAAGTGCAAGAGAACTGAGAGGCCGTTGATTCAATACTACAAGATTTTCCAAAGGATTAAACAATCCTATACATGGATGTAGTAGGATAATCCATCTCCAACTTAAATGCTAAAAGTGTGAGCCCTAGCTTTCTTATGTCCACATTTTGGACATTCCTCAAATATCGTAACTGTGAATCTGTGCACCAACTTAAAATCCATTCCAACAAATGATATACATAAAATGTAATCTATTCTTCCCATGTTAATCCTTCTTACCAGGAAACCAATTTTCCACTCAAGTAGGATTTTTCAAGGGAACGAAATGGGAAAGTGGCACAATTCTTTTCAAAAACTCTCCAAAACCCAAATGAGAAAGAAAGGTTTCTTTCAAGAAACATGCTTTCAATGGATGAGATTTATTAAGAAATGTAGCAAGGAGGAGAGACCTGATCATTACCCTTTGCTGCTCTTTCTCATCTACTATAACCAAGATTTTAAATACCATGGGATGGGGCCATTCCAATACATTTCTCAACTCATTCCATCTTGGCACTTGGGACAGTGTCTCATCCCAACATTAGGGATGGTGGAACGCCCTGGCATCCCAATAGCATTCAAAATCTTGGCTCTAAACCATCACTTAAAGGTCTAAAACCCCAGTCATTCAAAACAGGAAAGAGGATGAGAAAATTTTGATTAAAGATTCACCTTAACAGTATTGAAAAGATCACCACATTTCTATGGCACATTGCAATCTTTCATTTGCTAAAAGCAAGAGATTAGAGATATCAAAAGAGAAGTTTCTTCATAAATAGACAGATTACACTTGTATTTATAATCAAACTGACCCCAACTAGAGAAATCAATAGCAATCCACTTAAGACAAGTTCCTTAATCCTTTGTTTTTGGTTTTATACATTTGAACATTTCTTCTTGCAATATATTTTTACTTCCATTATGATCATGATTTTCATTTCCTGCATTAGGGTTCTTTTATGACAAATGAGTCTTCTAAAAGGATATGCAGCCACTTCAAATGTTCATCACATTTTATTTCCCCCTACAACTCACCTAGTACTGACTCCTAGCCAAACTTAGCATTTTTCACCAACCATAATTATTTATCAGAAAGATTAGGGGGGAAGAAAAAGCTGAAATCTTTCCAAATATGTTATAGAGTAATTATAGCCAAGAGATAGATCGACCATTGCATCTAGTCCAACCATAAAAAAGTGAAATAAAAATAGACTTACAGAATAGTTTTCCCATATTTGTGGAACTCTAGCGAAGAAGAAAATGGCATGTTGCGAAGCCTGCAAACAAATGAATGTTTATTAGAGAGGACATAATAACTAGTAACACACGCACGTGCATGCACACACACCGAGAGAGAGAGAGAGAGAGAGAGAGAGAGAGAGAGAGAGAGAAATGAAACTAGCATGTGAGCTTGTGCTATACACAAGGCACATGTAACTCAAAGATGTATAGCATTCATAGCAACTCATGTAACTCGGAGATGTATAGCATTCATAGCAACTCACATATAAGGCTTCGAAAAGAACTGGGTCAATTTGCCCAGCTAACACAGTTGGTGCTATAGCACAATATCTAACAAACCGTTACTTAAGAAAAGCACGTAAATGATCTCCCAGAATAGAGACTGGAATTTTGAGAATTCAGATCCTGGTTCCCAAAGCATGCTATAAGTACTGAGATATACCAATATATTTCAGCCATTTCCTAAGCAATTTCAGCGATGCAGATATCTAGATATCAGTTATGAAGGATACAGCAGAGCCCTGATCCATGTTTTGGTTCCAAGTGGCTGGGAATAGTAGTAGATAATCGCAACTAAAATTATAGCTGCAAACAAAAACCAAATAGATATTTATTAAGGTCTGTAACAAAATTACATTAATATTAGAATTTGAAGACAAAAAAAGGTCAGACACTCTATGGAATTTGTCCACCCAACATTCTTTCATTAGTAGAAAATGTATACCTTGAACTAAGAGGAAGGCTAGCTCTCCATAAGCCGAAAATGGAAGCCCTTTGTGAACACAATAGGACAAAGCAATTGTATAACCAACTACTTCAAGCTCAAAAGCCGGAACACTAAGTCCTCGAACACTTTTGTGCTTCGATATGATAAATATCTGCAAGAATAAAAGAAGGATTTAGTGTAAGCTCATGATAGAAATGTAACAATAGCATCCTAAACAACTACTGAAGCAGGTCATCGAAAAGATAGTTTACTAACTAGGACAGCAAAAGCAATTCCTGACTCCTGTCACCAATTCAAACAACAAAGGTACAAAATGAAGCCTTGCCTTTGCAGAATATACATGAATAGTCATGAAACAAATTTGCAATATGATAAGATCATAAACTCCTTTAAAAATTACAATTTAATGGTAAAGAAAAATCATCTATAGGACCATAATGCACTAGCATGTTAGAGGAAAAGTACATCAACAATGGGAGCAAGAAAAGTTGTATGTTCTGTCAGTCCTGCACAAATGATGACAGAATATTAGTGCCCAAAATTGCAGCCAAAAGTTGAAAAAGCCACCACGCCACTAATAGCAAACAATGCAATGAACATAAAGATCAAGATTCCCTCCAGCAACTCGGTCAGAGGTGATTGAAAGACTGCTAACACAAGAAAAAATATTATACAGTCAAAGATAATGATTGCACCGAGTCATCAATATATATTTGATATTTCTCACCCATAACTGTGTACCACATTCATGATTGTAGAAAACTGAAATGGCTATGACATTGTTTAACAGGTGTACATGTCTCACTGCATGTCTAGACACAAAGCACTTAGGCTGTTTGCAATTGCTCATAAGAGGTAACCATGCAATTTAATGACATTAGCATGCGGAGAGGATTTTGCTATCCTCAGCAGAAAACCAGTTATCCTAGATAATGGCTTATGCCTACCCTTCTCCATAGTCCATACATCATTCCACCCCTTCAATCTCTTTATTAATTCTTCTCTGTCTCCCTTTCATATAATCTTCACAACAGTATGGGTATTGGAGGAAAACAGAAGTACCAAAAAAATTATAATGCTAGGTTATGTTCTTGGTCACCAATATAGCCAAAGACAAGAAGACTATCTGAAACTTTGGTTTTAATGAATGCGATTCTTTTTCATTTTTATATCTTATCTTGCTTCTTTAAATCAATGACATATGGATTCTTGTTTATGTTCTTCATTATCTACTTTTATCATGCAAATGCTAGATAGCTGACCAAGACATTATATGGCCTTTGATTAATAAAAAGGAACAATTATCAACAAAAGACAAGTTGCTTAAGGTTCTAGTTTTAGATGTCCATTCAGTATTCCTAGTTCTAAATGAACAGAGCAAATTCATCTAAGCTGTTTGTTTTAGATTTGCTTAAGGTATTAACTCAGATCCTAATTTGATCAACTAGAAAAGATGGGAAAAGGAATGGAATGACTTGCAAAGGCAGGTTCAATGGAACTAAAAGTATATGATTGTCAAGCCTAAATGTAAAGTTGCTCAGATAAACTACAGACATATTTACCAAAAAGGGAGAGATTCTTGAGAATGAAGCAAGAAAAGAAGCCATTTTTGTCTCCAAAACATATGATGGGGATCTGTTTATGTCTTATACTTACGAATCATATGAATTTGGCTTCATAGGTGGGCTTGAAAATCTGAAATATTCTAAATTAACTAACCTCTTGATCAAATTGGAGATCCCCTTCAACAAATTTGATCAAAAAGGTTTTCAGATGCGGTAATATGATTATTTGGTGCATTTAAACTGGAGCTTTATCACCTGAATACAGGTATAGAACAAAGGACCTAACATAAAGACGAGTTATAAATTTCAACCACTCACCTAACAAAAACACAGCTCCATGAAAAAGAAAAAAACAACATGGCACTACTTTTAAAATCAGTGTTGGTCTACAAACATTAGATAATTGAATACCTTCATTTACAAATTGTTCACAGTTCAATTCAACAAACGTTTTGCCATGTTCAGAATTCTGTTCATCAGATCGCACAACAGAATAATGTCCCTGATCTGAGATTATAAAGTATATACACTCCATAGATTGTTGAAGCTCTTCCACAAGCAGCCGGATTGGTTACAATACCTTGAACTTTTAATTCAAAAAGAATTTTTTTAAAAAAAAATCACGAGATCCATTCGCGAAACGTTTAATTCAAGGAAAAAAATATCCTTTTTTTTATTTAACACGATCAAATTTGAGGACTCTCCTATCCACTTCAATTGTTGGAACGAGCGTTTTAGCGTAATCACAAACTGGAACGTAATTCTATATTTAAAAAACACCTAATTACGTCGCTAGAGACAAGAAAATTAGATCAAATCCAAGAAAACAAGAAAAAAAATATAACACTTGCTCGGAAATCTTCAGCAGCGTGAAGCCGACGGCCAAGATTAAATTTGGAACACAACTTCCGATTCTTGGGAAGAGTATCCCAATTGCAACCCCAGAATTCGAACAGGGGGCAAGAGGATAGGAGATCGGGATCAGAGTTAGGGTTAAGGGACCTGAGGGAGTTTGACGGTGGTGGAGGCGGCGACGATGCAGTAGCCGAGGATCTTGGAGATGAGGGGGAGGAGGCAGTCCTTCTCCGGGAACTTCCCCGCCGTCAGCGACGCCAGCACGCAACCAAAATTTATGCCCAATATTTCCATTTCCATCTGTTTGTCTCTTGCTCTTCTCCGTTCGCTTTTGCCGCCTCTGCGAGACCGAGGTTGGGAGTATTCGTTACGGCGTTGCAGCAGGGGTTTGCAGGCGTCCGGGGCGTTTGGGCCAAAAATTGCCTGGAGGGGTGAAAGCGGTATCGACGGATCTATTTTCATATCGGATCAATCCAAATATATATAAAAATTTAAAATTTTAATTAATATTTTTATTTTTATTTATATTTTAAAAAATAAATATTTATAACTACGTATAATCCTATATAATTTTATATAATATTTATTAATTTTTTAAAAATATATATAATTATATAAATAAATTATTAGCTTGATTTATTATTTATTTAATAATATCTTTAATTATGTAGTTATGAAATTTAATTATCTAAATTATATCTATAATTATATCTATACTTTTAATATTTAAATTATATCTATATTTATTTAAAATAAATATAGATATAAATTTTTACATTTGAACAATATTCATGCTTATATTTATTTTTGTTCGATAAAATAAATATGAATATAAATATACTAATATCTTATCTGTATTCGATTTGATTTTAATTCTAATTATTTATATATATTATTTTATAAAAATTGTGTGATTGCTTTCCAATGCATTACGAACCTTCCATGGGTTTCATTTTAGTTATGGTATAGATGTAGATAGAATCTTTAATATCCTTGTAAAGAGAAATTTTAGTAAAATAAATTTAGAATACATTTGGTTACATATTTTGATTTTTAATTTTTATTTTTTTAAAAAATATTTTTTTATTTTTTTAATTTTTATTATTAAGTAAAAATAAAAAATAAAAAATATGTTTGATAACTACTTGCTATAAAGTAAAAAATAATTATATATAAAATAAAAAATAAAAAATTAAATTTTTTGCTTTATATATAAAATAATTATTTTAATTTTTATTTTTTTTTGCTCTTCATGATATTATCAAATATTATTTTATTATTTTTATTTTTTAAAAATTAAAAATAAAAAAATATATTTTTTAATGGCTAATCAAATACATCCTTAGTTTTTTTGAAGTGGATCTACAACTAGATTCAATCTAAATCTAGATCTAAGGATAGGATTCTAATAATCCAAACTATAAAATATAATTTACTATCATTAACATATTTATGTATAAAAAATCATATAAATTTGAAGATCTTAAACCATACATCAACTTAAAAAATTAAACAATTTAAATCATACAAAATAATACATGGGCTATAGAATATAAATCATATTACTTTTTTTATGTATAAACAATTTGATGTAGTAGATTATATACCATCATCCAAGTTGGAATGGACTAGATTTAAATCGAGATCTGCCTTGTACAGCCAAATCTATATCTAATTAACATACCTAAAATCATGTGGACTTGCTCAACAACCAGGCTTTCCTTTCTATACATTGTCAATACACAAGGAGCCTTTAGAGGATGATTAAAGTTAGGATGGATAGATCGTCAACAATTATCTTTTAATGGAGAGGATGGAAAAAGAAGAAAGTTAGGGCCTGATTGGGATAATCCTGTGCAATTCCATGGGATTGACAAGAGCACAAGTCAGATAAAGCCCATTTCATAGTATTCATAAATTTTTCAGAAAAGATCAGTCTGAATCCAATCCAATGGAGAGAAAAAAATGATCCCACTCGAATTTTATTTTCTATTCTATAGGAATGGATTGGAAGAGGTCCAGTTGATATGGTCTAGGTTGAACCTTATATTCTATAATATTAAACATAATATGTGCCAAGAGTTTAGCACATATATCTTGGATGGTTCAAGTCCGATTTCTATAGATTTTTATCAATGGAAATATCCAAACATGCCCTCAAAAGAAACAAAAAAAAATCATAAGAAGAGTTTGGGATCAACTACACTTATTTCTTGAAAAAAAAAAGAATTACCACATATTTCTAAACAAGAAAATTTCTTCCATATTGGTGAGAGGCTTCTGGGTGAACCATATGTGGCTAAAGTTGCATCGAGGCATGATCTAATTCTAAGTAGCTTAGGTTCTTTTGTAATCTTGCTACATCTGTAGTTCTTTGTAACTTCGAATAAATTGGTGAAGGGTCACCCTTCCTTTTTCTCCGACAAAAGAAGAAGAAGAAGAAGAAGAAGAAGGGAAAAAAGGGATGGAGCAACGATTAAACCCATATCATTTGCATCCACCATGAGATGTTATATCGATAAAATTATTTTGTCCCATGTATCATAATATGTGGTAATTCCTTTTTTTTAATAGCTGAATATTATATTTGCACAATACACAGTCATGATATAGGCACAGAGTTCCAGTGACAAGAAGAAAAATCAGAACTCATATAATAGGACAGCAGCAAACACAAAACAACCCAGCAGAACACTTTGCAGTATATTCCACAATCCATTTAACGATGCCAATCGTGTTTGTGGTTGTGGACATCTGAGAGAATGAAGTGATTGATGGATGATGCTCTATAACATGGTCATACCCATTTGAATGGCAAAATAAGCGGAGACAAAATGAGAAGTCCAACTGCCTAGGAAAAAACACTAAGTTTATACTATAATTTAGAAAAAGAAACCAACTTAGCAGCTATTGCAGCAGAACTTTAGGTGATCGAAGAGATTCATACTAAAGAGCCTATCGAGCTGATTTGACATGGATCATGAGTCAGCCTGCAAAAAAGGTTCAGGAACCAGTGGAATATTCTCCGATTTAGGATTTTTTGATGCTTAAGTCAGCTGAAGCCTTATCAACAGAGAGTGAAAATGGAAGATCGAAAGGCAGAATGAAAGGATTTGAGTAGAGAATAATTCGATCTTCTTCAGTAGAGAAGTCAAGAGCTAATTTTAGCAGAATTTCGACTCTGTCAACTTGTGTTTAAGCTTACCTTAGAAGAGTACCCTATCCCTCTATTTATAGAAGAGATTGCTTAGGCCTTAAAAAAAGTTTGTTAGGCCGTTAGTTTGTTAAGGCCAGCTTGATTACAGCTGTTGGCCGTTTTGTCTTGGTGGCAATTAGTTGTAATACAGCTGGAGGAGGGTCACAATTAGGTGAGAGTGCAGTTGGCACTTAACTGGCTTTCGGAAGATGTCGAAGTCGGTAAATAATCGATCTGGATATATGACAAAATCGATATTTTATCGATCTCGAATATCAAGATCGTAGAGTGACTGATCTTGAGCTCAAGTGAGTAGTTGTTGTTTTGGTCGGTACAAACCCGACCTCCTGTGAAACTCAACGGTTACTTATCCTCAAATTGACAAAGTACTGATTTGATTCTGTGACTGCCGTGAGGTTGGTTAAATATCGATCTAGGGTCATATCTGACTTGTATATTATGGACGATGATTTTTCAATCTGAACTTTGTTATAGTCAGTATATTATCGATCTGGACTTGATCACTTAGTTGATTCTGATCAATTGATTAAGAATCAGTCTAAACTCCATATCGATCTTTTATCGATCTGAGACTGATACTCATCATCTTTAGTGTTCATCTAGGGCGATAGTCCTCTTGATGGTGCCACGTGACTAGTAAGGACTGTCCATACTAATAGCAGCTGTTATGGCCAATCCACCTGCGCCTGCGAATAAACGCCCAAAAACCTGCAAGATAAGTCTGCACTGATTAGAGTTGGCTTCGATAGAACCCTCCAATGCTTAAGTTAGTAAAGTGGATAGGTCGAATAGAAATCAAAGAGCAAAATGGCAAAAGTTGCTCAAAAAAGAGATTAGATAGCTTAAACAGGTTACCTCCCTTTTATAGGTGTCAGAGTGATAACTGTTGAGCATGTGGATTTCTCTTTTTCTGGTATAATGTGATTGTGGGTAAATGATTAAAACTACCCACTAATTATCATTGCCCTCTCTTCTTGAGGGTAGTTTTGTAAGGTCAATCGAAAGCCGGATGGATTGTTTGGAGAGCTTTCGTTAGTCAGTTGGCTAATTACTGTTGGAAGATGTTACTCTACCACTCGACTCACCAGCATTGTGACCAACTGATCATCGATTTTTGATGGACATCCACCGACACAACGATAAAAATACCAATGCATTACCATTCGATGGGTGTACAGTTCAACAAAATCGACTAACCATTGGCTAGAAATCATTTGGACAACTGTCAACCGTCCTTCCTCGAGCCATCCGATCGATCATTGTTCAATCTCAAGTCTTTCGACCGATCGATGATCGATTGATAAAGAGTCAACTAGCCAATCGATTGATTATCGATTGATCATGATCGATCGGTCGATTGATTATGTGCCAATCGATTGTCATTCAGTTGATTAGGATCGATCGATTATCGATCGATTAGCTAGTTGACTCTCTGCCGACCGATCGTCGATCAGTCGGAAGACTTGAGATCGAATAATTATCGATCGGATGGCTCGAGAAAGGATAGTTGACAGCTGTCCAAATAATTTTTGATCGATGGTTAGTCGGTTTTGTTGAACTGCACGCCCATCGGATGGTAATGCATCGGCATTTCCATCATTATATCGATGGATGTTCATCGAAAATTGGTGATCAGTTTGGCCACAATGCTGGTGAGTCGGGCGACAAAGTAACATCTTCCAATAGTTGCCCCCCCACACCCAAGTTTGGTGTGATGATTTAACATTTTATCTTAATGCACCGAACGTAGGGGGTTAACACGTGGCGTCACTTTGAATTTTGTTCTGCTGCCTATCATTAATGATCACCACGATCTTCAATAAATTTATTGCCTGGCACTTTGGGGGTCTTAATGGTCATCTCAATGGATGCTATCAGCAGTCTTAGGACTTGAGGGATTTGATGTTCGATCGGTCTCCGACTGACATGCATCAGCATCTGATGAGGCTTCTGTACATCTCGACCATCGGTGGGTCCTATATATACTAGACCCCCTGAAGGTTTTTCTTCTATCACTTTCAATAGTAATAACTTTTGAAAAGTCTGATTGTTCTCTTGTCTTTTAGTTCTCAGGTTTGAGGTTTGAATCTTTTTCCTTGATATCTTTTTGTTTCTTTATATTTATTTTGTTGAGTTGTAAGCATGGCTGATCGTGGTAGCTCATCGCGAGGTCCGACAGCCGAAGCTTCCATTCTGATAACATTGGTTGTGGAGCCACTTTGGGATTAGTATCAGATCCTAGAGAACTTTCGATTGTTGGCTTCCAATCCTGATGGTTAGGTGAACTCACCTCCGTCGGATTTTATAGTCTTTTATTTAGAAAATCTTAGGTTGGGCCTTAGGTTTTTTATTCCAAAGTTTCTGCGAAATATTTTTGATTATTATAGGATTTGTCCAGCCCAGCTAGCATCGCACTCCATTCAGCTTTTGATTTCTTTCGCTTTTTTGTATTGGTTAATTCTGATAATTCCTTGACTTTCTTTGTTCAGACATTTCTTTGCCCTTCGATCCCATCTGAAGGCCAATGAATGGTGTTATTTTGTCTCGAGGAAGGGGCTTTCTTTCATCACTGATCTTCCATCGTCCATCCATAATTGGAAGATCCAATTTTTCTTTATTTCTTCTCCTTCTTTCTGGGGCTTTTCATCAGTGTGGGGAGAGCCAAATAACCTTCCGAACGAAAATAATTGGGTGGATCCGGTCGATCAAGAGGATTTTCTTTGGCTGAAGAATATGTGGGTTCTCCTGTAGAAGGAGTTGATTATTGAAGAGTCTCTGTACGATGTCGAACTTGATCCAGCACCATCCGTAGGTATATGTAGTGTCTGCGATTTTATCTTTTCTGTCATTCAATTGGTTTTCAATATTGATCTAACTTTTTTGCTTTGTAGGGATGCATCTTCCTGTTGGGATTTTTATGGAAGAAGTTTGCCAATTTGCTACTCGAAAGAGAGTAGCGCCCGACGTCGGTTCATCACGCGCGTCGAAGAAGAGTCGGACAGTTGGCCCTTCAGTCGTTCCTGATTCCACTGATGTTCCATCGGTAGCGCCTCCCATCGTCGCTCTGCATGCTTCGGTGGCTGCTGCATCTTCTGAAGCCCCTCCAACCATCATGCAGTTGGAGGAGAGCATCGTCATCATCGACGCACCGACTGTTGCTCCTGTGTTAGGAGCTTAGCCGATCATTACTACGCTCGTCCCGCCATCAACTCCAGTTCATCGGGGGCATTCATCATCTCCATCCACACCCGAGTGGATGTCAGCACCTCTCGAGCAATTGTCTGCCAAAAGAAAAGGGAAGGCATTGGTTTCTTCTGCACCGACTAGAAGTGATGCTTCCAACCGAGGATATACGGATTCTGAACGAATCGACGTTCGGGTCCCAGAAGGTGGGTTAGCACTTTCTAACCCTCAGTTGGTGAGGAACTTGGTCCGTGCCATTCTTCCTCCGACTGATCAGGAGTCTAGGAGGAGTCGGACTTTGGGCAAATTTTTTGGCTCATTTTATCCAACTTTCATTGGGGCAAGTCGACCATCCATTTTGCCTCTTTCCTTTTTTTTTTGACTAATTTATTTTATTTCCTTTGAACAGTGGGCTCACGATATGGTCGAACTTGAGTTGGTCTGTCGTAAAATGGCTGCTTTTTGGCGTGTGTGTTCCGACTCTATATCAACCGCAAATGCTGAACGTAATTTAGTGATCCATCGATTGGAGCAGTTGCAAAGGGATGCTGCCGCTCAGGAGAACACTCTATTCGAGGAAGTCTCCTATCTCAGGGTCGAGCTTGGGTCGGCTAAGTTCGAACTTGAGTCAGTTCTTTCCAATCTTAAGTCGGCTTAAGAGGAGGTGAAGGCTTAGAAAAGCCGTGCTAAAAGAAGAAACACGCAGTGGAGAAATTGAAGGACCACAATAATTGGGCCAAAGAGGCGGAGGATTGTCGTCGAAAATGACAGTTTGCTGATGGAGAGGCATCTTCGACTAAAGCGGAGATTCAAGTTCTGCGGCAAGATCTCGGTTGGGTGAAAGAGATGGGTGTCGAGGAATTCAAGGCCTCATCCGACTTGAAGACCTTGATCCTTCAAAGAAGTGAAGCTTCCTATTAGATTGGATTCGGTGATGGTGGGGATGCTATTTAGCAGCTCTTTTCTGACCTTGACCTCAATAGCATCATCGTCTCAAGCATTGAAGAAGAGGAAGAGGAAGGCGACGATGGATCACCCGCAGGCCCAACAGATGATGGTGCCCTCGCCACTGCCTTTGTTCCAACTAAGTCAGCTGCTCCCATGGCTTCGATCGAGGGTACATCAGGTCCTTCTGCACTGATGGATTTGACTCCCCCGTCAACTGCTGAAGCTCCATCGGAGGGCCAAGGAACTGCTCCGACCAAACTTATTCCACCGATGGATGTTGCGCCGATGATCGAAGTTGTGACCATTCCCGATCAACCTTCTGAGCAGTCGGTTGTCGAGTAGATTTGTATTTTGCTTTCTTTTGAAACTGATAGTTCAAATTTTATAAGGACCAACAGTCCATTTTGTAACTTCTCTTTAACAGTAATGAAAGCTTTGTTTGCATTTATCTTTTGTTGTGCAAATTTATCTTCCATCATAATTGCAAATACTTTGATTGAGCGATTGTTAGCCATTCTTTTGTCGGTTTTATTTAACCAACCATCGGCTAGCTTTTAAGCCAACTTAGAGTCAGATTTTCTAACCAGCCAATACTTAGTCATTCATTGAGATACTCATAGGTTGGGGATAAGCCAATCTTGAGTCGATTTTTAACCGACTTTTAGTCGATTTTTTATTAACTTATATTGAATCGAAGTGCTTGATGATTGAGTATAAGCCAACCATGGATCGATTTCTAACCAACCTTTGGTCGGTATTTTTATTGTTCGACACTTGATGAATTTGTAGAAGTGCATGACGATCGGGTGCGAGCCAAACATCCTTCGATTCGGCCATGGCCAAATCGGTTAGAGTTGTGTGCTTTACTAGCCGGGGCAAACCAACTAGTTCACAACCAAAAGTTTGATACTTTTCTTTCTTCATCATTTGTAAGAAAGTTATGCATTGACATCATTCGTTAGTCAACTAGTCAGTAGTTTTGCCATAGAAAATCAACCATGCGATCGGTTTAAGATATTCAACTAGATGTTGCTAAAACATCGATCATCGATCATCCTTTATCAATTGATTGTTGAACTTTGCTGAGCGGAAGAATGCCAATAGTTCGTCGGTTATATTGTTTGATCGGTAGATGATTGATCGGATTTTTCTTCATTGCTTTTGAGTTTGTGCCGATTCTCGTTCGATCAATTAATCTAGTTTTCAATCGATCAATACGTTGGTTAATCGATCGTTGATCATGAGGAAAACATCTTTGTAGAGGACTTCATAAAAATTTCACTCTTTATGTTTGTTCAAAGTATATGAAGCTGTTCTCATTGATAGTACACTTTAAGATTATTAGCAATCCACATTCGGAGGATTTCAACTCTATCGAGTGTTTCGAGTCGATATGCTCCAAGTTGAAGAATTTCTGTCATCCGGTAGAGCCCTTCCTAGTTTGGGGATAGCTTTTCTTAATCCAGCGGCTTGAATACTTTCGCCTTCCGTAAGACTGAGTCTTCCAGACGAATCTCTTTCGATTTAACTCTTCTATTATAGTATTTTGCGACTCGCTGTTAGTAAACAACCATTATGAGTTGTGCCTATTGCCGAACTTCAGGTAACAGATCTAGGTCAGTTTTTTGACGATCCAAATTACTTGATTCATCATACTTTTCCACTCTCATTGATGGTAGTCCGACTTTCATAGGTATCACTGCTTCAGTTCCGTACGATGGGTTAAATAAAGATTCGCCCGTCGGGACTCACGGAGTGGTTCGGTATGCCCATAATATCGAAGATAATTCTTTCACTCAGAGATTTTTGGCCTCGTTGAGCCAAGTTTTCAAATCATGGAGGATTATTCAATTCATAACTTTTGCTTTTTCATTTGACTGTGGATGACCAACGAACGTTAGTTTGTGTGCGATGTGGTACATCGCATAGAAGTCTTTGAAATTTTGATTGTCGATTATGATCGTATATGAGAGTCTGAATCTATAGATGATAGATTTTCAAATAAAATTCTCCATTTTACTTTTCATAATTTATGCCAAATGTTCTCTTCTATCTATTTCATGAAATAATCGATGGCGACAATCAAAAATTTTCTCTGACCAGATGACGGGAGAAAAGGACCAAGTATGTTGATCCCCCATTATGCAAATGGCCATGGTACTTTGATCGATGTCAGTTGTGTCGCTGGCTGGCATTGGATATTTGTGTATCTTTAGCATGGCTCACATTTTTGGATGAATTCGACCGTGTCTTTCTGAATTATTGATCAATAATATCCTTGTCGAAGGATCTTATAGGCGAGAGACTTGCCCCCCAAATGGTTCCCACAGATTCCTTCATGGACTTCGTGAGTGCATAGTCAGCATCGTAAGGTCCTAGGCATTTTAACAACGAAAGGAAGAAATATCGCTTGTAGAGTCATCCGTCCATCATGATATATTGTGAGGCCATCCATCTTAAATGTTTTGCTTCAGATTGATTATCGGATAAGATTCCTTCGATTAGGTACCTGATAATTGGATCCATCCAATTTGGTTCGTCATTGATCTGTAATACTTCTTCCATCCTTTCGATACTTGGTATATCGAGGTATTCGATGTAGGTTCGGCCAAGTTCGTTAGGAATGGTGACGGTGAGTCGGAAGAGTGCGTCAGCCCGAGCATTCTCTGCTCTAGGGATGTGTGTGATGTCGAAGTATTTAAAGGTAGAAGTTTGATCTTTGATCTTCTTCAAGTACTTTTGCATTGTTGGATCACGAGCTTCGAAGTCATCTTTAACTTATCCCACGATGAGTTGAGAGTCGATGAATATTTTTAGTTCTTCGATACCAAGCTCCCTAGCGATTTTCAAATCGGCTAGAAGAGCTTCATATTCGGCTTGATTGTTCGAAGCTTTAAAATTAAATCGAAGAATGTACTCGATGACTATTCCATCAGCACTTGCCAAGATGAGTCCTGCGCTGCTTCCGAGAGCATTTGACATCCCATCAACATGTAACACCTAAGCCGACTTATGATCAATTTCAAGGATGTTTCCTATCGACTTGTGAGTTATTTCCTCTTGATCGAGCTTGTCGTCCAAAATGGTACATTCGACGATGAAATCAACTAGAACTTGGGCTTTCATCGATGGACAAGGGTGATATTAGATGTCAAATTCGCCATGCTTTATCATCCATTTTGCCATTCTACTTGAGGTATCTGGTCAATGCAGAATCGACTTTAGAGGTTGGTCGGTTAAAACGTGCATTATGTGGGCTTGGAAGTAGGGCCAAATCCATTGCATTAAAATAATCAAGGCATAGATTATCTTATCCACCTTTGAATATCGGGTTTCGGCATTATGGAGCACCTTACTTGCATAGTATATGGAGTGCTATACCCGACTTTCATCTTCTCTGACCAAGATCGAACTAATAGCTTTATTGGATGTAGCCAGGTATAAGTATTGGGGTTCTCCTTTCATCGGCTTTACGAGCAATAGAGGAGTCATTAAGTATTTCTTTAACTCTTCGAAGGATCATTGGCATTCGTCAGTCCATGAAAAATTTTTAGTCTGCCATAGAGTTTTAAAGAAAGGAAGATATCTTTCGACGGACTTAGAGATAAATCGGCTAAGCACGGTGATTTTTTCGTTAAGCTGTTGCACCTCCTTCTTTGAAGTTGAATGTTTCATGTCAATGATCGCCTTTATCTTCTCAAGATTTACCTCAATTCCTTGGTGTAAAACAAGAAAACCAAGAAACTTTCCAACTGTCACTTCAAAGGCATATTTGGTTGGATTTAACTTCATCCGATGTCGTTGGAGCATGTTGAAAGCCTCTTCTAAGTCTTGGACATGATCCTAACTTTGAGTATTTTTTACCAGCATGTCGTCAACATATACTTTCATATTTATCCAATTTGTGCCTTGAAAACCTTATTTACTAATCGTTGATAGGTTGCTCCTGTATTTTTGAGTCTAAATGGCATAACTTTATAGCAATAAATCTCTTTGTATGTGATGAAGATAGTATATTCTTCATCTTCAGATGCCATTCGGATCTAGTTGTAGCCCGTAAAAGCATTCATGAAGCTCAAGAGCTGATGTTCTAATGTCGCATCGACCAACTGATCAATCTTTGGGAGCGAAAAACTATCTTTCGGGCATGCCTCGTTTAGATTGGTATAGTCGATGTAGATGCACCATTTTTCATTGGTTTTTCTTACCATGACAACATTACCAAGCCAATCGGGGTAATAGGCCTCTCTAATAAAGTCTACCGTGAGGAGTTTGTCTACCTCTTCGTCGATGATCTTTTGTCATTCAGGAGTGCATGATCGCTTTTTCTGTCTCACCGGCTTGATGTTCGGATTAACATTCAGTTAGTGAGTAATTATTTTCGGAGGTATGCCTGGCATGTTGGTTGCCGACCAAGTGAACACATCGATATTTGCTCTTAGCAACCGAACCAGCTATTCACGCTCCATCGCCTGAAGGTGCAATCCGATTTGAACAACCTTAGTCGGGTCGTTCTCTTGTAGTGGAATGGAGACCAACTATTTGGTCAGTTCACCTCGCTTTTCATCTTTCCACTGATCAAGTCCTTTCAATGGTGAAGAGCCTTTCGACTTATTCTCCTTTGCAGTAATTATGAGGCAACGTCGAGCAATTTATTGATCGCCTCGCATCTCTCCCACTCCGATCTTGGTCAGAAATCGGACCAATAAATGGTATGTCAATACTATCACCTTGAGGGCGTTGAGTCCTGATCTTCCAAGTATGGCATTGTATGCTGACGGAACTTTAATAACCATGAAAGTTAAGATAATAGTGCTTTATCGAGGTTCTATCTCCGCGGTCAATGGAAGATCTATTTCTCCCTCAACATCGACAGCATCTCCTGTAAATCCAATTAAAGGGATAGAAACTCTTCGGAGGCATTCCGTCAACAATTTCATTCAAAAGAAAGTAGAGTAAAACAAAATATTAGTCGAACTTTTATTATCAACGAGGATTTTCTTTACATCATAGTTTGCTATCATCATCGAGATGATGACAGCATCATCATGGAGAGTTTGAATTTTTCTTACATCATCATTCAAAAAGAAGATAGATTTATCGGATCATTGTTTCTTGGCCAATCCTTCTTTGGATGTTGCCCCCCGGCTCTTGATCGTCCAAAAATCATGTTGATCACCCCAGCTGTCGGTCGATTTTGCTGAATCTCCTTCGATGCTGGTGGTTGATCGGCATGGGGCTGAGTTGGACGATTAAGTCGGTATTTGGCAAGAAATCTCTGCCGAATGAGAGACTCGATCTCATCCTTTAATTGAAAGCACTGTTTGGTGTCGTGGCCATAGTCACGATGGAACTGACAGTACTTCTTCTTATCCTTTCCTCGGTTCTTCATTGGTGGGGGTTGGCATAGGTAATTCTCTCCTTCGATCTCCATCAAGATTTGCGCACGCAGTGTGGAAAGGAGAGTATAAGTATCGTACCGACTTTTCATATTAGTCGGTACTAGATTCAATCGAGAGAAGATTGTTTCTTTGTTTGGAGCCAGCTGGCTCAGTCCAACAAGAACGTCATTCTTCCACTATTTTTTCTTCTTCTGACCCTTTTCGTTTGATTGGTGCTAGCCAGAAGCGCCTTCTTCTATGCGAATATACTTATCCATGCACTCCAAGAGCTTAGGATAGGTCCGGGGGTGATTCTTGTCCAGCAAATAAGTGAACCGAAAGCCTTGCAGATCCTACTTCATAACTGAAATGGCTACATTCTCGTTGAGGTTTTGGACCTCAAGCGTGGCGGCGTTAAAACGTGCCACGAAGGCCCGAAGAGTCTTTTCCTCTTCTTGTTTGATTGAGAAGAGGGTATCTGAAGTTTGCGGCATCCTCTTGCTAGTGCTAAAGTGAGCCACGAAGGAGTCCTCAAGTTATCCGAACGAATTGATGCTTTCTGGCTAAAGCTCAGAGTATCAGATTTGAGCAGCTTTTCGAAGGATAGTCGGCAAGCCAATGCATATGAGGGTGTCATTCGCCCCCTAGATCATCATGAGAGCCTTATAGCTCTGAAGATGATCGACTGGATCGATGGAGCCGTCATATGGCTCAACTTGCAGCATCTTGAATTGTGACGAAATTGGTTCATTCAAGATGCACGAGGAGAAAGGAGGAGCGGTCCGGACACGGAGACCATCGAAGGGCCTTCCTATTGCATCCTCCTGGATCCGGACCAGCCGACGATTGATTTCTTTGATCTTTTGCTCATAGTCATCGAACCATCACTGATGAGATGCCCCAGGCATCGATCCTCTTGAAGAACTAGTGGAGGAGGAGGTGGTCGAGTTCTGAGGCCATTTCTCCTTGTGCAGGCTCGGATTAGCGGATAGGGAAATGGAGCATCGTGACTAGTGGATGTCTCTTCGCAAATGATGAGATGGGGTTTCCATCCAACAAAAACATCGAGATGGTCGTTTCGATGAGGGGGTGGCAGAGCGCCTCAAGATGCAGCGACTGTGCCTAGATGGCATAGCTTGCATCGTTGGGCCTTCCACCACCGTATGCAATTATTGTTGGAGGCTGTGAACAGCTTCCATCAGCATTCGGGCATACTGCATCAATGCAGCCAATTGCTGGGCTTGTGCGTCCGTCGTAACTACTGAACGTGAGACTTGATTTCACCATTGATGACGGTGGAGGGGGAAGTGCTTCTCGTCGGGATGACTGGTCGATGGATTTAGAGAGTTTCAAGCATGAGTCTTTATCATTTATAATGTTTGATCCCTGATTTATTATCCCTTTCTGATGCGTCAATCTGTTGCGATCAATCCACCTGTGTCTACAATTGAATGCCAAAAAACCTACAAGATAAGTCCGCATTGACCAAAGTTGGCTTCGATGGGGATCCTCCAATGCTTAAATTAGTAGAGTGGACTAGTCGAACAGGAATCAGAGAGCAAAATGACAGAAGTTACTCTAAAAAGAGATTAGATAGCTTAAATTGACCAAATTACCTCCCTTTTATAGGTGTCGGAGTGATAACCGCTGAGTATGTGGATCTTTCTTTTTTCGATATAGTATCATCGTGGATAAATGATTAAAACTATCCACTAATTATCATTGTCCTCTCCTTTTTAGGGGCAATTTTGTAGGACCAATCGGGAGCCAGACGGATTGTTTGGAGAGCTTCCATCGGTTAGTCGGCTGATTTGAGACCGATCAATCATCGATCAGTTGACTGATTCTATGCCGATCGACTGTCAGTTAGTTGATTAGGACCGACCGATTATCGATCGATTGGTTAGTTGACTCTCTATCGATCGATCATCGGTCAGTCGGAAGACTTGAGACCGAACAATGATCGATCGGATGGCTCGATAAAGGATGGTTGACAACTGTCCAAATGATTCCTAGCCAATGGTTAATCAATTTTGTTAAACTGCACGCCCATCGGATGGTAATGTGTCGGTATTTCCATTGTTGCGTTGGTGGATGTCCGTCGAAAATTGACGATCAGTTGGTCATAATTCTAGTAAGTCGGGCGGTGGAGTAACATCTTCTAACAGTAGCAATCAGCCTTCTCAAAATTAGCTGACATCATACCCTTTGCAAGAACTTGCAAGCACCTAAAGGTCCAGTGGAATTGAATAACTTAGAAGAAAGAGGACGATATAGAGAAGAAAAAATATGCAATAGTCCATGTAGAAGCTGTTAGTCCAAATAATAAGAATCCCAACTGACTGTGAGAAACAGAGCTGAGCGTAGATAAATAGAGAAGCATGACGTACAGAAAGGTAATTATGATAAGCAATAGCCAATGAATATGTTTAAGTAGACAACATTTATCTGCATACGACTTTGAAATTGAAACAACGCTGATTTAATGTAGTGTAATATATTCATTATATAACCACAGAAGCGAAGACATCAACAAATTAAAAGGCAATGCACAACTATAATCAATACACAGTATGCAAGAGATCATGACCATTGCAGCTCTAAATATGGACATCAAATGCATGCTAAGCATGTGTAACATAATGCCTACACCGGCCTGCATTAATAAGGCACAATCAACATCAACATCAGCCCGGGCATCCCGATGAAAAGATCCATATAAAGCTTTATGAGCTATATAATCAATAGCTTGATCAGCTTTTCTAAGAACATAGAACACTTTAAGACAAGAGGCAGTCGTTTGCTATAGAAGGAATGTTAGATAATTTAAATTTTTATGTCTGGATCGTGCTCCAATATTCATATAAAATCAAAATAAAGCATACCTTATGCCGTCATCTCACTAACGTGATGACCACGTAGTCCGTAGAACGTCAGACCCATCTTCCATAGATAGCTAATATTCTCTCTCTTCATCCTCCATCTTTATGCAAATGATTGATGAAAATCATCACATCCTTCTGAAAATTAGAGAAAAGGGACCAGGCCATCTTTATTTATACCTGCACTTGTCTTATCCCATCAGAATGATTTAATCCTGATTAGAGTAAAAATTTCAGTCTAAGTCTTATTAGAAATATAATTTTTTAATTAATTAGACTCATCATAATTGATTTAGAACTTGACCCAATGAGTTAAACCTGACTAAGTGATAATTATGTCATATTATGGAGTTAAATCTAACATTCTCCCACTTGACCTATATTATCATTTAAAATTAACTCTTTAGTTTTGCCAAAGTATTTTAAAAATAAATAAAATATATATATATTTTAAATTTTAAAATAATAATCCTAAATTAGAATTTTGAAATTAATCCAACGAA
Organism: Cocos nucifera; assembly: GCA_006176705.1. Lineage (NCBI taxonomy): Eukaryota > Viridiplantae > Streptophyta > Magnoliopsida > Arecales > Arecaceae > Cocos > Cocos nucifera. The sequence goes on along the minus strand of QRFJ01000730.1, from coordinate 1,177,479 downwards.
TGCGCCTTATTTTATAAAAATTTGGCCAATTATCTATTTCTTGAAAGATCCTTTATACTTTGATTAAGTAAAAACCATTGACGCAAATTATGGCGGTTATACATCTCAACTGACATACTTCTTTTCATATATCATGACATCAATAATTCTTACTTAATCCATTTTTATATGTTGGAATATATAGGCTATCAAAAATCATAATGTCTATGACAATAGTCTCCCTATTATATCATATAAATGACACTTCTGTTTATTTTAATTTTGACAAAAGTCAACCATAATGTATACAAAAAATAATTAAATAGAAGTAATAGCAGTCATCAAACTATTAAGAGATCTCAAAATAAGTGTCTATTATAAATTAAATATCACAATGATAAATGCCCATAACTTTTACATACTCTTTGAAAATTTTAGGTACTAAATTTTTTATCAAAGGATCAGCTATCATACAAGCAGTACCAATAAAATTAATAGATACCTGATGACTACTAATCCTCTCATTTACAGCAAGATACTTAACATCAATGTGCTTATTTGCATTAGTCATCTTGTTACTGTTAAAAAAAAAAACTACAGCAGAATTGTCACAATAAATTCTCAGCGGCTTGAAAATAGAATCCATAATTTTGAGTTCTAAGATGAATTTTCTCAACCATAGAGCATGTGAGGAAGTCTAATAGCAGCTTATATATTCAACTTTCATAATAGAGCAGATAATAATGCACTATTTTACGCTCCTCCATGAGATTGCTCTGCCAGCTAATAGGAAGATATAACCTGATGTAGACTTTCTACTATTAAGGCAACTAGTATAATCTATATCTGAATAATCGATTATCTCCAACTGATCAGTCAACCTATAAGTAAGTATGTAGTCTTTAGTTTTCTAAAGATATCGCATCACCTTCTTGGTAATTTTTCAATGATCCATATCTGGATCACTCTGATATCTACCAAGCATTTTCAAAGCAAAACTGATATCGGGACGAGTACATACTTGAGCATACATCAGACTATCCACTACATATGTATAGGATATATCCTTCATCTGATTTTTCTTAATTTTATTTCTGAGATATTATAATTTATTAAATTTATCATCTTTAACGATTGACACTTCACTTGATGGGCAGCTTAACATTCCAAACCTTTCTAGGATCCTAGTAATATAATTCTTCTGAGATAAACCAAGTAATCTCTTATTTCTATCACGATGGATTTCTATACCAAGAAAATAAGAAGCGTCTTTCATATCTTTCATATCAAAATGTTTGAAAAAAAATTTTTTAGTTTCATGCAAGAGACCCAAATCATTGCTGGCTAGTAAAATATTATCTACATATAGTATCAAAAATATAAACTTATTTTCATTCACCTTCAAATATATACATTGATCAATAATATTTTCTTTAAATTCGAAAAAAAAATGATATGATTAAACTTTAAATACCATTGCTTGGAAGCTTGATTAAGACCATATATAGATTTCTTTAATTTATATATCAATTTTTTATTTTCTTGCACTAAAAATTCTTCAAGCTATTTTATATATACCTCTTTCTTTAAATCTTCATTTAAGAATGCGGTCTTAACATCCATTTGATGTAGCTTTAGATCAAAATAAGCTACTAATGCCATAATGATTCTGAATGAATCTTTTCTAGAAATAGAAAAAATATTTTATGATAATCAATGCCTTTCTTTTGAGTGAATTTCTTTGCTATAAGTCTAGTTTTATATCTCTTGACATTATCTTTGGAATGCTGTTTGATCTTAAAAATTCATTTGCAATCTATAAGCTTAAATTCTTCAGGTAATTCAATAAGTTTTCAGACTTAATTCTTATTTATGGATTCCATCTTATCTTTCATGGCATCTAATTAAAGTTTAAAATTATCACTTTTCATAGCATTCTTAAATAAAACTGGATCATTCTTTATTCCAATATCATAATCATATTCTTATAAGTATATAATATAATCATCTAAAATAGGCGATCTTCTAATTCTAGTAAATCTTCAAAATATTTTAGGTTTAATATCATTATTATGATTATATATATTCAAGTAGATTAGATTCATTGATAATCTATTCAGAAAATGGTGTATCAATCATCTATTAATGTTCCGTAATTTCATGTTGAGCAAGCTCAAGTGGAATATCTCTAGATGTTATTATAATAGAAAGAGATTCTCTTATTTCTTGCAGCATCACATTACGCGGTGTACCACTCCCATTGTTTTTACCATTCTTAATAAACTTAGCAGTTTCAGTTTCAACAATTCTGATGGTATATGATGGATAATAAAATCTGAAACCCTTTGATCTTTCTGGATATCCTATAAAATAACAACTAAAAATTCTGGGATCCAATTTTTTTCTTGTGGATAATACAATCGAGCCTCTGCTAAATAATTCCAAAAATATAGATGTGCTAAACTTAGTTTCCTACCCATCCATAATTCAAAAAAAGTTTTACGAACAACCTTACTAAGTACCCGATTTAGAATATACATAGCGGTTTGGATAAATTATAGGAATACCTTCTTAAGTTTGGGCCAATTTTACTTACACTCCTGTACTTTAAAAAGTGTTAAACAGATTTCTAAAGTTATCGAAATATTTCAATAAGATCCCGATGGTCACTTAATAGCTGACGGTGTTAATAAAATTTTTTAAAATGATGTAAATACCCATCTTCTTTCTCATCTCTCCTCCTCCATGGCCGGTGTCCCTCTTTCTCTCACTTTCTTCTTTCTTCTTTTCTCTTTCTCTCCTTTTTTTTTCATCCATTTCTCCTCCTTCCCTTCCTCCTCTTTCTCCCTCCTTTCTCCTTCTCTCCTTTCTCCATCCATTCTCTTCCCCTTCTTCCTCTTTTTTCTCCTCCCCTTCCTTCTCTTTCTCCCATCATGATGGGATCATCCTTCATGGTCCATTGGTCTTTTCTCATCTTAATCTTTTGGCTATTGTTTATCCTTTTGTTCGTGGTATTTGTTAGTTACTTTTCTCATGGAATAAAATTCTTCTAATTCATCCATTTAATTTTTTCTCTAAACCCTACAAAATTTCATGCTTCTACCAAAATTAAACTTTCAAAATCTTAAGAAACCTACTCACACCAGCACAACTCTTACAAAATCCCATATGCTTGAGAAAAACCCCAACTAGAACCTAAGAAACCCCTTCAATCCCCCTTAGGTGCTCTCTTTTCCCATAGGTCTCCGAAAAAGAGAATTAAATAAAAAGAAAAAAAAGTAAAAAGAAAAAAATAATGATCAATCTATGTGATAAAAATCTTATCTTTCATTTTTTCATCTTTCTTTTGTTTTTGTCGAATTATTCTCTATTTTTCTTTGATTTTTTCTTAATTTTTTTTCTTGCTCAGGAGTCTCCATTAGGTGGGAAGCTTGGAGCAGCCGAATGGGAAAGCTTAGATGATGGCTATGGTTTTGTGTTAGGTATAAATGATTTGGAAGAAAAAGATAAGGAGAAGAAATGGATAGGAAGGAAGGAGAGGAGAAAAGAGAAGAGGAGAATGGATAGAGAAAAGGAAGGAAAAAGAAAAGAAAGAGAATGGATGGAGAAAGGAGAGAAAGAGAAAGGAGGGAGAAAGAGGAGTAAGAGGAGGAGAAATTGATGAAAAGAAAGAAGAAAGAGAAAAAAAGAAGGAAGTGGGAGAAAGAGGGACACTGGCCATAGAGGAGGAGAAAGAAAATGGATATTTTTATCATTTTAAAAAATTATTAATGAAGTAAATGGTTGGACTATATTGAAACATATCGATAACTAAAAATACTACATGGGGTATAAGTAAAATTGAATTAAAGTAGAGAAGATGTTCGTGTAATTTATCCTAATGATTTTTAAGGCTTCTTCCCATGAATTTAAGGATAATGAGAATTTACTAACCATATTCCTCATCATATCCATCAAGGTGTGATTATGTCTTTTAGCCACACCATTTTATTGAAGATTTTTTGGTATAGTATACTGTGCTATAATGCCATGTTGTTCAAAAAATTTGGCAAAAGATTCAGGATTACGGTCAGATTCATCATATCTGTCGTAGTATCTACTATCTCTATCAAATCTCATAATCTTAATTTTTCTATTCAATAGATTTTCTACTTCAGCTTTGTATATCTTAAAGGCTTTCAAAGCTTCAGACTTTTCATATAATAGAAAACATAACCATAATATGAGAAATCATCAATAAAAAAAATAAAATACTTTTGCCTTCCAAAATAAGGTGTAAAATAGCCATAAATATCGGTATGTATCAATTCTAAGGGTCCTTGACTTTTAGTAGCATTCTTTTTATGATTTTTAATTTATTTTTTTAATGCAATTGATGCACATACCAAAATTACTAAAATCTAGATTTGGTAAAACATCTTTCTTAATCAATCTAGTCATTCTTTCTTTTGATATGTGATCTAGTCGCTTATGCCACAGCATTGAAGAACTCTCATTTATAATATCATATTTTATTTTAATATTGACATTTAAAAGAAGCAAAAATTGTTCAAAAAAGTAATCCAAATTTAATTTATATAATCCATTACACAATATTCTAATACCAACAAAAATAGAATTTTTTATTAATTTAAAACTTAAATTTATAAAAGTAAATAAAAAATCTTCTAAATTAAGTTTTGATAAAATAATTAAATTCTTAGATACTGAAGGAACATAAAAAATATCATATAGATTTAATTAAAATTTGGTGTCTATAATAAGTCTATAGGTCCCAACTGTAATTACTTTGGACTTCATCCAGTTTTTCATAAAGATCCACCGTTCTCTATCATTTAGTTTTTGGCTTGAAAGGGATCCCTACATTGAATTGGAAATATAAATTGCAGCATCCGAATCAATCCACCAAGTATTAGAAGAAACATCAATGAAATTAGTTTCAAAATAAATAAGTGATAAGAAAATATTCTTCTTTTTGAACCATTTTCTTCTTTTCTCACAATCCTTCTTGATATGTCCCTCCTTACAAAAAAAATATTTTAATTTATGAGAAATTTTTGTTGGTAGATTGTTGTATCTTTTATTTTCTTTTTTTGCCTTCTTTTTCTTAGGATGCTCCTGTGAAACTACATGAATAGCTGAGATCTTTTCCTATTTTAATCTTTATTCCTCTTGCACACACTGAAAGATAAGTTCATTCATTATCCATGATTTCTTATGTGTGTTGTAATAAATCTTAAATTGGATAAATTGGGATGGAAGAGAATTGAGAATAAATCGAATAAAAAAATTTTTAGATACTATCATGTCCAAATTATTTAATTTTCTAACTATATCACATATTTTCATTATGTGCTTTCACACTCTAAAAAAATCATCATATTTCATTGAAGTTAGTTTATTTGTTAGGATACCAGCTAAGGCTTTACTTGATCTAGTAAACTGTTATTCTATAGAAAAAAGATACTTAGAGACTAATTCGTTATCCAGAATAGATTTTTTAATGTCTCTCGCTATAGAACTTTTAATAATTATGAGAGACAATCTATTAGAATGCTCCCATTTTTTAGATAATTGAAGAACTAGTGGGGGTAAGTGGATCTGGCTGAAGCTTACGAAGGTCCAAATCTAAATCTAGGCATTCTAAGATAATGAGAAGCTGCTCATGCCAATCAAAATAATTCGATCTATTCAGTATGAGAATATTAGATAAATGTGACGAGTGTGAAGCATGGATCATGGCTGTAAATAACAAAACATGCTTATAATTATCATCATGATACAGATTCCATAATATAATTTTGCTAATAATATTTATTATACAACTATAAAACACTTTTGGATAAAAATCATAGCATATAATAAGTGTCGCAACTAATTTAATCATAAATTTAAATATAATAAATAATGTTAAAACATGTACCACATAAATCATAACTAACAATAATATGAAGTATGTAAGCAAGAACAATAATTATGATATGTATACATAATTCATGTTTAAACTATGACCCATCATATTAGTTATACTTTCAATGATTTAACTAACTATGATTATAAAAATTCGAGATTATTCTCATCTTTGGATGTAAAACTTTTCGTCTTTATGCAATTAAAGTTAGTCAACCTTTTACTATTAATTTTATATCAAATTACAATCATCTTTGGATTTAATATAATAGATATATTTTTATATAATTTTTAAATTATAATGAGAAAAAATTATTAGCCCTTGGTGACTCAACAATCCAAAATTCATAGAGTGCTCCGAGCCATTTGGGGCTATGCGAAAACACACTTGAATAGTATAATAGCGAGTAAAATAATCGATTAAATAAATATTTAATTATTTAAATATTTTATTTTATATAAAAACTTTAATCATAATTTTTTTTTAAATCATCATAAGTCTAATGGTTCAAAAATCGCTCAAATCGGATAAAAAAAGATCAAGTTATAGCAATTTTATTAAAAATCTTAAAATTAAAGGATTTAATCATAAATTACAAAAATATGGGACCTTTTCTATAAAACAGCAACTTTAAAAATTATTCAAAAAATAGTAGAATCTTTAATGTAATTTATTACTTTATCAGGGACTAAAATGAAAAATTATCCTAAAGGACTAAATTGCAAAACTATCCTAAAGATCTTTTTCAGAATTTAATCTTTGCTAAGGGCTTAAATGATTTTTTTTTTAATTAAACGGGTTTGGTTTTTATCGGGTTCGGATCAAGATCCGTTAAGATCCAAAACCCAATAATCAAAACCCTCTTCCTTCTTCCCCAATCTTCCCAATCCTCCATGGCTGCCGCCTCCTAGCACCAGATAGGCGGCCGAACGGCCGCCCTTTACTGTCTTAACCATCGAAGAGGCAAGAAAGAGGGCGGTGGACCAGGCGCCGCCCCCTATCGCTGCGATGGAAGCCACTATTCATGCGGCCAAACCCAAAAGAAAAAACTGCATACGACGGTACTGCCGCAGCGCCACCAAGGAGCAGGGGCTCCCCTTCTTCCCGTGACCCACCGCCCATCTGCCTGCCACCACCGCCACCGCCCATCCGCTTGCCGCTATCTCCCCTTGCGCTGCGGCAAAAAACACCACGGTTCTCGCGATCGTAGAAATGATGGGCGGCACGGTCCACTGTCGTCCTTATCATGAGCAACGATGATCGTAGCTGCGGCCTGCTGTCGATATAGTAGTAGCCATGGCTGCTGCCCCGTTCGCCTGACGACGTGGGTTAGCCGACGCTACCGACCCTAATTTTTTTATTTTTTTAATTTTTTTTATTTTCTAAAAATCAATAAATCTTTAATTTAATTTTAAAAATTTTTATTAATTTAAAAAATTAATAAATCATGATTTTAATTTTTTTAAAATAAATAAAAAATTATTAATTTTTTTTTTACATAAATACGAAGTATGGATCCTGAACTTTGATACTAAATGTTAGATAATTTAAACTTTTATGCCTGGATCATGCTCTAATATTCATGCAAAATCAAAATAAAATATATCTTGTGCCATCGTCTCACCAACGCGATGACCACGTAGTCCGCAGAGCGTTAGATCCATCTTTCATAGGTAGCTGATCTTCTCTCTCCTCATCCTCCATCTTTATATGGATGATTGATAAAAATCGTCATATCCTCCTGAAAGTTAGAGAATAGAGATCAAGTCATCTCGATTTATATATGTACTTATCTTATCCCATCAGAAGATTTAATTCTGATTAAAATAAGAATTTCAGTCTAAGTTTTATCAGAAATATAATTCTTTAATTAATTTAATTGGGCTCACCATAATTGATTCAAGATTTGATCCAATTAATTAAATTTGACTAAGTGATAATTAGCCCATATTATAGAATTAAATTCAACAAAAAAATCATGCATTAAATTAAGATGCATACTTTGGGTTATTGGTAGAAGGGGATTGCAACAAATTAGATACTACAGTAGACGAATCATCTCGAGCCATACTCTTTGTGCATGAAGCCCAGTGACGGTATTTGATATAGTATACCAAGCTGTTTTGAAGCTCAGCCACCGAAACTAATGAATCCTGTTCTCGTTATGTCTTCCACATGGAATGGACCGCACGATAAAGTCAGCTAATTTCTTTCTTCTTTTTTTATAAATTTCCTTACATCAGAATCAAGTTTTTATAGCCAACGAGGCCTTTTTCTAATACCACAATTTTGCAAAGAGAACTAATAAAATCCTTCATTAATCTCTAAACAATACTATCATCTCCAAACGATCAACTCTTCAATCATTTAATTATTAAGCAATCAAGATAAAAAAAAAAATTATATCCTATACAGCAGCATGCATCATATAAATATACACACCATCAAGCTAAATCCTTCACCCCCGTAACCTTCGTCCATCAGCTACTCATCTCAATGCATCATTAAAAAAAAATAAATAAATGATTGTGACTGCAAGCAATAGATAAATATACGGCCACGTGATGTTTATATCATATAGGATATAATATCTCCATGGCAGGACCATGAAGCTGTTGCTATATCACTCTTGCCTTGAATCCTCGCTCTTCATTACTTCCTGTTTGTGGGGCTTCCCTCTATCAAATTTGTTCCCAACTTCATCAAGTCGATGGAGATTTTTTCTTGAGTCCCCTCTCATTTTTGTCTTCTAAAAAATAAAAATAGAAATAAATAATACAATATATTAAGTTGAGGGTGCATTAACTGAACAGCATGGGGAACAGACATCACGACATGCACATTTACGCCTGCTTTGATGATGATATTCATGGTTGCAGACTGTCTACCAACTTTATCTAAAAATGAATATTTAAATTCATTAATCCCTTTCATGAAGAAGGATGGCCGGGGGAAATTTTGGGACCAGCCAGTGAGGAGATGGAAGGCATAGCTTTTGAATTGGCCAGGCCATCCGGTTCTCAACCAATAAGTACTCTTGGAACCCACATTTTTTAAGTCTTTCTAGCGATGAGAGCTCTCGTACATTTATATTTAGTCTGACATCATATATATATATATATATATATACTAGGTAAATCTTAAGTACTTATATAGATTTAAAAAATCTAACCAATATCCTTCAACTAATGATTTTTAGATAAAAGTTTAGATCATGATAAACAGTTTCAAAATGGATATGGTCCATAATCCATATGGACTAAAAAACTTTATAGTACGGATCTAGATCAATGATTGGATTTGATTTGAATAAATTTAGATCCTTGACTTGACAAAAATACTAGAATTTAAATAAAAGATGTATGTCAAAACACATGCAAATATATATTTAGCTCCATATCAATAATGTATTGAATAGATCTTAAATATTTATATGGAATCAAGAAATCCAAATAATAACTTCTGATTAATCTTTTTGGATGAAATCCTGAATCTTAACGATCCATTAAGATCCATGCATGGATGGCTATGAACGTAGAAGAGTTAGTGATGGTGCATGAGCACAATTCGTAAAAAAAAAAAAAATTATTACTAATATATTTATTTTAGTATTTGGCTTATAAAATATATAAATAGAACTTAAGAAAAATTACTAAACTTAGAGGGGTTCGGCTGGGGGAGGGGTTTGGCTGGGGTTCGACCGCTGGAGGAGTTCGACTATTGAAGAAGTTCAACTGGAGTTTGGTCGTTTGAGGAGTTTGGCTACTGAAGGAGTTCAGCTGGGGTTCGATCGTTGGAGGAGTTCAGTTGGGATTCGACCGTTGGAGAAGTTCGGCTGGAGTTCGACCGCTAGAAAAATAATTTTTGATTGAAGTTTTTTCGTGATTACCGGTTATATTAGGCTAAGCATCAGACTGAATTTCGGCGGAAGTGGAGTTTATCTCCAACAGGATGAAATCCTGAATCTCAACGATCCACACATGGATGGCTATGAATGTAGAAGAGTTAGTGATGGTGCATGAGTACAATTCGTAAAAAAAAAATTATTACTAATATATTTATTTTAGTATTTGGCTTATAAAATATATAAATAGAACTTAAGAAAAATTACTAAACTTAAAGGGGTTTGGTTGGGATTCGGCCGCTGGAGGAGTTTGGTTGGGGTTCGACTGCTGGAGGAGTTCCGCTACTGAAGGAGTTCGGTTGGAATTTGGTCGTTTGAGGAGTTTGGCTACTGAAGGAGTTCAGCTGGGGTTCGATCGTTGGAGGAGTTCAGCTGGGATTCGGCCGCTGGAGGAGTTCGGCTACTGAAGGAGTTCGGTTGGGATTCGGCCGTTGGAGGGAGAATTTTTTATTGAAGCTTTTTCGTAATTACCGGTTATATTAGGCTAAGTATCAGACTGAATTTTGGCGGAAGCGGGATTTATTCCCAACAGGATGAAATCCTAAATCTCAACGATCCACACATGGATGGCTATGAATGTAGAAGAGTTAGTGATGGTGCATGAGCACAATTCGTAAATATATATATATATATATATATATATATATATATATATATATATATATATATATATATATATATATATATATATATATATATATATTACTAATATATTTATTTTAGTATTTAACTTATAAAATATATAAATAGAACTTAAGAAGAATTACTAAACTTAGTGGTAAAAGCAATTAAAAGGAACAAATTTGATTCCAGCATACAAAATGTGCAAAAGCCCTGCCATCCCACGATTAATGCTACCAAGACTGACTTTTTTTCTCCAGACGCACCACCCCTTCTCGTCACTTTAACAAATCAAAGCCGCTCATTTTGACATGAGCTCGAAACCTGCTTGAATGTTTCTTCCACATATCCATACAAATTGGATAGTTTCTGCAATGATTCAATCGATGCAATCCCAAAATTTCCTTTCTCCTAATCACACATAACCATAAATTTCCACGATATTTTCCAACATTTTACTTTGATATGATATTCTCATGAAGCCCAAATGTTATAATCCATATGGCACTGAATTTCTTAGTATGATTCCTATTTCCAAAGTAGGGGAAATACTAAGAACATGAAATAGTTAGCTCACATAAGTGGCATCCAAAACTGCTAAAAATTGTTCATCCACGAATTAACATGTCGATGGTAAAAGGTGTCCAAAACCATACTTTTTAAACGTCGTAGCTGAAGCAGAGTTTCATTTCATAATCCACAACTATGGAACCCCCAAAAAGGGGGAAAATAACAAGAAGAGTAAAAGAATTAGAAAAACCTCATATTACATAACATCTCACATATATGTATATATTACAGGGGAAGGATCTAAATATCCCTTCTGCACAGAGGGCAAGAACCATGTCTAGTGAGCCAGTTATCTATGCATGGTAAATGGAATATATGCCGGCACTCGGGCAAGCTCCTTGCTGTCTCTCCAATTTGGAAGTCCTGCAAAGGAAATCCAGTCACTTAGCCAACGCTAACTAGGAAGCTAGATCTCAATTAAATTACCATGTATCGAAATAATTTACGGAGATGAATGTTAACCTGCAGGCACACCGAACAGCAGATTTGATCACCAGAGGCATCCACATTGTTATCTGCAGTAATTTTAATCTTTGGGAGCCTGTCTACAGAATCCTCCGACATTCCCCCGGTACTGCCGGTTTCAAAGAAATCAGGAATCTCCATGTAGGGTGAGTCCAGAGCACTCATCTGCACTCAAAAGGAGCAACCAGAATTATCCAAGGTAATGTAACAGCCATTCTTCATGTCGATTGGTAGAATTCAGCTCCAAACAAGTGGGTACCTGACTCTGTACTGCACTTTGGACCGCCGGTCCAACCTTCTCTCGAACAAGCCTTCCACTCAAAAGACTAGAGATGATGTCCACCTGTTAAGAATCAAATTATAATGAAATGTTTCAACGAGTATCTAATAAGAAGCCTTGGCATTTGAATCAACCTTCCTTCTAAGGTGAGGCTTTAGTATGACGTAAGCGATTCTCTCTATGAAAAACAAAGGAGGACTTCAACAATGTTAGAGCTTTGGTCTTGCTGAATTAGAGGAACCATTCTACCATTTGGTTTGCAAATACAAGGAGGCTGCTCTACCATGAATGTTTAATAATTTCAGCATTTTCTCTTCAAAGACGCTCATTTGAATGCTTTCAACTTGCTAGAACAATGTTAGAGCTTCTGTCTTGTTGATTTAGAGGAATCATGCTACCATTTAGTTTGCAAATACAAATAGGTTTCTCTCCTATAAATCTTCAATAATTTCAGCCTCTCTACTCTTCAAAGACTCGCTTGAATGCTACAACTAGGTGGTTGTTTCGAGCTTGTTTACCCTCCAAAGACCCACTCGAATGCTTTAAACTTACTAGAACAACTTAAGAACTCGTGTCTTGTTGAATTATAGGAACCATGCTACCATTTAATTTGCAAATACAAATAGGTTGCCCTCATATAAATGTTTAATAATTTCAGCCTTCTACTTTTCGAAGAATCACTTGAATGCTTTCAACCTACCAAGTATAGGATACTCCAAATCCCTGATTCATTGGAATTCCAAAGATCAAGAGATGATTCAACAGTCTCGATCGAGAAAACAGCTCCAGAAATAGCCCCAATTCCAGCACCTCGGAATAATCCACTCTCGGTCGCCAGGCCGATCAAAGCACCCGTCACAGCCCCTACAAATGAACCAACTGCACCAAGATAAAAGGGAAAACAACCATCAGCCAATGCCTCGCAGAGCATTTGTAACAAGTCTCATTGACCTCCACACTGCGTGCAGAATGTAATTGGAACTCAAATAGCTTTGCAAATAAAACAAGCGAAGAAAAGAGAGGAAAAGAAGAAAGATATCCAGAGAATGGCAAACAAAGCAAGTTTCGAAGAAAATCGCATTCCCTATGAAACAATAATCATGAAATCAACTAAGGAAAAGAAAGATTGCAGCATTCCGAGTGCTCTGTTCCCATTTTATCTTTTGATCGGTTGGTTTGGTTATGTTGAGGATTGGATTCTGGTTTGGAACATGTTCTTATTGATTTCATTACCGAATTGAAATGAATCTAACAGGCATTGCCCATCCTTCCTCTCAAAGAAATAAACATAAATACATACATCACCATCTAACCCATCAAGAATTAGCAAATACTTACGTTAGAAATCAATTTTTGATATACATTAAAACAACGAACCACTTTACCAAAGATACAGAAGTGTTGTTCCTTCTCCCAATGTCATAATAGTCAGAAAAGTTAAAAGACAAATCAGAAAAACCCAACAGAGTGACAAAAACCAAAAGGTCCCCAGAACATCACCAGCTTCATAAAATCCCATGACAACGTTACCAACCAGCCACTTACCACTGGAAAGAAAAAATTGCAGGAAAACGAAAACAGAGGAGGGAGAGGGAGAGGGAGAGGGAGAGAGAGAGAGACCAACCTATGGCGAAAACACATGTAACTATGGCACACATCACCCTTCTAACCATCTCAGAAACCATGGAGCTGGAGCTACCACTTCCTTCTTCTCCCCAGGTCCCAGAAGAAATAGAAGTGGTGGAGGAGGAGGAAGAAGAAGAAGAGGAAACAGCTGTAGAAGAAGAAGTAAAGAAATCCATGTTAAGAGGTAACTGAGAAGGAATTAAGCCAAGGTGGAGGTATTGTAATAGATTTATAGGAAGTGGAGAAAGGTAGGAAGAGAATTGGTTTCCAAGGAGAAGAGGAAGGGAAGGAAGAAAAGCAGCCTTATGGGAGAGGGACACAGCGAGCAAAGAAGAAAAGGCCAACCGTGCATTTATTATAGTATACATGCGAGTCATACAAATCTGTGATACTTTTAATGGTAACTTCGGGGTGAGTCCCATGCCTTGACCGTGTTCGCATGGCCGTCGTTTGTTGTGCGCGTGGACTGTGGAAGAGGAAAGAAGGAAGCTTCCGTTGAACTTGGACAAAATGGCTTGAAGAGGCCAATTGCCTTTGGCCTTAACTTGGGATGAGGACAATACTAGGCCTTTGGTAACTAGAAGATGATCGCATAATGCCCATAGGAACTAATGGCCTTCCATTGCTACGAGAAAATCCTACCAAACCTAAGAGACATGGGCACCTAACTTGGATGGAATGGAAGGGTATAAGGATACACGGGAAGTTGGTAGACTTCCCCACCTGAAAGGAACCAATACATGCGATGTATGAGAAACAATAATGGCAAGAGGTAGCGAGGAGGTAATAAATAGGGATAGAGAGTAAAGTTACTACTTTCCTTGGGGAAAATTTAGAATGAGAAGTGAGAGTAACTCTGGTGGGTGGATATGGTATCTGAAGAGTCCTCGCTATAAGCAAAAGCTAGCTACAACCATGATTTAGTATGTGCCCTTTGTCTCTTCTTCAACTTTCTCAATTTGTTGACAAAACTTGCATTGGTTGTCTCTTTCTTCAACTTTCCCACTTTGGTGACAAAACTTGCATTGGAAATAAATAGAGACAGCTCAGGGAGGGTAAGGTAAAGTTTTCCCATGGAAAAGTTTAGTATGAGAAGTTAGAGCAACTCTAGCAGGTGGGTGGACGGTATCTTCTATAGTTATAGCAGGAGTACAAACTAGGCAACGGCTAGCTATAACTGTATTTTTAGTATGTGCTACTTGTTTCTTCTTCAACTTTCTCACTTTGGGGACAAAACTTGCATCGGAAAATAGATAGAGACAGCTCATGGAGGGTAAGGTTAAGTTTTCCCAGGGAAAAGTTTAGTATGAGAGGTGAGAGTAACTCTAATGGGTGGATAGTATCTTCCATAGCTAGCCATAACTGTAGTTTAGTATGTGCTATTTGTATCTTCTTCAACTTTCTCATTTTGGTGACAAAAATTATATAGGGAAATAAATTGAGATAGCTCATACTTTCAAAAAATAGAGATAGCTCATAGAGGGTAAGGTTAACTTTTCCCACGGAAAGTTTCGAATGACAGTAGTGAGAGTAACTCTAGTGGGTGAATAGCATCTTCCAAAGTAATAGCAGACATCCAAACCAGGCAAAAGCTAGCTATAACGGTACTTTAGTATGTGCTCTTTGTTTTTTCTTCAAGTTTCTCACTTTGGTGGCAATACTTGCATTGAGAAATAAATAGATACAGCTCATGGAGGGTAAAGTTAACTTTACCTCAGGGAAAAGTTCAGAGTGAGAAGTGAGAGTAACTCTAGCGGGTGGGTAGTATCTTTTATAGTTGCAGCAAGAGTCCAAGCTAGGCAAAAGCTAGGCATAACTATATTTTATTATATACTGTTTGTTTTTTCTTCAACTGTGACCTAAACGATACACACAAGTTAAGACAAGAGAGTTGATGGGTATTCGTAACATTATAAATCAGTGCAGTTTTGCGGTGTAGCAAGTTTAGTAAACCACTCTCACTAGAATATGTGATGACGTTGGTGACAAAACTATGGGTTTTCTATTGCTTATTGCTGCCAACAGAAATTGTTCAAACTTCAAACCATGGATTAACTTAGAGCACTCTCACGCATTGACCAATTCTATAAGAAAGAAACAAACTTTATATTTTATTTAGCTTATATTTGCAGCCACAAATAAGAAAGTTGACAAAAGTGGTTGCTCTAATATTTCATTATCAGGCATCACCAATCAATGGATGTGTCCACATAATTTTTCCGGATTAATATAAAATATATCAATGAAATCGTTTCATTAGATGGATAATGGCAGCAAGTGGGCAGGCCAGATGTGGAATATATTTATATTGTTATGTTGGAGTCTGAAGTTGCTCATTCTTATCGACTGTGAAAGTTGTTGTTATCTTGTTTGAGCCCACAGTAAGGATTGTCTTGAGAGCATATAATAGAGGATTAATTAACAGATAGAAGCTTGCTCTAATGCATAGCACAGACGAATAGTTTACCAAACTATGTAGGTAACTTCAAAGAAAACAATCTCCACTGGTACTGGTACCTTGAAGTAATGGAGGACTAGGGTCTAGATGAAAACGAAGATAAACAAGGAAACTCATGTTGAATTATATAATTGATATTGTGGACTACAAGAAATTAAGATTTCTTTTAAGGATATGTTTGGGTGGGGAAAGTTGGATCTGAAATGGGAATAAAAATGAGTGACTCTCATTCCAGTTTTGTTTGGAGGAGTCCACTCCTATTCTGATTCTTGAAGAGAATCTAAATACTTTAATTTTCCAAAATCGAATCCCTACTATCTCGTAGCATTTAAATCCCATTTCGATTCTGATTCCAATTGCAGACTAAATGCACCCTTAAGTGTCCGTGCCAAGGAGATTAGAG